>FXXK01000567.1:298327-432658 GCA_900184695.1 Betula pendula
AAAATAAAAGTTATAGTATAACGGTTTTTGTATAAAAAATAAAGAAGAAAACATCCTTAAATTATATTTGTATTATAAGGGTATTTTAAGAAATTTGATTACAATATGATTCTATTCACTAGCATATTCCACTGTATCAAATAAAAGAATATCTATTCAGTGTTCTATTCCATCGTTACAACCAAACTAAGGAATAAGAATAATTATTCCATTACACCTTCTTCTATTCCAAGGAATAGCTATTCATTTTCCTAATGGAATAGTCATTCCGCAAACCAAACGAGACCTAAGGGTGTTTTTGGTTTCATGGTTTCAAATTGTGCAATTTAAAATATAACGAGTTTTCAAATTACGATTTAAAAATGTAATTTTTAAAACACTGTTAAATGTTTAGTAAAAATCGTAAATTGACTTTTAAAATCTTGTTTTTTGTTTTTGTGTATTTTCAAACCATATTTTTTTTTTTAAAAAAAAATACTCTCAAATAAAATATTTTTACAATTTTATTTAAAAATACACTTTCTATTTATAAAATCCCAAGATCAAACCAACTTCAAACCCCATCCCATAACGAGTAGATTAGTATGCCACGATATAAAGACCCAAAAAGGTCAAATGTTTTAGATAAGAATAGGTACGTGGCTGGGGGACATGCGACCCTTTCGGTCCAATGGGGGCCATTTTTTGAAAGGAATAAATTATAATTGACATATTATAGCGGCCAAGGCACACCCAAATACTTGCAAATTGTGAATTGTCGTACCGCAAACAACCCGACGCATTTAGGCCCGAAGCCCAACCAGAAAATGACAATAACAAATTGAAAGGAAAGGGACAAACAACTACTAGATCCCAAAAATCACAGGTACTCTCTGTTGTTGTGGCAATTAAGTAATTTGCTGTCGTTGGATCTCTCTCTGTTGTGGGCGTATTTTGTCGTTATGGTAAAGATAAAGCACAGTCCAGGCTGATGGTACAGTACATCAACCTGAGTCTATATGGTGGGTCCTAAATTTTTTTTTTTTATATATTTCTGATTCATGCCTAGGCTGATGCACTATAGCATCAGCCTGGACTGATGTATATCACAGCCCTTTGTCGTTATTGGGGCTACTTCTCTCACCTTTAATTTTATACTTCTTTTTAGTTTAATGTAATTTTATTTTACTCAAAATATATATCCAAAAAAAAAATCACAACTTCAAAATAAAAAATTGGGGAAACGAACAACATGCATCCCCGTCAATTTTGTTTTCGACAAGCTCGATCTGTCACTTTTCCTTCCCTAGCTACTACATTCTGTTCATGGGAGAGAAGTAGAGCGGATATGAGCTATTTAGGGTTAAAATTATATTTTGTTGCATTTAATAATTTATATGATATTATAATATTTTAAATTTTAAATGACGAGATAATATATACAGTATTAAATATATAAAAATATAATCTAAACCATCAAATATATGAGAAATGGGGAGATCTTATTCCGTCTCCATGGAATTATCTATATTTATTGAATGCTATAATGCTTCGGAGATATCAATCATGTTTTCATATAATATTGTGGGTTATAGGATGAGTTTAGTTATCATATTTATTATATTTATTTATGTTAAATTTTGATTTTTTTTTTTATAAATCTATAATTAAATTGAGTAATTATATATATCAACCCCATGTGTACTTTATGTCCACCAAAAGTGATGTGCCTTTTAAAATGACAATTAAATTTATGATGGATAATTATTGACTTTTGATCTCATAGTACTTTAAAAAATTACATCATTTTTGTGGATTGAAGATAGACATGTATCGTTACTCAATTAAATTTGTAGGATTGATTATCTTTTATAGCCTACATGATCACCTACCCTTTTTCTTTTTTTTCTTTTTTAAATAGAGCATGTACCAAAACATATTAATTTCAAGTCAATAAGTGCAAGATGCATGTAGTCCTACCGGGCTTTTTTTAGCGGTAGACATAAGCCTGAAAGGCCGAACTACCCCAAAACTCATGTGCATCTTTTTTTTTTTTTAACTTTTACTCTTCTCATTCACATTTTTCAGTATATTATAAATTTATACAAAGTATCTGAGTGGATTGAAATTAAGCTGTTGCAATTATGGTTACCTCTTTACTATTAGAATGATGAAATAAGATGTAAGCTAGGAGAATCACATCAATAATTAAAAATATGTAACACCCCAACTTATGTAATGTGTGCAAAAGCACACGAACACAAACTAAAGCCATATATCATTAACCGTTGGCTGTTGTTGAGATGACATATCTTGATTGATATGGCATCTAGGGAGATACCTGAGCACTATAGTATTGAGTGCTTGAGTTTACTCGAGTCATATTCCCGAATGATAGATTTGCAGTCAGTCACCAAATATGAGTTGTCTTGTCTCCCTCACTCGGTGTGTTGATCGATAATTGATATTGTTGGCCATCCTAGGTTGTAAAGGAACGGTTTAAAAGTGAGTGATATTTTTCCAATCACTTATAAGAATTGTCTCCTTCACTCGGAGTTGATGTTGCCCATTGCACGTACTACAGCATAAAGCAAAGGTTGTTGATATATTAAAAAGCAAAAAAAAAACAGCGAACAAAAAAATGACAACCATCCAATTAGCCAGGGGAAAAAGAAGTCCACGAAAACAGTTTTAATTTGGATTGTGGAATAGTGATATATAGGCAGGAGGCTTCTAGACTTTTTTTTTTTAATCTTTTCTAATAAGTATAACTTTATGTTAATTAGGCCCAAAGCTTTGAGCTTATTTATGGAATCATTGTAGATAATTAATCTCGAAGGGCGCCTTAGGCTTATTTATGATATGAGATAATTTTATTTTTTTGGTTGTTATTAAACTATGCAGACTTCTTTTGATCTATGGTTGGTGCACTAATTTAACTATAATTAAAAAGTAATTTTTCAGTAAGATATATATATATTTTTAATTTATTTATCTGAATACGAATGAAAAATATTATTTCCAACATAATTTTGGAAATATCAAAATTTTTGTTTTTAGTTTTCTGTTTTCAAAACAAAGAGTCAAAAACACAAAAACATTCATAAGAACACAAAAGCAATTTTTATATTTCTGTCATATTAAAAAACCTTTTTAAATTAAAAAAAAAAGGTCCCAAAACACGATAACAAACATAACCCAATTATCATTTTCTATGAAATACAATTATATGGTCAAAATAGTTACAGTCTTTTATAAGTAATTCTTGTGATGTCAAACTTTTACACCAACACATTAGGCCTATCAATCACAAAATTAAAAACATGTGCTAAGGTCTCGTTTGGTTTGCGGAATAGGTTCTAGAAGTCATTCATTTATTTGGTAAGAGTCTATTCATAGGAATAATTATTCCTATAGGAATACTTATTCCCTTACGAAGAGAAATAGGTTTTCCTTTTTAAAAATGAAAGGAATACCTATTCCTTTCCTACAGGAATAGAATTGTTATAGCATCTTCTCCTAAAAGACTTTCACAGTCTGACATCATTTTTTTTTTTTTAGTATTATGAGACCATTTGGTAATGTGCTTTTCGCTTTTTTTCTTTTTTTTTTTTAAAAAAATAAAATAAAATTAATGGGTGAATATGATGATTTTGTTGATATGTTTTTTTTTTTTTTGCAAAACAAAAAAAAAACGAAATTTTTTTAAAAAAACTTGACAGTTTCTTTTCATTTTTTTTTAAAAAAAAAAATTATAGTATAACGGTTTTTGTTTTAAAAATAAATAAAAAAACGTTCTTAAATTATATTTGTATTATAAGGGTATTTAAGAAATTTGATTACAATATAATTTCATTCACCAGCGTATTCTACTATACCAAATAAAAGAATATCTATTCAGTATTCTATTCCATTGTTACAACCAAACTAAGAAATATAAATAATTATTTCATTCCACCTTCTTTTATTCTAAAGAATAGCTATTCTTTTTCCTAATAAAATAGTCATTCCACAAACCAAACGAGGCCTAAATATATTTTATAAAGAATCCCACCAAATTGTCAAACACCGTCAAAATTTAGCACTCATTGCTAATGCTTTTTAAACTATGATTTTTGTTTTTTATTTTTTATTTTTTTATGCGACAAAAAAAAAAAAATTTTAAGTATTATGTGTTTTTGACTTTTCTTAATATTTTTGTTTTGAAAAAAAGAAAAAGAAAAAAAAGCGTTATCAAATTTATTTCAATTTTTTAAGAGAAAAAAAGCAGCCAATTGTCACGCTACTAGAATACAAGACAACGACATTGATGGTGTTCGCTCGTTGTCGATTCCCTTCAATATTTACACAATCAGCGCGGTGTCGTTCGTGTAAATCTCTCAGATCCCGTTTGCTTTTATTTATGTTAATGAAGAAAGTGCCAAACCAGCCACATCGCTGTCTCAACCCAGCACATCATCATCATCATCATCCCCCACCTCACTCTCTGTCTGTCTGTCTCTTTTGCTTCGGTTGTATTATAAAGAAAGACATCTCAGGCTTTCCGTGAGAACTAAAGGAAAAGAGAAAGGCTTTGGTTGTTTTGAAAGGCAGTGAGTGAGTGAGTGAGAGAAAGATATGAGTGGTGGGTGTTGGCGAGAGAGGTTGAGGCCGTTTGTGAACAACAGATGGCTGGTGTTCGTGGCCGCAATGTGGTTGCAATCGTGTGCGGGTATCGGTTACCTGTTCGGGAGCATATCGCCGGTCATAAAGAGCTCGCTTGGCTATAACCAGAGGCAGATTGCGAGGCTCGGGGTGGCCAAGGACTTAGGTGACAGTGTTGGGTTCTTGGCTGGGAGCCTCTGCGAGGTGTTGCCCTTGTGGGGCGCTCTCCTCGTTGGTGCTTTCCAGAACTTTGTTGGGTATGGCTGGGTTTGGCTCGTTGTCACTGGCAGATCTCCCACTTTGCCTTTGTGGGCTGTGAGTTTCAATCCTTCTCTATTGAATTTTTTTGTTCATTTGTTGATCATCGAGTTTGGTTGTTTTGCTATTGTGGAGTTGTGTCTTGTTTTTGATTCATTGCAAGTTTGATGACCTTCCAAGTCTTTCACTTCTTTTTATATCTCCTTGGTGGAGCTTATTTAAAGAAAAAAAAAAAAAAGAAGATTTATCCAATGAAAATTATTATTAATAGGAGGTGGTGTTGGAAATAGATGTTGTTTCTAGCTTCAAAAGCCTTTTTGAAATGAAACTTTAGAATCTCTTTTAGTATAGTTTGTATGCTTGTTTGACCGAAAGAACAATTACATTGTAACATGTTCTCAGTCTTTGATTTCTGCTTTTGGTAGTCCATTTCTATTCCTGTTCTGTATCTTTTTTCTTTTTTTTTGGTCTCAGTTTACAAACATAGAATGCAAGAAATCAAGTTGCAATGAGCCAGAAGATTACCATTTCTTTTTATGCCGTGCTTTTACCCTTTTTTGAACTCATCTTTTGTAATGAGTTATTGGTTTTCTTATTGTATTGATGTTTTAAGGCACTGAGTTAATAGTCAAGAAAGTTTAAAAAGCGTTTAGCTAATACTTTTGTGAAACTTTTATCTAATTCTGATTTATCTGCAATCAATCAACTGGTTGTTCCGTTGAATTCTTTTATTCCTATACTGTTGCTTGGAGGACAACAGTCTTTTTATGTTTTATTTTATTTTTGTATTTATTAAGAATCTTTGATATGCAGGTCTAAATTATTTGCTCTCTGAATTGTATGTTGCCTCCTAGATGCTTCAATCAAATCTAGATTTCTAAAATTATTAACAGATAAGAAATTTATTCCTTCCATCAGTTCATCCTGCTTAAATAGTTGTTTTCATGGTAAATATTGGACTGAACTTCTGTATCAACTGTTCTCTAGTGTTTCTCTCTTAAAGTTAGGTACTGCTTCTTGTAAGTTTGTGATTTACTCGAGCATTTTTTTTTTTGTTGGTAAATACATATACAATGGCCATTGATGAGGATTGGGATGCTTTAAATTATGGCTTAATTATTTGGCTTTGTATTTCGACTTGAAAAGTTTTATGAGGGATCTTCATGAAATTGCTTTATTTGGTGATAGAAGAGGATTTCTATGCCTCTTTCCAACCAAAAAAAAAAAAGAACATAAATCTCGGTATAGAAAAACAAGTCCACAGAGTACAGATCAACTCATGGAAGGACTCAGCTCTTCTTTATCTCCGCCAAACTTAAATGGTTTTTTTTTTTTTTTTCATTTATCTTGCTCTAAGGGCCATTGGTTTTAGATTGGTGAATTCATCAGTCCTAAACTTGCCCTTGTACAGCGAGTGTAGTGAGGCTGTCAACAAGTGGATTCCTGTGAACCAATCTTGAGGTCCAAAGGATGAGCTGTGAGCTGTGCTTAGCACAAGCAAGCAAAGCTCATAAACCTTTATTGCTAAATGAGCCTTGGCCAACTTAGTTGGGTGTGTGGTTCCTTTCCTCTCTTTTTCTATCTTTCATTTTTAGTTCCTAGTTGTCATCTTAAATGTGCACACTTCCTTGAGACCATTAGAGTGACATTTGGATGTAATCAATATTACATATTTTGACTGCAATCAAGGACAGCTGATATGTGGTTCATGTTCCTAATGTGTAAGTTTTTTTTTCTTCCCCGGATTCTGAGCATCTATCGCTGTGTTGAGATAATTATCTGAAGGCTCAACATTAGTAGTTGTGTTCTCTCGGTCCGAGATTTTCTTTCCAATCTTATATGCCATCTTGACTGCTTATATCATTAACAGATATCAGTATGCAGATGTGCGTTCTTATATTTGTGGGAACAAATGGTGAGACTTACTTCAACACAGTTGCTCTGGTTTCCTGCGTGCAAAACTTTCCAAAAAGTCGGGGTCCTGTGGTTGGAATTCTAAAGGGCTTTGCTGGATTGGGTGGTGCAATTTTGACTCAGATATATGCAATGGTTCATTCCCCGGATCATGCATCTCTGATATTCATGGTTGCAGTAGGTCCAGCAATGGTAGTTATTGCCGTAATGTTCATTGTCAGACCTGTTGGAGGTCACAGACAAATCCGGCCAACTGATGGCATAAGTTTCACATTTATCTATAGCGTGTGCCTCCTATTGGCTGCTTATTTGATGGGAGTCATGCTTGTTGAAGACCTGGTTGATTTGAACCATACAGTAATCACAATTTTTACGGTAATTTTATTTATACTTCTTCTGATTCCAATTGCAATTCCCATGTCATTGAGTTTTTGCCTAGAGCCAAGAGCTCCAGAAGAAGATACACTCCTGCCTGAGCCACAGAAACAAGAACCTGACAGACTTCAGCAGGACTCTAGTGAGGTTATATTCAGTGAGGTGGAAGATGAGAAGCCTAAGGAAGTGGACTTGCTTCCAGCATCAGAGAGGCAAAAGCGAATTGCACAATTGCAAGCAAAACTATTCCAGGCAGCCGCAGAGGGAGCGGTGAGGGTCAGGAGGAGGAGGGGTCCGCATAGAGGGGAGGACTTCACCCTGATGCAAGCTTTAATTAAAGCAGACTTTTGGCTTATATTTTTCTCACTTCTGTTGGGCTCTGGATCTGGGTTGACAGTGATTGATAATCTGGGTCAGATGAGCCAGTCTCTAGGGTATGATAACACACATATATTTGTGTGCATGATCAGCATTTGGAACTTTCTAGGTCGTATTGGTGGTGGTTACTTCTCTGAGGTTATTGTGAGGTACAAGTTGATTTCATTTCCTCCTGGATGTTTGTTAAGCTTCAATTTACTTTTGATTTTGACTTGTTGCTTTTAATGAGATTAGTCTTTTACTTATCAAAAAAATAGATTTTGACTTGTTCTTCTCATCCATCCATGGCATTTACTGAATAGGGACCATGCTTATCCTAGACCAGTGGCAATGGCTGTGGCGCAACTCATTATGGCAGTTGGGCATCTTTTCTTTGCTATGGGGTGGCCTGGGGAAATGTACATTGGCACACTGTTGATTGGACTTGGCTATGGGGCTCACTGGGCGATTGTGCCAGCTGCTGCCTCCGAGTTATTTGGTTTAAAAAAATTTGGGGCTTTGTACAATTTCCTTACACTGGCAAATCCTGCAGGTTCTTTAGTCTTCTCTGGTATAATTGCTAGCAGTATATATGACCATGAAGCAGAGAAGCAAGCTCATGGACACCATAAACAGCAGCAGAATTGGGGATCAATTTTCTCAGGCAAGTTTGGTGTGGATGAACCACTGAAGTGTGAAGGTGCCATATGCTTCTTTCTAACTTCACTAATAATGTCTGGATTCTGCATTATTGCCTTTATATTAAGCATGATTCTTGTTTATCGGACCAAGATTGTATATGCTCACCTCTATGGAAAAACAAGTACAACTAGGCTTACATAGCCAGATTATTTGTCCAAATTATTGTGCTGTTTCAACACTTCATTCAAGGTAGGCTTCTTCCATGTAAACATACATCACACGAAAAATGGCAGAGGCGAGAAATCTACGAAACACTTCTCTCCAGTGTGAGACTTGGCTCTTCTGCATTATATTGCGGTTGGTCACTACAACATAGTTGTGTATGATTTATCTTTTGAATGTTGAGCTGTTGTGTGCATTTCTTTTTTGATTTGGAAATTATTTGGCTTGAAAAGTTTAAAATCCACTGTCAGTTTTGTCCACTGTGCTCCTCAAATGAATAAACTATGCTTGTTTGTATGTTCTCTACTAGTTTCTTTCATCTTCTAGCAATCAGATGCCTGCTTTTTTCTTTACCATTGCTCTCATGGTGCTATGGCACTCATGCTGATTTCTGACAGAGTAGGTATAGGTTCCATTATCGCCGGCAGTGGTTATAGACTCAAACGTGGTGATTGATGGAAGAATGTAGATTCTGCTTAGAACAAGATTTTACTTCAAATATTCATTTAAAAAGAAAAAGAAAAAGAAAAAGAAAAGGTTTTATTTCAACTACATGCCTACATGGCTACATGTTTATATGGTGGAGAAGTGGTGGTGTAGCAAAAATTCTTGCGAAATGGGAGACACTGTAATTTGTTGCCAGCTTATGAACTCTCTCCTTGGAAACAAATGAGTGATTATCTTAAAACCCATGAAAAGAAATTTATTGATTGAATGAATAATACAACTCCAGCAATTGTGCTACCTGCATATACATGTACGAATATACATATTAGTATGTTTTGTGAACAGAATTTTAGGACTGCAGTGTCAAACTGACAAATTAACAGCTGACAGATTGTTACTACAAACTTGAACTCCTTTTGAGCATATTATTGATTTGTTTCATAATCATCTTCTCCATTGGAACCTGTAATTGCAGTCTCTTCTAATCTCTCTATTGTTACCAGTTTTAACCCCCCACTCTACCAAGCTTCCACGTTGCCGTGATGAAGGCTCCACCTAAATCACCAGGACTGTTAGTAGACTGAGATGCAGGGTACAAAATCAATAAATTAGGTCGGAAGAAATTCATCCAATTGTCCCACCGGCGTTGGGTTTAACTTAGTCAAGCCTATCGGCCAACATGATAAAATTTGAAAATGAATTGCTTACACGTACTAGAGACAGAGTATTCTCTTCCCAAATTACTTTGTGGATGTGGAGAAGGATTGCAAAGCGAAGAATCTACATCCAAAATTTGAGTTTGTACTAAGAACAATTATGAATGCAAATCCCATGATGAACAATTAGCTGAGTATTGAAAATGAAGTACGTATTGATTATCTTAAACCCCATGTAAAGAAATTTATTGATTGGGTGAATAGTACAACTCCAGCAATTGCTACGTGCATATAAATTTGTTTTATAAACAAAGAATTTTATGACTGCACTGTTTCGAGCATATTATTGACTTATTTCACAATCATGTTCTCCTTATTGGAACCTGTAAATTATTGCCGTGGATTGAAGGCTGTGCAGTCTTTTCTAATCTCTCCATTGACACTATTACCAGTCTTAACCCCGACTCTACCAAGCTTCCTCATTGCCGTGATGAAGGCTCCATTAAAATCACCAGGAGTACTAGCAAAATCAGTAACAGTAGACTGTGATGCAGGGTCAGTGAAGAGCACCTGATCTGAACTGAGCAATCCCTTTCCTCCAACCAGATTTTTGTAGTATTCATTGTCAAAAACTTGAGGTGTTACGGGATCCAGGTTGACGGCAATTTGCGGGCTTACGTTCTGAGGGCAGCCCGATTCCAACTGCTTGGCATAGTCAGAATTTAGGGAAGGGTCCGTAACAGAGCTTGAGGAAAAGTTGTACAAACGGTCGGCAAAGCGGGTGCAGTGTGAGAAGCCTACAGTGTGTGCTCCGGACAATGCAATCATGTCAAATTGGGTAAGATTGTTTTTGGCAAAAAGGGTGTTGAGCTGGTTGAGATTAAAGGTAGGTTCCGGCAGATTCCCGGCGACCAGAGATGCCTGGGAAATGAGGCCATCAAGGCGTCCAAGTTCTACATTGAATGAAGGGCCTCCAGCCTGAGAGTTTTTGGGTCAATTCAAAAAAGTGTATGATAAGAAAATAGTTCAAAAAGCAATCGGACATTATTACCAAGCTTGCAGGCTTGTGAACATTCTTACCAGGACCACGACATCCCTGGCTGCAATGGCCAAAATGTCTGCGCATGAGACGATGCCAGGGCATATTGCTTCAACTGCTTGCTTTGCCTTAATTACAGTGTCAAACCCATCTCCTGCTAGGGATAGATTGTCTGGGGCATCCTTTTCTGCGTCGGAATTTGGCGATGATATTATGACTGAGCCATCACATCCCTGCAACGGAAAGTTAAAAAAAAAAAACATTTAAGCCACGTTCAGACAGTTTTAGATTCAGAGGACCGATACGATTAAAATATTAATAAATAATTTAATTTATAATATTTTTTTAAATTAATTTTTTTAAAAATAAATAATAATTTAATATTATATTAGACAAAAATCTTATTAAACTCTAATTTCAAAGTTATCCCTATTTTAGTTTAATATTACATGTGTTGCATTTCACTTATTAAGTAAAGTGTTAAAATATTAATTAAATGATTAAAGTGAAATGCTAGGGTATCTACCCTTATCCTTTACCATTTTTAATCTGTTTAATTTTGTTGACTTAAGTAGTAATTTAACATATAAAACTCCAATTAAGTCATTTCATCTTGTTCATTAAGGCAAGTGTAAAAAGTGCTATAATTCTTATAGGGGTGGTTATGAACATCCGTTTGGCAAGGGTCAGATTGGATTTCACTTTTTCAAAAAAAAAAAAAAAATTCACATCAAAACATTCTAATTTTTTATATTTCATCAAAATTATTTTTAGCCCATTTCAAAAATATATATATATTTTTTAGCAATTTTTTTTTCCATCTAACTCAATTATTCTCAAAAATCAACTATCTTCTACAACTCAAATATACTCAACTCTACTCAAATTTATTTCACCAAAATAAAAAAAAATAATATTTTATTTTTTAAAAAAGAAAATCTGAATTATATATATATATATATATATATATATATATATATATTTTATATAATATATATATATATATATATATTTTATATAATATATATATATATATATAGGGGTGGCCAGCTTTTGGGGGTGGCTCAGCCACCCTCACACGTTTGGGGTGGTTCGGCCACCCCTAGGGGTGGTTTCGAACCACACCACAATTTTTTTTATAAAAATTTTTAAGAATTAAAATTAATATTTTATTATTTTTTATATTTTTTTCAAATATATTCACCTACTCAAACATTTTTTTCTAAACCATCCAAACAGAATTTTAAAATTTGTTTTTTTTTAGAATCCGTGTAGTCAACAAAAAAATTAATTAAAATTTGACACCCAAACGAGCCAATTACATCAAACACTTTTTATTGCTATTCAAATAAAAAATTTACTAAAAACACAAACTTTTTTCATTTTTTTATTAAAAAAATGCTATTTTATACCCAATATTTGGGAAGCACTTTAGCATCCTTATCCTTATTTTATTAAAAAAAAAAAAATACTCTCTTTCTTTAGCATTGATTTAAAAGGATATTTAAATGTTATAGTAAAAAATTAACATTTGTGGAGTATATTAGAACAAAAAAAAAAAAAAACTCCTAGTACTCTCCATTGTGTGTTTTTGTCAATCAAATTAATGACCATGGGTTCCACGCGAGAAAAAGGAATAAAAAGCACTACATTCAAAGCTGTGCAAAGCGCATGATGAGTGGAAATTAAGCATAAATCATAGCTGTCAAGGACTAGCGTGAGGACCTCAAAACTTTTTTCTTTTTCTTTTTTTAAAAGAGCATTCACACTGGGTTTAGCAGTAAATTAACTCACTAAAAATGTAAATTTCGATGACAAATTACCTTATCTAACTACTTTAACAAAATAAAATAAAATAGGTGAGCTGCTAAATTGCTCACCAAATCTGGTAAACATTGAAAACTCTCCAAATAAAAAAAAAAAACGTTTTTTAATCTCTAATATTCTTTATCCTCACATTAAAGAAAGAATAAAGAATATATATATTTTTAAAAAAAGAATATTCAAATAAAATAGGGAAATTAAATAACTACAATAGAGAGTGTAATGTAAATGCTTTGAAAAAATTGGTAGCCCAAAATAAAAAAGAAGTGATTTTTTAAACTAAAATTGAGTGAAAAAAAAAAAAAAAAGAAGAAAAAAAGGGGGGAACATGTTGTCATGTGAATGCTCTTTTTCATCTACTTATACGTATGTAATTTTTCTTCTTTGTGTGTACCGTGTTTTCTTCGTCTATCTGGTGGGGGTTGATAGCCTTGTGGTCTCAGTCAAACAAACTAGTCGTTGAGGACTATATTTTTCTATCTGGTGCAAAATGTGATTTCTTATTAATTAAGTTTTTTGTCTTTTTTTTTTTCCTTCTATTCTCTTATTAATTAAGTTACCTCTCCATCAACACGACAGCCTCCAATTTGTGACCGCCGTTCCAATAGAACATAGCTTAAAAGCCATTAATTAGTTTGATAATGCAGTTGATCGCAACCAACAGACGACACCTTATAAAAAATAGATAAAAACAATTGAAGACTTGTCCGGAAGTGCCGTTTGAGGAAACTTTTTTTTTTTTTTACATGTTTGGATAAAAGATTGCTTGGTACAAACTAGATTGATGGATGCCATAAAGTCAGCAATGAATCTCGGTACCAAAAACACTCCAACTCTCTTCCCTTGTATCATTTCTCTAGCTAATTTAAGCATCGTAGAGTTATCCTGCCCGGCAAGTTTCCAACGATTTTACCTAGCTATTTTGCAAGTGTTTGTTGGTTGGATTTAACCGTGCGAATCAATCGCAGCATCACAAGTATTAAGTATAGACAGAAACGGTACAAAATTAACATTCAGAGCCCTCATGTATTGCATGTTTATTGAATGCAATGTGGGTGCCATGATCACCATCTATATGACTTGATTTTAGTATGAAACTATATATATATATATATACCCTACTGTGAAAGGTGATATATGGCAGCATACCGTAACAAAGCAGTCATGAAAAAATAGCCGTAGAGTTGCCGGGATTGTGGTGAACGTCTGGGAAAGCTTTGTGGCCACTGCCTGCTGCACAGTAGACTCAACGTTTGGACAGGTGGAGCTGTAGAAGTTTTCCACAAGTTGCCCCTCTCCTCTCCCCATGATCATAAAAACCATTACCAGAAACAACCCAGCTCTCATCATCCACGCATCCATTTTCTTCTCTAGCTATAGCTCTGTGTACAACTTTTCTCTTCACCTCTCTTTCACTTTCTGTGTACGTAGCCCCTTTGATGACTCTTATATATATATAAGAAAGAATCACACTCAAAGGAGGAAGCTCAGGAAAGCGAAAGCGTAGTACTTTCCAGATGATGCCTTGCATACTTGGTCCATGCGTTTAAGGATTCAATATATAGTACGTACCCATATATATATTTAATTTGTTTGGTATTAGTCTTTGTTCTGTTGGGCCGTCTGCCCAGTCAGATAGAGCCTCCTGTTTCCATTTGCTACGCTGTAATATTTATTATTCCATCTCGGCGGACTCTAATTTCAAATGTTGGCACTTATTATAGTGGTTGGAAGAAATTTTTTTGAAACTAATTTGGAAGAAATTTATTTTCGAAAAAGAAAAAAAAATCCACTTTCTAGAATTTTAGACAATATCAAATCAGTATTTATCTCAGTTAGGTTCCAACTACTCAATGCTCTCGTCATGTCGTTTAATCACTATTTGATTATTCTAAAAAAATTAAATTTAATCCTTTAAGAGACAATTAATACTTTGTAGAGTCAACATAAGAGTTGGGAATTTGAAACTGTGTTGGGTCTGGATTTGTTGCAATCTCTTGCTCGGATTACAACCTATCTAACCGGGGGGTCCGATTGTGTTCCAGTGGACACAAATAATTGTAAGGAATCCCGGTTTGAATGCGTCTACTTAAGAAATTTATCGGGTTGGGTTTGCTGTTCGGTACGGCCTCTCTGTCACCTTCAAAAGGTCTCCTCACAATATTTTGGTTTTTCTTATTTCATACAACTTCAATATATTAGAAAAAGATATACAAAGCACTCTTAAAAAAAAAAAAAAAAAAAAAGAAATAATAAAAAAGATTACGTACCCAACTTGCCAATTATTGGGTAGGACCAAGGTCCATTTGAGCCATATTTACTTAAAGATGATGTTTATGTGGCTCTGGAATCTGCAGCTTGTGGTTTACTTAGGATATTATAAGGTTGCTTGAAAATATTTAATTGAGATGAAACAGGCATCATCATGAATCATGAACCATGCATTATCTTAAAAGTCCAATATTCCGTGCTCATGTGCTCGCTCTGCCAAATTCGAATTGTTTTATACATTTATCTTAAAGAAATCGTTATCCGCCTAATGATTTGGTATCAGTTACTTGTTCTTTTGGTGTTCTTTTTTTCTTTTTGTTTTTTTTTTCTCTTTTTTGGCATTCATTTTCGTTTCACCGTTGCTTACAAGTTAGAGACGAAAATGACATAACAACAAATCCCATATTTGAAAGTTCAACTAGTTTACCGAGACTTGTTTGTGCCGACATCAGAAATTGGAAACAGTGTTAGATGACGAGTTCAATCTAATTTTATTAAGAATAAAATATACTTTTACTTTTTGTTTTAATTAAATATTTTATACGTTAGGCTCCTTTTATTAATTAAGAGAAAGTTGAACCCACACCAAAATAAAATATTAAAACATTAATTAAATTATTAATAGAGTACCTAATTATTGAAGGATCTATTAGATTCGATCAACAACAACTTCGTGCATGATCAGTTGTCAATGGCCTATTGACCTAAAAAAAGCTCGTAGTTTTGGTCCGCATTGTGTCCAATCCCAAGATAAATCCATCAAGTCCTATGTAGGCGCAACACACCACATCCCTTCCTCCCCACTAATCCTGCCAAACGATCATAACCCCCTCCCCCCCAAACCAAAAAACAAAGGGAGGAAAGTATTTGCCTTCCTTTACTTTGCTTGTCTCTATAATAAGTATAATATGAAAGGAAAAGTCTACTTTTCCAATTTTCTTATCCAACTTTCATCCAATTCAAGTGTAAAAAAATTTAAATTTTTTTTTTTTTTTTAAAAAAAAATACAAGAAAAGTTGGATGGAGTTGGACACCAAGCATCCCCCAATATGAAATGGTGTCATTGGAGTATCCCACCGATAAAAAGCAATTTATTTATTAGGATATGCTGCCTTTTATTGGTTTGCTATTGTCAACACTTATCAATTGAAAATGGTAATGATGATTTTCTAAATTAAGGTGATGACTCTTTCATATACGACTACTTCACTTTATATACTTATATTCTAATAATTCGCTTCCTAATTCACATGCTAACTTAAATATTGGAGGTGATTCGGCCACTACTCACGGCAAGCCACTCAAACATTTTTGATATTCTTTGATGTCTTCTTTGCTGGACATTAATAATTAGGTGTAAGGTAACTATATTAATAATTAAATTTAACATTTTTTATCCACTTAATTTTTTAAACAAGTCATGATTGATATTTCCAACGTGGACGAGTATATTACTTTCTCAAATGATAAGTTTAATTAACACAAAAGAATGAATTGACTTTGTAAGTCGACGTTAAAATTGCTAGATATTATTTTGCAAATAAGGTTACTGGTGAGTCGATCGGTGACTACGTTAGAGGACCACTTTTCTTGAATATTAGCATAAACCACTACATTATTCCAAAGCGTGCCTCCATTTGAAAATGAATTGTTTGTTCGCATACTTGAGACAACATAATGTTCTTGGCAGTTTTCCCTAGCTAATGCGTTTTTAGTTTCTTCATAATTGTATGTAGCGAATTTTTTGTTGATGGGAAACTTCAACTTAGCGATCAAGAATATGGGGAATATTGCTCTCTATAATTCTCATTTGAAAAAAAGAAAAAGAAAAAGAAAGAAAGACAACAACTGTGAACTATTGGTTAACAAATGATGGAGGCATGCATACTTGGAATAAATGTACGTTTATGCTAATATTATTGAGTGTTAAATGTTTTTCTGATACATGTGGTAAGGATCATTATCAAACGCCATATGAGAAGAAGGAATTCTACCACAAGTGTCAAGGTCTTTGCTTGGCATCTTGCCCACTTTCTTTTCTTTTTCGTGTGGAGCACCTTTCCATGCCACCAATGACAAATGGTCTAATCTCCAAGTTGAAAGATTCGTTTTCAAGTTCAAACCAAAGGTTCAGTTTAAAGTTAGGACTCATCCCAAAGGCATCGGTTTCAGAAAGTATAACAGACAGTATCTATCGAAAACTTAAATATCGACATGTACCAGTCGTCCATTTTTTTAACGGAGATCTACGTCAACACGCTTAAAATGTGAGAAACAAAAATTTCTTTTCATATTGAGTTGGACAAAAACTTCTTAATCGAGTTGGACAAAAATCTCTTTAAAATGTTAGAGACACATGATTTTTTAATATAATTAAAAACTACTCCCACCGTTAATCACTTCTCTTTTAAACGACTCCTTTCCCTTATGATTCAAACTTCTAAAACTGAGAATATCTGGACTGTTCAAATACAAAGCTTTTCTCTGTTCATTAAGGTAGTCCAGCGCTCCATGCCGCTTGAGATAGCCATTCTTGAACTTGCAATTGGAATCAGAAGAAGGACAAATAAAATAGCCGTTCATTCATCATTGTATGGTTCAAATTGACCAGGTCTAACTTACGAAAAAACAAAAACAAAATTGACCAGGTCTTCAACAAGCTTGACTCCAATCAAATAAGCAGCCAATAGGAGGCACACACTCAAGATAAATCTGAAACTTATGACATCAGTTGGCCGGCCGGCCTTGTCTGGGACCTCGTCTCACAAGGAACATTAGTGCAATAATTGGATAGAGATTTTTAATTTTTAATTTAATTTAATTTAATTTATTTTATTTTTGTCTGGATTGTTAAAAATATGGACAGCAATAGTGAAAAAATCTCTATGAAATTCACGTATTCGAATAAATAGATGGCAATGTGAGCAAAAAAATTGCTGAACATCCAATATGCAATAACTACTATAGCTGGACCAAGCAACCATTAGTTTCAGAGATGCATGATCCTCTTTTATCCCCAAATAAGTCATGACTGATCTTTCCAACGTGGACGAGTATATTACTTTCTCAAATGATAAGTTTAATTAACACAAAAGAATGAACTGACTTTGTAAGTCAGACGTTAAAAATTGCTAGATATTATTTTGTAAATTAAGTTACTGGTGAGTTGATCGGTGACTACGTCAGAGGACCACTTTTCTTGAATATTAGCATAAATTACTACATTATTCCAAAGCGTGCCTCCATTTGAAAATGAATTGTTTGTTCGCATACTTGAGACAGCATCATGTTCTTGGCAATTTTTCCTTGCTAACGCGTTTTTAGTTTCTTCATAATTGTATGTAGCGAATTTTTTGTTGATGGGAAACTTCAACTTAGCAATCAAGAATATGGGGAATATTGCTCTCTATAATTCTCATTTGAAAAAAGAAAAAGAAAAAGAAAGAAAGACAACAACTGTGAACTATTGGTTAACAAATGATGGAGGCACGCTTGGAATAAATGTACGTTTATGCTAATATTATTGTGTTAAATGTTTTTCTCATACATGTGGTAAGGATCATTATCAAACGCCAGATGAGAAGAAGGAATTCTACCACAGGCGTCAAGGTCTTTGCTTGGTGTCTTGTCCACTTTCTTTTCTTTTTCGTGTGGAGCACCTTTCCATGCCACTGATGACAAATGGTTTAATCTCAAAGTTGGAAGATTCGTTTATAAGTTCAAACCAACGGTTCAATTCAAAGCTAGGACTCATCTCCAAGGCATCGATTTCAGAAAGTTTAACAAGCAGTATCTATCGTAAACTTAAATATCGACGTGTAACATCCGTCCATTTTTTTAACGGAGACCTGCGTCAACGCGCTTAAAATGTGAGACAAAAATTTCTTTTCAAATTGAGTTGGTTGGACAAAAATCTCTTTCAAATGTTAGTGACACATGATTTTTTAATATAATTAAAAACAACTCCCACCGTTAATCACTTCTCTTTTAAAGTTAACTCCTTTCCCTTATGATTCAAACTTCTAAAACTGAGAATATCTGGACTGTTCAAATACAAAGCTTTTCTCTGTTTATTAATGTAGTCCAGCGCTCCATGCCGCTTGAGATAGCCATTCTTGAACCAATGGTGAGGTGAGGAAAATCCATGACTCTGCGTAAACAAAAACAAACATGATAACACAAAATCTGATTTATCTGCAAGTTCAAATTTGATGACAGAGATTTGTTTGATCGGATAGATTGGATGTGATTAGGTGTTTTGGTTGCTGTTTTGTTCCAGCTGGTTGTTGGAGTGTGGTGTATTCGGAAATTTGTTGCAATACAAAATTCATTCATAATATTTTTTTTTAAAAAAAAACTACACTATCATTTTTAGTTCACAACCTCGATCTCCCCATATACCAACTCGTGTTCGCTTCCCTTACTTCAGCATTCATTTGCTTCCCTCGAACTTCCTCCACAATTAATTTGACATGTTTCAGATCTGTTTTGAATTCCTATTGCTGCTTCACCATCGCTTGGACATCTGTTTGCAATTCCCACAGTAGCAGTAAGACCTCAAATTTAACCAGGCCTCCTTCTCCAGTCAAGTGTTGATAGGCTAGGTTTGCAATTGAAATTGATGATATTAGATAAGAAATTTGGTCTGAACCCTTCATTTGCTTCAAGTTCTTCACAATGACCATGGGTTGAGAGGGTTAGCGATTGATGGATTGGCAGGCCGGGTCAGCTGGATTGACAAGGTCAGCTGAATCAATAATTATTCATGCTAAGACAAAACACAATTTGATGTCAAATCAATAACAATCTAAAATGATAATACATCATTTATAGATACTTTCATATCTTTCCCAAAGCCGCTCACTCCCTATCTTGAACTAAAATACGGCCAAAATATCATTCACCTCTTCTTTTGATTGGAGTAGGGAAAAACGATAACCAGTACATTAGAGGAAGGTATCATCCCAGGTGAGCAATAAAGCGCACCATTAAAACTGAAAAGTCACTCTAAATTTAAAAAACACGGCTAGCTAACTAATGGATGGTTCCGAATATCAAGATGTTTTGGAAATGTAGGAAAATGTCGGTTCTTCTCCAAAGAATGAAAATCACAAAATGAGGGGTGAAGCATTGGAATGCTGAAATACAGATGACTGGAGTGTGAAGGGATCACGAGACTCTCTTGAGAAATTATAATGTACGAAGGTCACCAGAAAGTAATTGCATCTGTTGGATATGCCATACAATGGGCATGGGAATTGGAATTGGAATTGGAATCAGAAGAAGGACAAATAAAATAGTCGCTCATTCATCATTGTATGGTTCAAATTGACCAGGTCTAACTTACGAAAAAAAACAAAATTGACCAGGTCTTCAACGAGCTTGACTCCAATCAAATAAGAAGCCAATAGGAGGCACACACTATAGATAAATCTGAAACTTATGACATCAGTTGGCTGGACTTGTCTGGGACCTCGTCTCACAAGGAACATTAGTGCAATAATTGGATAGAGATTTTAATTTTTAATTTTTTAATTTTTTAATTTTTGTCTGGATTGTTAAAAATATGGACAGCAATAGTGAAAAAATCTCTATGAAATTCACGTATTCGAATAAATAGATGGCAATGTGAGCAAAAAAAATTGCTGAACATCCAATATGCAATAACTACTATAGCTGGACCAAGCAACCATTAGTTTCAGAGATGCATGATCCTCTTCTATCCCCAAATAAAGCAATTTCACGAAGATCTACCCACAAAAATTTTCAAGTCGAAATACATAGCAATTTTTTTTTTTTTTTAAAACAAAAAATTTAAATAATATTAATGTAACATAAGAAACACGTGACAGTCCCTAATTAGTTAAGCGTGGCATACCATTATATTATTGGACAGAACAACCAACTATTTAATTTTGCGTCAAAGCAAGATACTAATAAAGTATTTAATCCAACAATTTAGTCGAGTAATTCTAAAAGTTGTTTATGTCCTACCAAAAATATTATTTGATCAAAATTTAATAGTAATTTCATAAGTTTATTGTGATTTTAAAAGCCACATCATTCTTAGAGGGACACTAAAACAACTTATATCATTACTCTAATGGGAATAATTTCTATACAGACCTAACAAAAACTAAGTCATTTATGCTCTCTAATAAGTAATGAACACGTCAGCATATTACACCAAATCAAATAAACACGAAAACACTAGATTGAACCTTCTCCTCTTCTTATCTTTCCCATTCAATTGTGACTTATTGTTAGAGGTGGCAATTCGTGTTCGCATGTTAGGTTCGGGTCATGTCAAAGCATGATATAAGATTATAAATGTTAACTCTAATCCGACCCATTTAATTAAATGAGTTAAACTTCTCAACTATAACTCTCTAATTTTGTATTGAATTTATGTTGAGTTCGCGGGTCATGTCAAAATTGCCTACAATTATGTCGTGCGTCATGTTCGAGTCGTATCGAAGTATGTGTATAAAACTATATAAGTTAACCTTAATCCGACTCATTTAATTAAACAGGTCAAACTCTTCAATCCTAACTCTTAAATTTTGTGTTAAATTTGTGTCAAATTTACAGGTCTTGTCAAATATTATCAGTCATTCCCACTGCCCAGCACCGCCGACACGCACAATCTCGGCAAAAGCAGATGGCTAAAACGACGTAGAACTTGCTGTTCGAAGAAACGCAATGCTATCAAAACATGGGCTTTCTGTTTATTTAAAGTATAAAAAATTGGGCTAATTCAGGGCCTAGCATTTTAGATTTGAGTTTGGGCCTGGCCTAGGACGACCTACCCAAAGAAAACCACGCTCTGAAACCTACTAAACGCTACCGTTTAGATTCATTCAGGCACAGAGCTCAGAGCACCGAACACAGTGCCATGGAGATGGATGTGGAAGAGAAAGAGCAATTAGGGTTTCCGTACTGGAACTCGGTCCGCCGAAGATTCCGACCCGATTCTCTCTTCTTTGCGTCCGGCAACATCGAAAGGGAACTTCTCGCTAAACAGGTCCTCTCTGATCTTTCAACTTGTTCAGTGCTGTAAAGTTTTGTAGAATTTGATTTGTGTTAGTAATGAGTGAATAAATTCTGTCAATTTGGGAAACGCTGCTATTTGAACCAACTAGGGTTTGAAAATTTCTATGACATTTACATTTAAGTTTTTCTCTTCTGCTTAAATTGAATGCGGTTTTTGATTTTTGATTTTCCGAAGAGAAATGCTTTTACATATTTATCTCGTGACTTGCAGGTTGCATTGGATTTAACCGAAGTCGAAAAGCATCAGCTTCAGAATTTGGTGGCTGAGGAAGGCGGGTAATGATGATTACATATTTACATGTGATTTTGTTCTTTTTCTCCAAGTCTGTGGACCGTGGTGCAATGTTGTTTTTAGTAGTTGCTATATCATTGTTTGATTGTGAAATTCCATGCAGCTAGTACTAATTGATGGTCAAGTGATAAGGGCTGGTAGGTGCTTAGCTTTTAACGAGTTTGAGAGGAAAATAGCTTTCACATGATCTAGTTAGCTGCTTTTAAACCTTTGTCGTGAGATAGGAGTGAGAAGTTTGTTGTTTTGAGTTTAATATGCTTGTTTGCATTTTCATTGGTAGTTCTTTCATCCATTAGTTGTAGAAGTCCAAGTATCACCATTTCCACTTTCATGTCGATGTAAGATCTCTGGTTCTTTCCAAATGAGCGGATGAATGCTGCAAGGCGATTAAAATCCGTATTTTTGTCTGCTAAAATGCTTTCTTGGCAATGGTGAACAATGACTGGTTTTAGGAAGAAAAAGAAAAAAGAAAAAAGAGTGAATGTTTCTAAGTTTATTATTTTAACCTTTCAGTATAACATTCACATATGCATATTCATGCATTTGTTCTAATGTGCCAAACATTAAAACTAATGTCTAAGCAGGGGATTTTTTTGCCCAATCGCCGGTTGCGGTACACGCTTGACTTCTTTGGAGGACTTTGAAGATCATTACAATGCAAGGCATACTGCATCCTGTTCAATATGCTCTAGAGTTTACCCAACATCACGCCTGCTCAGCATACATGTATCAGAAGCACATGATTCCTTCTTTCAGGCTAAAGTTGCACGTGGCTATGCCATGGTATGTTTTGTTTATTATCTTACATGTTGGTGTTCGTGATATTGTTTGCTTTGTTCCTTTGTCATTTTTATGTTAATGTGACAGTTCATCTTTCATTTTTGTCAAACATAATTAGGATTATCTGTTATGGTTGTGTGTGGTGCAAGAACAAAGCCTCAAAGACGAGAATTCAACCGATTGTTTTATGCTTTGTTTTCTATTTTCTTCCTTTTGGGTGGTTAGCTGGGATCTAACTCACAATTTCTTGAGATGGGACTTGTTCTTTGACCTTACCTCTGTCCCCTCAACCTTACACGCAGACATGCAAATATATATATATACACAGCACAGAGAGAGAGAGAGAGAGATTATACTTAAGGATGAAGCATATAAGGTACTATTTAAAGCTCATGTTTTCTAGATAGCATTTTGTCCGTCCATATGCTTTCTGGTTTGCAGAATCTAAATGGATGACCCTAACTTGTAGGACTTGAACATTCCTGCATTTTGATGTTTAACGTGCAGTGCATTTGATATTTAGTTATCATCATTTGATTGAACATAAATATCCTCCTACATTTTGCTTGACAGTATGAATGCTTGGTGGAAGGCTGTAGTTTGAAGCTCAAGAGCTACAAAAGTCGACAACAGCATCTGGTAGACAAGCATAAATTTCCCACTTCATTTGAGTTTTTCCAGAAGACCCGCCCATCTAAGAAACAGAGGCAACGCAAACAAGCTACTCACAAGAAAGAGGGAGGTTCATTTATGGAAGTAGAAAATGAATCCATTGATGGACTCGTTTCTGCAGTCTCCAAATTAAGCACTTCAGACCCCTCTCCTTCATCCATCAGCTTTGGTCGCCGCCATACTCGTGGATTGACTTTCATCCCTCGAGCAGTTCAACGTGAAAAAAGGCCAGACTCCAAGTAAGCTGGAACAAAGAGACAGCAAGTATGCATTCCAACCAAATTTGGGTTCTCTATAAAACCCTCGCCTTTTCCATCATTTCTGTTGATGTCTGCTGCAACCAACTTTTGAAGCCAATCAAAATAAAATTGGAAAAAGAAAAAAGAAAAAAAAGTTAGATTTATTAGTAAGATTTTCACTGCTGTAGATGATGTTTAGCCGTTCTCTCTGAATATTCCATGTGAACTCCTATCAAAGGTATTAGTTTGGTAGAAGCTGACAGCTCTTCTTTTCCCTTTGATTTTGTATCTCCTTGTGGTCTCTATCATGTTATAGATGTCCCGTGATATGGAGACATTAGAAGAATCTTTTGTGTTCATGATTATGTTGTAATGAAGTCTATTCTTTTTGAGCATATTACAATTGAAAATTGAAAACATATTTTAAACACCGTTCCTTTTTCGGTGTTTTGATCTCCGACGGTTTCTTTTACTCTTCTTCTTCAACTTTTCTTTTTTAAAAAAATGGGCGATTGGCATAACGTAATTAGACTTAAATCTATATTAGTCAATAGCTCTTGGACTTAGATTTATAAAGAAAATGATTGGAGGTACTATGAGTAATTCTAGAATTCCATTACAAATTCACTCGACAATCTATACTTTATAGACGTGATACTCTACTTTTTAATGGCTGGACTGTCACATGACAATTCATATTTTAATAATTGATGCGATAAATGCCACGTGAATTGCTACTTTCATTTGCAAATAACTAATAATAAAAATTGTAGTATTGTAGTAACACTCAATTTATAACAAGGGGATGCTTGGTGTCCAACTCCATCCAACCTCTTTGTGTTTTTTTTTAAAAAATAAATAAATAAATAAGTTTTTACACTTGAGTTGGATGGGGAAGTTGAAAAAATAGACTTTTCCTTATAACAATTGCATGGTTTTTGATCAAGATGTAATATAGGGTGGGAAGTGGGAGATGTACCAAAAGTTGTTCTTTTTATTTTTATCGGATGTCTCGAAGGGACCTAAAAGTGAATTTAAATTCTCTACAATTTTGTCCATAGAAAAGCAGGCAAGGAAAATTGTATGGGCCAAGAGAGAGCCATGTCTGAACAAAGCTCGCTGCTCAAATGAGTTATGTAATCAAGTTAAGGAAGCCTATTTCACGTGGATCCAAATTATTTTTGTTGTCTGAATTTTTAACAATTCGATCAGCAAATGTGAAAGAATTCTCTTGCCTAAGCAGGTGGATAAACAGCCTAAAATTTGCTTAAACAAGTAAGACCCATTTTAACTTTATCACTTTTTACTGCATAAATTGCTAACCATTTCACCAACAAAATTGTTAAGATTTTTATTCCTCTCAATACCTCCAATTCCCCCCAAAAGTTGTCCAATGTAAATGCTTTTTGGGTATTTTAGTCAACTAAAATAATGAGTAATGTTAAAAAAAAATGATGTAATTTCATTAATTTCTTATATATTATAATTAAATTTTAATTAAATAATAATTTTAAAACTAACATGAATTTGACAGTAATTTTAAAAGTCACGTGGATTTGACATGAAACATTTTTTTTTTAATTATTATTCAAAGAACCTCTGGCATTACGCCTTTAAATAATATATCACTCACTTGGCCAAAGCTAGAGGCAAGTACATTTCATTTCGTTTCCTATTATCTTCTTCTCCTCCTCTTCCAAATTAATTTCTCACCTAACCAACTGAAAGAAAATGGACGCCATAGACTCCGTGTTCGATCCCCTCAGAGAATTCGCCAAGGACAGCGTCCGCCTTGTCAAGCGCTGCCACAAGCCCGACCGCAAAGGTAATCCCACAAAGAATAAAAAGAAAAGAGTGAAATAAAGAAAGAACTCTTTTAATTTCTCAAGCCTTGAATTTTCGATGTGATCTGATTTATTTAGACCTTGAGGTATTGGAATTCTGGGTTTTCTGATCTGGGATTTGCGAATTTTATTGATGGGTTTGATTTCTGGTTCTGTGTAGAGTTTACCAAGGTGGCGTTCCGTACGGCGATCGGGTTCGTGGTGATGGGGTTCGTGGGGTTCTTTGTGAAGCTGATCTTCATCCCCATCAACAACATCATCGTTGGGTCCAGTTAGATTAGGTACGGTTCATCAAGTTCTCAATTATTATTATTATTATTTATTTATTTTTTATTATTTTATTTTCTATACTTGTCATATGGTTAGAGAGCTTGTTTTTGATGGTATAGCTTGGATATTTGTGAAGCTTTATGGTTTAATTGTTACTGTAATGTTGTTCTGAGATAGGTTATAAGATCAATTGTTGAAATTACACAGACCGCATTGAGTTTTGAACCCACGATCTAATCCTGTCTTGTTATTACAAGGGGAGGTAGTGCTATTTGAGCTCGATCTGCTTCCTTTTTTTAAAGATCAATAATCTAGAGTGGGTTGTTTCTTCTGAGTTTTTTTTTTGGGGCAATTTCTGAACCTGATTTTCATAATTGAATAATAAATTTGATTTTAGGCCTTTAATTTCTTAGTTGAATAAATCACCCTGTGTGTTTCTGAACCTGATTTTTCTTGGCCGAGCATTGCGTTGGAGGCCTTGGCCGGTTGTCTCCGGCTAAAGTACTCCAGTGTGGCTCCAGTCTGACGCATGCGCTGCCAAAAAAAATAGCTGGTAAACGCAGACTGATCCAAAAATTCCCCCCACGCAAATTTTGGTGATTTTCATCCAAGTAAACCGTGCTAGTGTATATAACCTGACCCTAAATGTTGTGTTTTGATGTTTATTTTGATTAATTTCAATTGGATTGGTGTAATTTGAAGAAAATTGAACGAGTAGACTGAGTTGTAACTTGACTATAGAGCACATCAGAGTGGGTTCGTTCTATGAAATTGACCGCTTTGAAAATCAATCACTAAGCTTGATAAAGAGTGTTGTTAGATATTTTGTGCAATTTAGCAGTTGGTTTTGGTGATCTTGTCATTGAGTTCCATTTTAGGTTGCAAGTTATAAAGGATTATTTTATTACTTTATTAGGTTGTGGACAGGAGGATCTTGATATTTCACATCTTGTTGAATGGCTTGATCGTGTGGGACTGTCTATCTAAAAGTTCAGTTAAAGTTTATGAACTTTTCAGACCCCCTTTGCTTTGTTTCGAACTCCTTTAGCAGGTTTTATGTTCATCTCTTTGGTGGATGCATTTAATAATGGCATTACGCTGAAAATATAAATAGCTTTTCATTGTTATTTCAACATTTTTGCTTTCTTTTCTTTGGAAGAGAAGTATCAAGGGATTCTGAGCATGCATGTTCAATGTGTACTTGAATTTTGATTGCTCTTTGGTGAATGCTAAGTTTCTAAATGTTTGTCAAATCTGCAGGTCATTTGAGATTGGAGGCTCACAAAGGATGGAAGTTCTCGGTGTAGTCAACACACGAGGGAGAACCAAGATCTAATGTTTTTAGCGTTTTTTTTTTCTTTAAAAAAAATTCATTAGCAGAGTACTTTGTCAAAATTTTCAGTTTAGACTAATTAAGAGTTAAATTTGATCTGGTTTATGTTGCTGAATGCTGAGTGCCGCTCCTATCCATCAGTCCTTTAGTTCGTTGGGGTGGAACGGAAGTTTGTTGAATCATTTGGTATCCTTGCACTCTAAGTCAGATGTTTTTCTTGTGGTGCAGTTGTTTTCTGTTGCAATACAAATGCATCATCAAACAACTCATAACACAAAAAACAGTTTTCACTTTTACGTTACATAAACACACTTTTATGCACAAAAACTCACAAAACACATTAACAAACGCATCCTGATTTTCACTTAGGTTAACAGCGCTATAAAACCCAGGTATCGTACAGTACACATTATCTGTCTTCTATGCTAAGTAATTTGCAATTTGCTTGTTTGACAAATTGACACCAATAAAGCATCAATCGGCTAGTGCGTTGGCCAGCTGGGTCATCAGTTGTTTGAGATAAGGGAAAGGAGTATGCACATTTGCCAACTCTGTCAAGAGTGATGCTACAAATCACATTTTTATCACACCAATGTTTTATCATGTTGACATGGCATTATCAATCAGTCTTTCAAAGAATAAAAATTCAAGTCACTACCATGCAGGTAATAAGATGAAAGTTTAGTTTATCTGCCAATGATTCTCAGCTGTGCAAAACGCTTTGTTTATCATTTACGAGAAATCCTTTTTTAATGATCAACAAGTTACCAAATTCTAGAGGTAGTACCACTTTACAAATTACAAAATTATCAGTTGGAGAAAACTTTTCGTACCACTAGGCAAAAAGGAAAAAGAGAATAGAAACAAAATGGAACTCAATTTAGCAAATTTGATGCAAGTGTTTACAGCGACACTTTTGGACAAGAATATTAACTAGTATTGGACAACGAAAAGATTAAACCAATCATTCAAATTTACATCCAAAAAAAGAGTAGGATAGAGGCCCGCCTTGCAGAATTAGCAAATGGGATTGCTATCTGTGGCATCAACAGCAGCAGCCATTACTAGTTGGGGTTGAGCAATATAGCCTTCCTTTCTTGCTTTCTTGCGTTCACGTTGCAGCCTGAAGTTTTCTCTCTTCCTAGCTCTGTAGCTGTTTGGGTTCTCTGGCTGTACTTCTCGTGGATAAACACTCACCTGTCAAATCATAAACTCCATATTCTAAGTCACTCTGGAAAGTGTAGCTCTTTGAAACGAGAATTATAAGGTTTGTAACTTAAAAGGTGACCTTCTTCCTGTCAGGCCCAAACTTCTCAAATTTCACGAGACCATCGATCAAGGAGAAGATCGTGTGGTCCTTGCCAAGCCCCACATTCTTCCCTGCATGGAACTGAAATGTTGCAAAAGGAAAACATTCAGATGTCATTGAAAGATAGTATAAGCCGGGGATAAGGCACCAAAAATTACAAGCCCTGGTGTTTCTTTCTGGTAAGTAAACTCCCGGTATTTCTAGTAGAGAAGCTTGAAAGTATTTTGTGTAATGAAGTG
Organism: Betula pendula; assembly: GCA_900184695.1. Taxonomy (NCBI): domain Eukaryota; kingdom Viridiplantae; phylum Streptophyta; class Magnoliopsida; order Fagales; family Betulaceae; genus Betula; species Betula pendula. Next base: position 326,987 of record FXXK01000567.1, read on the forward strand.
AAAAACTACTACAGGGATACAGGTTAACCGTCTTGCCCTCTATATTTAATTATAGATCTAATGAGTTTGATGTGCTAGCCGCTAGCCAATCATAAGAGTAGATATTTTTGTCACCTCTAAGGAAGTTCATGTAATTCATCATGTTCCAATTAGTCATGATCATCAGCACAGACAAGTTAAAGAGTAAAGGCATCATGTAACCTCCATAATCCAACTCAACCAAATAAAGGACATTCTTCACAAGAGAGTAGTCAATGTAATTTATTTTCACTACGTATAACAATATCCATTCTCAGGGGTATCCCGTATCATACACAATGCCAGAAACCCTTTAGTGCTGTAAATGGTGAATTATCCCTCAATAATCTAGCTTTCAGTTCCCAAAACTGGTTTGCGAGCCACAAACCTAGCTGTATATTTTGAGTTTGACACAAGCTGCTTCTCCTCTAAAAGGTTCCCAACTATCGCCAACCACACCAAGCTCAAATAGAGAGAGTATATTAACTCATATCATCATGAAACTATGGAAGTACTAGTTGGACCAAAAAGCCTTAACTTTCCGGTGAAACCCTCGTAAATAGTTCTATCCTCTACCTGACAGCTAGATTGTATGCCTAATCAATTTAAGCTTAGGAGGATAACAACCACACCAAGCTCAAATAGAGAGAGTACATTAACTCATATCATCATGAAACTATGGAAGTACTAGTTGGACCAAAAAGCCTAACTTTCCGGTGAAACCCTCGTAAACTAGTTCTATCCTCTACCTGACAGCTAGATCATATGCCTAATCAATTTAAGCTTAGGAGGATAACGCAATTCCTAAGGAACAGAACTTCCATCGCTTTTTTTTTACCGATTACACAATCATGAAGCCTCATATCCTAGCTGAGAATATATAGACCAACCAGAGACCCACAAGGAGCACTAAGTTGGGCCCAAGCTTCTTTCACCACAGCAGTTTCCCCAGTAAAGACAGGCATTACCTCTTAACACATGCTAAGGGAAGATGTTGTCCTTTGTGATCGATATAATTCTATAGGAGCTCATGAATCGGTCTCTAATCTTCTAAAAACCAATAAATGGGGTCAATGCCAATCCTCTGTCTTATTTGCAATATCAGTTCCTCTTAGTTGTTATAACCTTCCCAATTGGCCATTACAGCTAGCTCTGTAATTTCCTCTTCTTAAAAGTCATACCCATGAGCCATTTCACTAGAACAATGGACACTAATAACTTATTTTCAGTAAGAGTGTCAAATAGAGCTAGTAACTATGTACAGGTACATGCAATTCCAACAACCTAAGCTTCAACAAGAGCTACCCGCAGCCCAACTCAAAACTATAGCAACAATCATAGACATCCAGCCATAACCAAACTAATAACAAGGCAACATAAACTTGGTAATGCAGACATCAAGCGAAATCATTATCTGAAAAACAATTACAACAAAAGCGTCCCGAAGGCAAGACATGTAAAAGTTGAATATCAGTTTTACCTTGGTACCGCGCTGGCGAATGATGATGGAGCCGGGCTTGGCGACCTGATCGCCGTAAATCTTGACGCCGAGTCTTTTGCCTCTGGAGTCGCGCCCATTCTTGGTGCTTCCGGCTCCTTTCTTGTGCGCGTTTTGGATGGTCAACGGGAGTCTCCGTGTGAAGGACACGGATAGCTTGGGACCCGCCACGCGTAAGGAACCCAAATTGCCTCCGAAGAAAGAGGAAGAAGAAGAGCTCGAAGACGCTAACGTGAGCCCTCGGAACGCCCCAGCTAGGTTGAAGCTCATCGACGTTGCCACCGCCATTTGGGTGTGCTTTGCTCTGAGAGGAAACCCAAAATGGTTCAGGGGTAGATGAAGATGAAGAAGGAACGAGTGCGCAAGCTTGTAACCTTATCTTCGGAGACACTGATTTGGGGCTACTGGCTACACGACACGAAACGGCACGTCGTTCCGAGAAACTTATCTTAGGCGCCTTTTTTAGTCGGAGACTATTATTTGGGACTTGTAGAAGAATTAACTTAATTATATCTCTGAAGAAAAAAAACACTTAATTTGGACCAAGTTTTCTTTTAAATTTGATTGGAATTTCTTTTTATCCAATTTATTAAATTGATATATTTGCTTAGATCATATAATTATCACATATATTTTTAATAATATCAACATAACGGATAATTCTTAATTTCTTATATGTATTTTAAAAAATGCATGTTAAAATTTTGTATCTAAGAATATGTGCCAATATAAGAGTAGTCGCATTGGACCGGCCAAAATAGCTAAAAGGTTTGCTAGTCCTATAGCAAAAAATATATAAAAAAAAAGCTTAACATTTGGTTAGCCATTTTGACCAAAGATTTGATTAATTGCTGCTAAACACTTTACCTCAACAATGTATAAGTTAAATTATTATTTTTTTAAATAATATGATTCTCTCTCTTTTTTTTAAAAAAAATAAAATAATAATATTTTAAATAGATTAATAATGTGAATATCTAAAATGTTAAACTGGATGTAAATACTTTTAAAAAGTAGGTAGGTAAAATTAAAAAAAAAAAATGTGTTATTTAATGAAATTTTAGATAAATATTTGCTAAGTTAGATGTGAATGTTTATTAACTAGGTTAAGAAATTTTATCCAACCTAATTTAGAAAAAAAAAAAAAAAACTTTGTCCATACAATTTATCTTGCCCTCGACCACTAGTTAAGAATAAAATCCTTGACTTTGTTTAAAATAAGTTTAACACTCACAAGTTAAAAGTTAACCATTCTTTTTCCCTTTTTAATAATATAAATGATGCAAAAGGATACTTAATGATATATTTTTTTTATTAAGTGGAATGAAGAATTGGATAAGATCTAAACTACTTTAAAAGTTATAATTATCTTTTTGAAAGGAATATATCTTGTAACACTTACTTAATTACATAAATTATACATAGTAATTGTTAGCAACCATACATTTATCCACTTATTTAAAATTATCAATCAACCTTTAAATATTTATTTTTAACAAGAGCCAATTTCTTTTTTTTTTCGTTTTTTAGAGAGATTTAGACAACCAACGATGTTAGCTGCGAGTTTACACCTTGCAAAAGAAAGAGGTCAGTTCGCTACCCTAAAAGTTGAAGATGAGATCTAAAAATTAGTTAATATTATCACATCAATCTAATAATTGGTTAACACTATCGCATCAATAATGTTGGACATTAATAAAATAAAAGTATTATTTATGACATTACTCCTAATAATACAAGAAGCCTTTAGTGAGATAATGATGAAACACCAACATTGGGAGAAGATTATACTCTACTTTGCTACATGTATGATGTAGCGATATGGAAGAGTTTGGTTACTTTTAATTCATGGACATCAATTAGATAGCTGCCTCGTCTTCATCATCAAATATCTATCCAAAATGGTAAGAAAAGTACATCCACCTTATGAGAAAAATGTCTTTGGGTGATGCATCACTCTCTCTTCTTCTTTATTTATTTATTTATTATTTTTTTATTTCCACACTCCCCCCACTTCCCACCCAACAAAAATATACTCCACTCTCACTGGTTTGGTCTATTGGTGAGAATTTTGTATGGCATATAAGGTGAAGAAAGCCGTGCCCTTGTTGTTGACAGCAAGTTGGCTCCCTCATTCTCATTGTAGATCTATGAATGCAACCACCAAACATGCGACCCTTATGAACCCATGACTACCTACCTTATTCATGCTCCCAAAGAATGAACCTCTACCTTTCTTATGCACCACTACTAAAAAACTAATACCTTTTTTCCATTTTCATTTGTGATTTTAGTGGATAATATAGAGAACAATATTGCAGCGTATGAAGTTTTTCTCTAAAGTGGATTATTTTTTTTTATTATTAATCTAAACTATTAAATAGATATACATCATTTTTTTTATATGATTAACAGGGTATGTGATTCTCGCGTTCTTTTAAAAATAAAAATAAAAATTACATATTTTAAACATATATGCCAATTTAAAAAACTTAATTCAAAAAATTCCAATTTAAAGTAATACTTTGTCCAATCACAATACAATTAGAGGAATACTTTGTCCTATGACAGCTATGGTCTGCAATTTGAAAACTTGGCTCAAACCCTCACTATTATTGTACAACCACTCCTTGTTTATCTTCATTAAACATTGTTGAATCCGACAACAACAATCAGCCTAGCCACATCTGGCTCTTGTGTCAATCTTGGCCAATGAATTCTAAAACAAGACAAAAGAACGAGGTCATGATTTTCAATCTGATTGGCTTGTACTAATCCACTATCTTTTTAAAGGAGAAATGCTACAATTTTTTTTTTTATTATTCTTTTAATTTTTAAAAAATCATCCTTAGATCTATATATGAAATGTAATATGTGATAGAAGTAGACGATTGAGGCTCACCAAAAGAGAATTTACTAGTATACGGATATGTCTGTACATTTAAGTCAAAGAATGAGAGATTTAAGGGGAAATGGCCACGTGTAACTCCACTCCACCAATTATTTATCGCCACGTTGCCATCATATATAAGCACGACCTCTTTTGATCGTTAGTATAAGACCAAACCCATACTCTATCAAAGCCTCCTCCGCATCGATGAGAGACATGAAGAATAATCGCCGATTCATTCCCGAGAAGGCACGTCTCGTCGCCGTTCTAGCTGCCGGCGCAATCACCTCCTTGCTGCTCGTAATTGGCTTAGGCCGAACGTCCAACGACAACAACGGAAACTCCTTCTTCTGCTCCCTGTCCGGCTTGCGAGGCTCCAGAGTTGAGTCCGCCGCCGATTTCGCCACGACGCCGACCCAGCTCCTCGCTATTCTCCACTACGCCACGTCACGGGTGGTCCCACAGCAGTCCCTCGCGGAGATCAGAATCTCCTTCGCCGTGCTTCAGTCCCTAGCGCCCTGCAACTTCCTCGTCTTCGGCCTCGGCCACGACTCGCTCATGTGGGCCTCCCTCAACCCACGTGGCACCACATTATTCCTCGAGGAGGACCCCAAGTGGGTCCAGACCATCATCCAGCGCGCCCCCGTCCTACGCGCCTCCACCGTCCGCTACCGCACGCGCCTCTCCCAAGCCGACGATCTCCTCTCCTCGTACAAGTCCGAACCGGATTGTTCCTCCGCTAACTTGCGGCTCCGCAACACGCGGTGCAGGTTAGCCTTAACTGAATTACCAGACGAGGTGTACAGGGAGGAGTGGGACATGATAATGATCGACGCGCCGAGAGGGTATTTTGCAGAGGCGCCGGGGAGGATGGCGGCGATTTACTCGGCGGCGGTGATGGCCCGCGCGAGGACGCGACCGGGCGTGACGCACGTGTTCCTTCACGACGTGAATAGGAGGGTGGAGAGGGTTTATGCGAAGGAGTTTCTGTGCATGAAGTATAAGGTCCATGGTGTCGGGAGGCTCTGGCACTTTCAGATCCCTCCAGCTTCTAACATGACCAATAATAACACTCGAAGTTTTTGCTGAAACTAACCATTTTTTTTTTTCATTTAATATTATATATGTGACAGTCTGAGGGTGATTCATTTTGAGGTTTCTATGTTGTATTATATGAATGTCTGGATCGAGGATTTTCTTGAGTATTTGTCTCTTGAATAATCAATGTGAATCACTTTTGACAGTGCCAGCTAAAAAGAAAAGTTAGGAGGGAGTTTGTAGCCATAGTCAAAATGATGATTTATATTGTGTCGGTGCTTATTATGCATATAGCCATATAGGTGAATGGGGAGGAGGAGGTGTTGAATTTTGGGCTTTTTGGCTTAGTTCTTTTTGCTTCTTTGTGGGGTCAAGTGTTTTTTGTCTTTTTTTTTTTTTAAGTATTAATAATTTCTACTACAAATCTTTAGCAAAGTGACGCTGTAGTCTTACGCAAGCCACTAAATTATAGATGGTCATATGAAAGTCTACTTTAACACTAATTACGTTTTCTAAGAAAAAAAACAAAACACTAATTACGTTTAAAAATTGACATAACAACGTGAACATTGAAATTGGTGAGCGATTGGACGCTGCATTTGGAATATATTATGGTTTCTAGTTCTTAAGGTGAGAGGGTTTCCTAAGGATAAAGCAATATTTGTTGGATTGCCCTTTGAGTTTAAGGGGTAAATTTAATTATTTGCTACTCAAGAATGAGCACTTTTGAGGGATTTTCCCTTAAACAATAAAAGTAGGTGTTTTTGATAAAGAGTTTTGTTTGAATAGAAATAAGAAGTGATTAATATGATATAAATGTAAAATTAGATGTAAATTTTTTATGAGAGAAAAGTAAAAATAATTATTTGATTATTAATTTAAAAAAAAAAAGTTAACTTTTTTTTTTGAAAAAGTGAAAAAAATTTGAGAATAGTTTACCAAACGATGCCAGTAAACTTGCCAATAATTAGTTTTGAAGAAAGTTGTATGGGATGGGTTTACTAAAACTTGACAGTAATTGTGTCTTCTGTTAATTACTATTAAAAATAAATAAATAAATAAGTCAACAGAGGTAACATGCCTAATATAGTAAACTAATACTTCGTAGCGTAGAAAAAAAAAAAATGAATACTTCGTACAACGGTCCATTTTATTTATTTATTCAAAATAAGGGAAAAGGAAAAGGAAGTACAACTGTACAACGGTCCCTTGAGTTGCTCAAATGGCAGCGAATCCTCCACTTAACATGGATGTCCCTTTGAGTAAAATCCCTCTTTATTTTTATTTTTGTAATAAAAAATCCGTCGTTAGAATTGCTCAAACTGTAAGCAAACGGTAGCAGTACAGTGCGAAAAGGAAGTGAAACCCATCAGTTGAGGAGATAGAGTTGCACTAGCAATGGTAGCCTTTCGCCATAGAGTTGCAGTGGTAATATCATGCTAATTTTCGATACACTCAATCTACAAGTGACTACGAAAAAAGAAGAAAATTTACAAGTGACCAGTGACAACCTCTTTTAGGTAAGAAACTCACCATTTTTATTTGATATTGACACAGGTTCTTCTAGTCATTGATTGGATTTTTTTTTTTGGTTGGATTGATCTTAAATTCAGTTTTAGAGTAAACAGTTTTTGGTGGATCCGGCTTATATGCGGTAGTGAAAATTACTGCATATCTGCGGTCCTTTTTTCAGTTTTTGAATGGCCTAGATCTAGTCTTTGGTTTTTTTAATTCAAAACCAACACGCCGTTTACAAAACGGCAAGACCAAAGAGTAAAAGTCTATTTCCTTCACTAAACAGACTTGGGTTTTTTTTTTTTTAAATGCGAAGTCTTCTTTCCTCAACACACTATCTACTCATTACTTAAGAAAAGAAAAAAGCCTCTGCTCAGACTTAACACTGATGAAACTTTGGCAAGATCATGGTTGGAAATTTTGGGGCACAGTCAAGCTTCGTAGGGGAGATGTATGGAGGGTATGATCATTTTTTTAAGTCATTCTCAAGCACCACTGAGGCAGTGAGACTGATACACCAATGATTGTTGAGCTTGTTGTTGCAGCAATGGAAGAACTATTAAGGATGGCTCAGGCTGGAGATGAAACAGGACTGTTTGCATAGAAAACAAAAGAAAAGAAAAGGAACAAATTAGACTTTTACTTTTGGTCTCGCCATTTGTAAACGGCGTGTTGGTTTTTTATTAAAGCATGGAAGGCTACATCTGGGCCATATAAAAAAAGGACCGTAGATATGTGGTAGTTTTCACTACCGCATATAAGCATGATCCGTTTTGACATACCTAAAAGCCCTACATAAAATTAGCAAATTAATATTGAAGGGTCTGATTTCTTTAATTAAATAGATCAAAGTAAATAGTTGGATAATCTAAAATAGAGTCTTATAACAATATCTCAACACAAGAACATAAATTGCCACCCACATTCAGTTCTAATTGAAATCATATTAGAATTATTATTGGATCTTTAACTAGTTGGGCCTACACAACCCTATACGCCCAAAAGAAAGAATGGTGTCAACAATAACAAATGAATAATGCTACAAACCACACTTTTATCTCACACCGTTGATATGGTAGTGTCAACCAACTGTTAAAACAACCTTTGTTAGAAAAAAATTAAAATTAAAATTAAGAATTAAGTGGCATTGCCACATCAATAAAATGGAATGATAATAAGATAAAAGTGTGGTTTCTAGTTTATAATATGAGTAATGTTATATATTGTGCTAGTATCTCACCATTATTCAACTATGCTTATGTCACAATATCATTCTACCCTTCAATTAGCTCTAAAAAAAAAATAAAAAAATAAAAATAGATAAGCTTTGCCACGTAGTGAAATACTTATAAAATATTAGTGTGGTAGATAACATTGCTCTTATGCCATCTCCACCGCTGCTTGGGCTCGCTCGTCGTAAAGATTAGGGGTGAGCAAAACCCGACCCTACCCGCGAAACCCACCCGACCCGAAAAATTTGGATTTTTAGGGTTTAATCGCGGGTTCGGGTTATTTTTTTGCATATCCGCGCGGGTCGGGTCGGGTTGCGGGTTTGTTTTTTAAAAATCGCAGGTACCCGACCCGACCCGACCCGCGATTTGTTATACACTAGAAATACTTTTTTATGTGTTGGATTGGATTCCATTATTTTATGTATTGCATTTTTTAGATAGGTTGAATTGGATGCTAGTGTTTAGTGACTATAGTGTCTTTATTTTTGAATCTTTTCATCTTTTATGAAATTTTGAAATTTGATTTATTATTTAAATGTTTTCTTGAATTTGTTGAACTTTTGATAGTTGATGTACATTTATTGATTCATTGAATATGATTTTATGCCTTTTTTATATTTTATAGTTGATGCACTTTTATGAACATTATATTTTATTAGTATTATTATTTAAATGAGTATTGATTTTGATGAATGTGATTTTAGGTCTATTTTTTAAAAAAATGGGTTTAGGTTTTTTTCATTTCATTTACAAATAAAAATTGGGCAAAAAATTGTATATTTGAAAATTAGGCAAAAAATTAAACTTTATCCAGCAAAAATAAGTTTAGAGCATTTTTTTTGACAAAAAAAACCCAATTAAAATTAACTCAATTTGAGCCCAAAGCCCAATAAGAATTCGGGTTTAAACCCGATCCGCACGCAAACCCGTCCCGCCCCGCAAACCCGAAACCCGTCGGGTTGCAATGAAAACATGCGGGTTGCGGGTTGAATTTTTTCAAACCCGCACCCCGCGGATCGGGTTTCGGATACCCGCGAAACCCGACCCAAACCGACCCATGCTCACCCCTAGTAAAGATTCTTCAAACCAAAATGTGAAACAACACAGCAGCTTCGCTTGTGGCCGCCTGCCGGGGGCTCTGCAGTCCGGTATAGTAATTTATGTTATGAGCATATTAAACTGTTAAGCAACAAAAACAAATAGTTTGACCAAACTGAAACATGTTCAATGCATTTCAGCTCCATCTCTATGAGCAGTCAGCACCACATCCAGTCAAAACTCCCAACCTCTTGTAGCCTTGCACCTACTAACTGCTTAAGCTGCTTAGATGACTCACGCGTCGCAGTCCTGTTTCCCCCCTGACTTTTTACTCCATAGCTTTTTAATTTTAATTTTATTATTTTTTTTGTTTAAGCTGTTTACTCTTATTAACAGAGCAAACAGCAAAATGGTGCCCAATATTCACAATTATTCTTTCATGTTTCTTTCATTAATTTTCACAAAGCTTTTGAGCCTCCAACTGCAGAACGCTGAAGTATGCACATCCTCCCAAGTCCATGCTTTTACGTACAAACAAAGATTCATTACGATTGACTACCCCAATTACACAATCGACAGCTCCAACTGCCTGAAGAAACTGAGCCCTACAGCACTCCTCCTCGGGATGTCCAATAGGATCTTACTTTGATTCTACCAATTATACCCATTTCATGCGGTTATAAATGGATTGAAATCTCTAACAATTTGAATAATACATTGTGAGAGAACTTATCGTCCAAATTTTGGATTACCTGACCACCTACTTGAACAAGTGGATCCCATACGAAATTTCTCACATGTGCTGCCCAAATCGCTGAGAATCTTGAATCATTGTAAACCAGCTACTTTTTTTTTTTTTATAAATTGTAAACCTGCTACTTTGAGTCTACCAATTATCTGATTCTAGTAGCAGCTTTTTCTAACATAGTACTTAAAGTAAGGAACTCATTAGCGATATTGAAGAGATCCTAACAAAAATCACAAAAGCCACGAGGGTCTTTCTCCTGTCATAAAATAAGCTGGAGAAAATGTTTACTCCTGAGGAAGCCTCATACAGCATGCCAAAAACAGGTTCCCTATGTTCTCGCAAGAGTCACAACAATTGATTTCCACTTTCCACCATCTACGAGAGACTACGGCCCACTTCCCTTGGGGCATTATCAAGGGTTCCTTCAGCGCACTTCCTGCTTCCATTGACCATGTCATGTCCACTGAGGGCTAAATAAAGGGGATACCCTCCTCTGAACAATCTCCTGAATCTGTTCTGGTGACAAAACCGATGCCCCACCCTCATAATTGGCATTGTCCATCTGCTGGTGCAACTGTCAAAACACAAGACCCAATTGAGAGAGAGAGAGAGAGAGAGAATCCCTTCCCAAGGATCAATTGAACTTGACATTAATCACTATATCACATTAATATGTTTTAACATATTCATGCTGCTAAGTAAATTTTAGTTGGGCGCAGCCATCTTGCTGATACATTAAGACCCACTGTCACTCCATATAAACCAGTACTTGCAACAAAACCAAAAATGGCCATCTAATGTAGCTAGTAAATAAATTTTGATCTTTTATATATCAGATAACAAATAGCTTTATAGATTCCAACTTGGTAATGAGCTAAAATAGTTGATACTGCATTAGTAGATCGTTGTTGCCTATATCTGGTTCAATGACATAAGTCAATCTCCCTATGCGTAGAGAACCAAATTTTACCTATGTGAGCTTAAAACGCATATTTATACGTGGCCAATGAGCTTTAGCTCAAATAGTACTTCCTCCTTTTGTAGTAAAGTGGAGGGGGAAGTCGCGGATTCACGTCCCAATAGGTGCATGTGTAACTTACCCAAAGAAAAAAAAGAAAAACGCATGTACCTTCTCAAGAATTGCAGATTGGTCATCCAAGTGAAATTTCCGCATGTGCTTTAGCATCTCCAGTTGCTACAAGAGAATTCACCATTTATACTTCAGCAAGATCCATTTTGAACCAATAATATTCACCAAAATTTTGAGAGGTTTTACCTGTTCCTGTAGTATTTGTTGACTATGCATTCTCTCAGTAAATTCATCTGGTCCAAGTTCAGCTTCATCACAAGCCATCTCTTCCCTATTATTCCACAGTATGAGTACTACTCGCAATATAGAATTAGAAATAAGATCTTTTACAACAGCTAAAGCTCTAGAAGGAAAGAAGAAACTGCTATTTACATATCAATAGAGGAAGTTCTAACTGACAAATTTATCATTCACACAATAGGGAAAAAAAGAAAAAAGAAAATGAATACTATGTGAAAAGGGGTTCTTCTCAAACTAAAGTACATTGCTAAGCAAAAAAAAAAAAAAAGGAATAAACCATGTCGCTGCTTACGTTTGTTTTCAGCAGCACACATAGTCACAGAGACAATGACACTAAAGGTATGAAGAAATGAATTTATTCAATAACCATCATTCTGCTCTACAAAAGATTTCAAAAAATCAAATCCAAAAGAATAGGTTCTAAATGGCTAGCCAAATAACTTTATAAATGGGCGTGCACAAATGCGCGCACCCTATATATATATATATATATGATATATATATATATAGAGAGAGAGAGAGAGAGAGAGAGATTACCTTGCAATAAATTTATAAAAGTGAATCATGAAATCCTGATCATTCTCGTATGCCATATTCACTTTCCCCAGGCATGATAAACCAAACCTTGGCTCTGTAGTATAAAAGCTACTTTTAAAAATTACACCAAGTTAATAATCCTATTCATTGTAACTTATATAGGAACTTCCAGGGAATTAATATTGCAAATGGCCAGCAGAACTGCTGCTGATCTGAGTTACGGGACCAACATTGTCTATTTTGTTTGTAAATATAGCATCCCAATCATAACTTTCATGGATGGAATTACATCAGCATCTACAACGTAATATACAAATGCCAAGATAAATACACAGATTAAGGCTTTAGCAATAGACAATCACATGGCATATGAACGAATCTTAGTAATGTCTCTTTCCTCTTGAAGATTTACCCACCACAAAACCAAGTGAAGATCAGATCTACCAATTTCCTTAATACCTTGCTTCATTAAAACGTGTAATGTTATGCTCTCTAATTCCTTCACGCCACCTCATCTTGGATTATAAAAAGGGAAATGCCTCACAATATAGATATATAGACTGAATTGATCAAAATTAAAAAATGAATTCAGCAACTCTTCACTCAGTTATGCAGAGCAAGTAAGCCAAAGATACCATGTAAACTACCGAAAAACAAACATGAATTTGAAATGCTTTTTATGTTTCAAGGGGGATTCGTTTGCTGACTCTCTTTGGTTGAGCAGCAAATGCCTTCTGCATGGAAGGGAAGACAAAGCTTTCCATTTAAACTTGACACTGAACTAATGCACTTCAACTGACTTGCTTTATTTCACCTAGCCAACAACTAACTAACCTTTATCTCCTTTTTCTTTTGGTCAAAAAGTACGTCATCTTTATCACCGAAACAAAAGCAAGGAAAATTTGAAGAAATTAGCACCAGTGAGCATTACAGGACAGACTTACCAACTCCCATCTCAAGAAATATCTCTTCCTGGATTGCAGTGGTCACAGCAACGGCTTCCTGCATAAGCAATAGACGTGATACTTGATAAGTCCTAGAAGAGAAACCATACTCAACACAGTGGTAGCATTTGCCACATAGGCAGTAACATATCCAATAAGAACAAAAATTATTTTCAACAAAACAGTTCTTATGCAATGTTGTTTAAAACCAACTGTCACCTACAAGTGCAATAAAAAAATTGGAAAAATGATTATACTAGTACCTAGTAAAACAACCGGGAAAAGAAAATTGTTACTTCTAATATGCCGAAGTATGTAACAGTGCTGACAACTCACAACTTCGACACACAAACTCACTTCTAAACTAACCAGGATATGCATTTCCAATATGCAAATGAACACCAGCATTCAGATCAGCAAAAGGAGGTTCTAACCAAATAGTCACACGGAAAAATTCCCATCACAAAATAACCAAAAAAAGCTCACCATAACTAAGCCAAATACTCGTATTAGACATAGTAAAGTGAAAGTTCTGCTTTCCCAGGTCTCATGTGATTAAAATTTTCAAGGTCAAAAGCAAGAGAGTACTGAGAATTAACAGAAAAGTCGAGATTCAATCGAATACAAAAAACTAAACAAACCAAGTTGATGAGAGAAGCACACCCAAGTAATTTAACCCATCAATGAAACCAAGTCTGTGGACCCATTTCCCCTTTGCCAATACTACATCAAAATAACAACCAACTTTAGATAGTGTTAAGAAATACTCCAAGTTTCCTAAGTCCTACCACAATTTACAATAACAATAACATAAAACAAAAGTTACACCCAACCAAATTTAACCATAAAGTCAAGAAACAAAGAGTGAAATTATAAAGAGGGAGACTTACATGCTTATCCTTAACATCGTCTGCAATCCTTTTCTTCACATCTGCAAGTAATTCTCGAAAATCTAAGTAATCAAAAACTGCTAATAGAGACCCAAAACAAACTAGGAAAAAAAAAAGATGGAAAAGGCACCGGGCTGGGAAGCGAGGTATGTGAAGCGGTTGAAGAGATGGAGAAACTGCTCTCTGGAGAGCATTCCGGAGCTCTGCAACTGCGGAGTGGCCGTAGATGACACCGACATTTTTGGAGTACCAGCCAGAGGCTCTTCTCGAATGCTTATGCCTTTGACGTGCACACAATTAGCCAAATAAACAAACCAAAAATGTTTTCCCTTTCCTCGATAAAAACCCAACCCACGAACGAAACTTGTTTAACGAGTAATGCTATTTAATAGGGTAGCGTACTGTCAAAAAATTAAGATGATGGACAATGATGGAGCATTAAAAATTAGTCATTAGTTTTTTTTTTTTAATCTTTATTATAAATATTAATTTAAAGCTAATTTAAATTATATAATAAGTCTATTTTATTTACTTAATTGAAAATTGGGAAAAGTGTAAAGTGGACCATCGAATTTGCCAAAAGGTTTTCACTTTGTTAGTGATAGTGCCCTATTTGTTTTTTGTTTTTTTTTTTTCTTTCAAGAAAAAGATAATTTTGGTAATATGAAATTTTGTAATATTTCAATATTTGCACCATCTAAATAATGGAAAAAATACAGGAGCAAAGAACTTGTGAAAAAAAAAAAAAGAAAAAGAAAAATACACAATATAGCACTAATTAAGCGAACCACGAGTATCAATACAATTCAAAAATCCTCATCCAACTTGAACACGTGGGTGGCCCCATTGCCGTTGATGCTGGACATGACGGAAGCCTTTTGGTACTCTCCGACCCTCTTCTCAAAGAAATTAGTCTTCCCCTGCAACGAGATCAGCTCCATCCAATCAAACGGGTTCCGAGCATTGTACACCTTGCCGTACCCTAGCGCGCCCAAGAGCCTATCAGCCACAAACTCGATGTACTGGCTCATAAGGTCCCCGTTCATTCCCACCAATGCGCACGGCAGCGCGTCACACACGAACTCCTTCTCGATTTCCACCGCGTCGCGCACGATCCCCTTCACGCGCTCGTCGCTCAGCTTCTTCCTTAGAAGCGAGTAGAGTAGGCACGCGAAGTCGCAGTGGAGGCCCTCGTCTCGCGAGATCAGTTCATTGGAGAACGTCAAGCCAGGCATTAACCCTCGCTTTTTTAGCCAAAATATTGAGCAGAAACTCCCCGAGAAGAAGATCCCCTCGACGCAAGCGAAGGCAACGATCCGCTCAGCAAAGGTCTCGGAGCCGTCGATCCAGCGGAGGGCCCACTGAGCCTTTTTGGCCACGCAAGGGACGGTCTCGATTGCGTGGAACAGGCGGTTCTTCTCGACCGAATCCTTGATGTAGGTCTCAAGCAAGAGGCTGTACATCTCGGAGTGGATGTTCTCAATGGCGATCTGGAAGCCATAGAAGGCGCGTGCCTCGGCGACCTGGACCTCCTTCATGAAGCGGCCGGCAAGGTTCTCCAGAACAATGCCGTCGGAGGCGGCGAAGAAGGCGAGCACGTGGGTGATGAAGTGGCGCTCGTCGGGGGTTAGGTTTTCCCAGTGGCGGAGGTCCTGGGAGAGATCAACCTCCTCCGCGGTCCAGAAGGAAGCCTCGGCCTTCTTGTACATTTCCCAGATCTCCGGGTACTGGATCGGGAACATGCAGAACCGGTCCGGGTTCGGAGCGAGCAATGGCTCTTCGGGAATGGCCGGCATTTCTTTGGTTTTTTGGGATTGGAAATCGAGGAATTGAGGTTTTGGTTGCAGAGGATTAGGAGGAAATGGGTGGATTGATATAGGGAGAGATGGGGATTTGAAATCGAGGGAGAGCGGGGAATTTTAAATTTTTTGAGAAGCTTGCGCGAGACTGAATTGGAGGGGAGGGTATTTTGGGAATTTGGAAGTTTTTGTGTGATAGAATGAACTGGTGGGAGGGGTGGTTTGGGGATTAAAGAGCCAAATTTGGAAAGGGTTTATTGGGAAGTTTGTCCAGCCTATTATTGCAAGCGTAATTAGCGAACCGAAGCTTGAGAGGGAAGCTTTGCATTGTTGGCGGGAATTTGTTTAGGCGCTATTTTTTGAACTTCCACCCGATTACTAGGAAACAAGCACATATTTGGACAGCTAGATGGACGATCTCTGAGACCTTGTCCGGCTGATATTTATAGCATTGAAAAACTTGACTGTAAACCGTCAACACAAATTTCTTCTCAATGTCACAACCGCGGGTGGAGACAGTAGACTAAGGTAGGAAGGTGAGAAAACGAAGAAGAAAACCAGTAAGCGTAAAGGAGACACGAGGGTTTTTTTGATAAAGGAAAATTCTCTTGTTCTTGTTCTATTTCTTTTATTTTTTAAAATTATCATTAGATTTATGATCTCTATGTCAATATTTCATTCTCTTATTCTTTTTTCATCTTTTTATTTTTTAAAATCATCATTAAATTTCTGGTTTCATTTATGTTCACATAGTAATCACAAATTCAATGATAATTTTAAAAACTAAAAGAATAAGAGAAGAATACAAATAGATGCGATAGTATTTTCTTTTTAAAAAATAAAATAAAATAAAATATAACATTGGATGCTGACTTTGTGACTGGGCGTTGACTCATTAAGTGGGCTGAATGAGATCCTGGGCTGAGAATTGGCCCAAGTGAATAAATCCCCGTAAATACATGCGCTTTGCAACCATTGTAGTCAATCAAACAATACAATTCTGAATTTAGGGTTTGGTTTGGTTTGGATATCCGGAGAAAGCCAAGTTCCTTCTGTTCTCTCTTTTCTCTTTTCATTTCTTTCTTTTCCATTCTATACGAAAAATATATATATATATATTCCATAAAAATCTACGTAAAGACAAGGAGGAGTTTCGAATCAATCTTGAGGTGGAAGCTTCTTCTTCTTCTTCTTCGAATCAATTTTCAGGTGGAAGTGGTTCGCATTCTCTATCACGATTTAAGTCCGTCTGCAAATCCTGGTAAGCTTTCATTACTCACCAAAACTTGATAAGAAAACACAGGATTTGCAGACGCACTTGAATCGCAATAGAGAGACGACTGGAAGCGATAGCAGATTCTATGTCACCAACGTCGGGTTTCTGTGTTGCTTGGTTAGAGAGTAAGAACGGAAGAGCAAATAACGTTTCAATCGATTTGTAAATACTTTCGATATTTTGGTTGAATGATGTGATCGTGCTAATTATTACCCGACCATATTGGTCTGTTTGCCAATGCTTTTTGAGATGTTTCTATTTTTAGCAAAAAATAAAATAAAAACATTGACAAACAATTCCAACTAAAAAATACTCACAAAACGCTCGATCTGTCGGTGTCGAGCCTATTGCATGGAAGGATGACCAAAATTTTCTTTACCATTAATGTCAAAATTATTTTCTTTACCATTCCTGCAGGGAAAGCCAGTGATATTTCAGGAAATCTAAATTTGGCATCTACCCATCTTGAAGTGAAACATTGTATGAAAACACATGTTTCTTCTGCCTTTTTCTTTCAGTCCTCAGAGTTCTTCATTATCACCATTTTAATATTGTTGGCCATTCAGTGTTAATGAGTAAGTTTTCCCTTGTCTATCCAGTCTAAAAATTGCACTAGGGAGATGTGCGGGATTTTCTTTCTATTTTATGACATGCTAGTTCTTTGAAAAAATTTCTAAGAACAAGCCCTGTTAATGGAAAAATGAAGCTTTATGGAACATAAAGCTGTAGAACAAAAAGCATTAGGATTTGAGAGATTAAGCATTAAATGTCTGTATGGCTTCTCTTAGAATATTTAGAATAGAGATATGTTTGATGTCATTCTTTTACACATTTTTTATCTATTTTTTCTGCAAATATATTATTAAATTTATAGGACCTATATGTAGGTCTCATAAATTTAATGGTGAATTTGCACATCTTGAATGAAAATGTATATATAAAAAAAGTGTAAGAGAATGAAAACAAATATTTGTCTTCTCAAATTAGATTTTATCATGGAAAAATGTTTAGTTTCATTATCCACACATCTTTTCTCATTATCTTTTTCAAGTCCTTCAATGAATATGTGAATTCTACATCTTCAACGGTACGGTGAATTTGAAGGACAATAACATCAAACATTTCTCTTATTATATTTCCCTTATGTTAGAATATTTTATATTCTCCTTTATTTTATTTCCTCGTAAGGTTTATTTCCTATCTTATTTAGTCCATAGTTTTTTGCTCACTACTCACTATAGATAGAGAATTATGTAATATTTTTAAGACAATGAATATACAAGATATAACTCATACGTCTTTCTCCGCTTCTGCTCTCTTTTCTTTCTCCTTCATATTATTTTATTTTATATTCTCCTATGTATTTCTACAGCTTTCTTCACCTCTCACGATTCTCAAGTTTGCACAGACTCAACTCCTGCAATATCCATCGCACTATCCTCATTTTGTGAATGCGGGAACAGTAGCAACAGCACTAGCAGTTGCAGCTGCCATTCTTTCAATTTCCTCTACAAATCTTGAAGCAATCGACACTGTTGCTTCTGGGAGTACCAAAGTTATTGCTTCGGACCCATCACCGAATTTACATATATAAGAATCAAAAAGTTTAGCAGTGCGAACTTTTGCCCTATCTAATTAGTCATCACATGTCCTCTATAATCATTGAGGTTCAGTTTACATATTTTACAAGTTTTGATTACAGGGAATGGTTGGACACCTACAGGTGTTTGTCCTTTAAGACTGGTTAATTCACAGTTGACAAAAACCAATTGAATATTCTGATACAACAAAAGGTCTTAGGTGGAATAGGGATAGCACTTCAATCTCGCCCAACCATGTATATTTAGCTGAAGAGAAGCTTGCTTGGAAATTATTGACTTCAATTTTCTACATTTGAATCATTTTTCTTGTAGAGAGGAGAGCCAATGTCTGCTAGCAATGTTGTCAAGAGAATGGAGAATTCTAAAGGGTAGCTCTGCAATGACCTTTATATTTAGAATTTGAACACCGGCTTTAGAACAACTTGCACTAGACTCTAGGCCTGTAATATCTGTAACAGACAACTAGTTTTGCTGAGGTTGTTTCCTGACAGGTGGCAAGATATGGAAATGAACTCATTCTGGCTTGGTGTGGGAGGAGGTAGTTTAGTTATAATCCATTTTCTAATACTAATTTTCCTAAGATGGAGGACAGGAACGCCAATTCATGGGATACTTTCAGTCTTCAGCATTTGTCATAAAAGGTAACAAATAGAAGTTTAATTCTTATTTTCAATTTCACTGCCTGTTATGTTAGGCGTGTCATCAACTGAAGACTACTCTTATTTGGTGCCTTGTTGCTAGCCATCCCTGCAGTCTTTATTTCATCAGTGAGCCTTTTTCTCATAATTGCAATCCTCACTGGCAGTTTTTCACAGTAAAAATAAGTGAAGTATGCAGCTATAGAAGAACCATGGTGTACAAGCTGTGGTTCTTCTTTACAGGTAAAGCCTGCAATTGGAAAGTTGTTTTATAGGGAAGGGCTGCCTTCGTCTGTCCTCCTGCGCTTTGAAGTTTTCTTTGAGATTTGGAAGGGCCTCAGAAGAATTCTTTCAAGCTTGGACTGAAGTTTGCTGCAAAAGGTCTCGTTCAAAGAGCGAGACGAAGAAATTACGAGAGTTGGCAAGGGCTAGTTTCTCAGGGGATTCAAAGGGTAAGGAGGCTACTACCAGCTATGCTTTTTGGACACAATCCTTCTCCGGTGAAGCCTCTTTGGAGACTCCATAAGTGTTCTACTTTTAAAATCAAGCACTAATTTCTGACTTATAATTGTAAAAAAGGGCATGTTCCTTCAAGTTTGTTTGCACAATATTGATTCTTTGGAATCATTTCCCAGCTTCTATACTTTTATTAACCTCAAACCTTTGTTTTTCAAATGCAGTTTCATGTGCACATGCATATCCTAGAAGATAAATTTTGCATTGACTCAATATTCCTGTCTCAAAATGAAAATAAACAAAAAAAAAAAGAAAAGAAAATCACATATTTAAAATAGCAGAAGATGATTTGAGATACAGATACATAGATGTTGCTCTGTGCATGGTCAGTATTTACTCACAAAAGCAACTCTAAAAGAATAGGAAAGGTGCACAGACATTGCATGCACCAGTAGAACTTCCTCTAGGTTCTACGTTATAACCTTTTCCACTACTACCATTTCTTAACCATCATCTGATTTGCAGCAGAAACAAAACCACTATACAACCTATTTTTTGGGAGGGGTTTAGTAAACATCTAAACCACTTTACAACCATGAAGGCATTCAAATCATGGTTCTCTACAAGGTTTTCCAAAATGCATGAATTAACTAAGTCCCAGAAGGAAAGATGAGGTTTGCTTCATGGATCTACTCTTCATCAACCATCCAGTGTAACTTAGGTCCCTAAACCAATTGTCAAGTACAACAACAAAAACGATATGTTAGGCATAACAATTTGATAATGCTTGGTTTTTGCCAAAAGAAAAAAAAAAGGGTCATTGCATCTAGTCTCCTAGTTCAGCAAGAAAATACTCCTAGAACTGCAAAAGCAGACATCCATCTCTTATAAAATCAAATCAATGGTAACAGAAAATCTTGCACCACAAAAATTAACTTGGGATATGTTATTTCCAGAGAACCTTCGTTTCTTCCAGGATTATCACAAGTGAGAGAACGCAATGACATGCTTCACATGCAAGATTTTCTCTAAAAGCAAGAAAATAGCTTTGGAAACAATAGAACACTTGCTTAATTGGACAACTACTCGGTCATATTTTGTAAAATGAAGCAACTGACATTCAATCATATAGGCAACATTATTCATCGATAGCATAGACTTCGTTACCTTTCCCTGCCTTATGATTTTTGGAGGAATCACCGTCATGTCAACTACAGTGGATGGATCTGCCACCCTTACCCCGCCATCAACAACAAAGTCAAGACCCTAAAATGAATTAAAATACTCGAGTCAGGAAGTAACTTCTATAAAATCTTAAGTTTATTTTGGTCACTGTATGAGTGGTCTACTGGTTCTTGCAATGTTGGTATAGTTTTTAGACTTTGTGGATTAAATATTAGTAAGATTTTAAAGTGCAGATAATGACATACTTTTTCTTGAGAAGAATTAAAGAGAGAAGGGTGCCATTAGGTAGTTTTTTCTTTTTTCTTTTTTTTTTTTTTCCCCTGGGGAAGGGGAAGTTTGAGGTAAAAGTGTCTCTTGCAGTAGTGATCAAATTGCCATACCATTCAGAAAAAGGTCATTATGAAACAAGGTTGCAGAGAGAGGGCATCAAGTTCTCATAAAACTTTTGCTTTGCCGTCACTTCTTAAAATCCTATAAAATTATGTTCTAAATAAACCAATGCAGAAGAAACTCCTCAAAATGGTACACTAGAAACAGTTACCCAAAAGGGAGAATTAAAATATAAAATGCAATCTACTGGCATAAGTTCCATCAGGCAGCCACTAAAATTTCTTTTTTTCCTCTTTGCTGAAATATGGAGGTGAATATCATAACCTACAAGGTCATTTTAACCTTAGAATAGAAACTAAAGCACCCTCAGTTGATAGACTCATACCTCTGGTCCATACATATCAGCAATCACAATGGGATCAATCATCCACTCATTCTCCTTCGGGCACTTGACACTGACACAAAGGACATACTATCATTATCATATAGTATATGAGAAATACAAACAGCAGGTATAATACTTTTTCCTTCTTAAACATCAATGATTTATTAAATAAAAAGAGTGATTCGGCCCTTTGAGTTATTGGTATCAATAATGAATGTTTAATATATATCTAGTTTCCAACCAATTGCCATCCCTCCCGTTTAAAAAAATTAAGTGGACAAATAAAACCAACCTTGTGGAAATTAAGGGTGCATCCATCTTCTCGAGTATTGCTTGACATATGGCATCATCAGGCATACGGACACCAACATTTTTCCTCGCTGCATACTTGGAAGTGGCGGTCCCATACCTTATACACTGTTTAGGTAATTCTTTACTTGCAGTCAGGATGAAAGTATACTGTTGCATAGAAGATCTGTTAGGGATCAAAATTATTCACTTAAAAAGTTTGAGGAACCTACTGAATCCAAAGTGCATCCATACACTGTCTTATGCAAACAAACAAAAGACCAAAAAAAAAAACACAAGCCATGTAAGTTCATTAATTTGAAGACTTATCTTGGATTATTCACCATTATGTCTCTAAGACTCTAATCATCAGGGAATAGAGAAGGAGAGTAACAGAAGGGAGGCTGAAAAATTAAAATCTATCTGATCTTTGGTTTAGGAGATGTTCTGCTAGGTAAGCCACTAGATGGTGGGTCCTGATTGAGCTCTCTTTATGTTACATGTAACTCTGTAGCTATTGTAGAGGCTCAAGGATGGCACTGATGGGTATCTTAGATTTTCTCCAGAAATAACCACATGATCTAGGAAACATACTTACAGGACCAGGTAAGCAATGCTTGACAGCTCGGAATATGTCAGCATGACCATGACCGTCACCATGAGGGAACCCTGTTGTATACGTATCAATGCCCCGGAAAGAATGGCATAAGATGCTAAGAGGCTGCATAATTATATGGAGATATTATTAATATAACATGTATAGATATGAAGATATCAAAAAGCATAAAACAATTGTCAAACCATAAATCAGATATTATAATCAATGACTTCAGTATGCCGTGACCATGCACCATCCAACCGGTCTATATTAGAGTATCTAAGCATATATCTTCCAGTGGCCAGTTTAATTTTATACTTCCTAAAGCATATTAAAGCTGTAACTCAAGAAAAGCCACGACTTGCCTTTGAAGCTTCTATATTCTTGATCCTGCATTGGTAAAACATATAACACTCTTGTCACCAGGAGGCAAAATAAGAAGTATCTAAGCATATAAATCTTTGAACTAAGCACATAATAACAACAGTATCTACCTCCGAAGACGTTCAATCGCTGAATGGCTTTTCAAATCACAAACTATTGCGTACCTATGGACAAAGAAAGCTTTTACAATCATCAAATAAGAAAGGGCAAAAAAGAGAATTAATTTTTTTTATGATGAGGAACCCCTCCAAGGCAGGGTCACTTCGTGAACCCACCCTATCAGGTAAACCTCGGACCAATGTAAACAAAAAAAAAGAAAAAGAGAATTATCGAAGGACCAAATCACAACAACAAACTGTTTGGAAAATTAAGGATAGAAATGTCAAAATTTCTTGCAGAAAGAAAGCAGGAAAAGAATAGAAATGACAGTAGAATCCAATATTTTTACTAACTTCAATTGATGAATAATTAAAGAAAAAGGGCAACTAAAAAAAATCAAAATGAATAATTAATGACAGAACTCCCCTTTTAAAATTAACTTGACCATAACTACAACTAATACCATAGCAATAAGAAGCATCATGGGGTCCAGAATAAGCACAACCGCTGAAGTTTTACAATAGAAAGATAATTATAGCCCAATAACCATCAAAAGTTACTCTGTCAAATATAATAAGAAGTGATAATTAACGCAGCATCGACACAAACCGAAGAAGAGCAACATACACAGTGTCTGTAGGAATGACCCCAACAGCTCCCTGTTTTAAAAGATCCACAACTGGGTCCAATTTCCAGCTGTCTGCTCCTGATGAATCAACTTCAACATAAAGCAATCCACCTTCCTGATGTTTTCATGCCAATTGTAAGTGAAACAAATACTTCCTTCTGCACTTTCATCAACTTTGAGTAACTTTCTTGCTCAAAAAAAAAAAAAACTTTGAGCAACTTTCTTCCAACTCTACTAGTGTTTCTAGCAAAAAATCTGGTAAGTAAAAAACCATCTAGCGATGCAATAATTAAAACACCTAGTTAATTTAAAGGATAAACTGAACCCAGGAAAAATGCTCAATTTCTTTCAATGCAAGTGTCAATTGATTTCAATCCCATACTAAAAAACAAATCGAATCACATAAATTTGTGTTTTTCATTGAACCGACCAAAAATAACCAAAAAAATAATAATAATTAGCTTTTTAATAATCGAAAGTAGAAGAACAAGTGATCATAACTGTGATTTTTTTTTTTTCTTTTTTTGGATGAGTAAAATGGGTCAAAAATAAAAATTCCGAAGTTTTTTCGTAAGGGATATTTGAGTTGAGTTTACCCACTCCATAAGGGCCAAAGCTACGACTCTCGCATACATACATACGGTTCTCTCGTCCATTTCAACACCATTTTCTCGGCAATCAAACAAGTTCTTTGTACGGAAACACTTCCATCAGAAATAAAATAAGCGCGTATCAGCGCGCGAATGTGACCTTGGTGAAGCGAGGAGCAGAATACTTGAGACGCTTAGGGCTGCGCTTGACGGCCATGGACAAGACTCGGAGGACCCGTTGCGTTTTGGGGAAGTACAACGAGACTCGGCCTGGAATCGGAGGGGCACGAGGACTCCATACAGAGAGGGGAAACGCGGCGTTTTGACCGTACAGTTTCGCTTGCGAAGCCATTTTCTACTGCTTTCTAATAGTTTCTAGGCTCCTCTTTCAGCTTTGGACACAGAGACAGCGCGCGCTCAGCGCGAGAGAAACCGAGTCTCACAGTCACAGAAAACGACAAGTCTCTAATAGTACCTGTGTAGGTGGCTTGGGAGTTGCCGGTGGCCCGCGGTTTGGGCTTTCATAAGCCTCTTTCTCTTCGTGATTCTGGAGAGGTATTAATAAGCGGAAGGATATGAACTGATATCCTATGAGGATAAACAAATAAAATAAACTTCTAATTTAACATATTGGAATCATATATAAATAATGATATATACTCATAAATAGATTGGAATCATATATACTCATAAATAAACATAATGATATTGATAGATAAAAACTTATAAAATTAACTTGGTAGTTTTTACTATTTGAAATTAGAAACCATCTGAATACATGATAACTTGATAATAGGCTAGTGTTAAAAACAGAAAACATATTACAATTTTGCAAGTGAAGTAGAAATTATTTCATAATTGAAGATTTGGGGTTTTTAGCTTGCCTTTAACATTTGGGTTTAAGACTCTTAAATAGACTTGGAGAGCTTGTAATTATTCGATTTTCTATCTAACCTGCTGAGTGAAAGACTAAAATTATTAGATTTTAGTTGAGTGTTGTCTGACCTACTGAGTGAGAGACTGAAATCATTAGATTATAACTGAGTGTTGTCTAACCTGCTATATATAGAGTATAGTAATGCTAGAAGGAAGACTAAAGTTTTTTTTGTATCATCTCAAAATTGATATAGCTTTTAAAATCACAATTAATTTTATGATAGACCACTTTTAAATTTTGATCAAATGTTAATTTTAAAAGTCACATTAATTATGAGATGACACAATAAAAACTTGAGTCTTCCCTTTAGCATTACTCTATTAATAAACCAAGATCGTGGGTTTGCACAAGGGATCCCAATTATGAGCAATTCGGACAAATAATTGATAGACATAATATTCTTGTCAAGGTCCTAGTGCCTATGCTAGGGCAAAGTTTTTTTTAAAAAAAAAAATAAATTCAGTTAGAAAAAAAAATCATTTTAATTTCGTTTATTAAATTGATATATATAATTACATGTATTTTTTAAAATGCACAAGAATTTATAGATAGATATTAATTTTATAGACTAAAATGTATGAAATTCTATGGATAAATTTCAATTTAATAAATTGAATGGAAGAAATTTCCTTTACTCAAATTCCTTACTTGTTGCGTTGAATCATAAAGTTTACTTTTGAACTTGGATTATACTGAGTGGCATGGTTTACTCTCCTGAAATGTGGGAGAACATATTTGAGAAGATTAGTCAAATTATCTTTTTGGGATATGAGGGTATACGCTCTAAGATATATTCTAGAAGTTATTGTAATTTCAAGGAATTAGGCTGTAGTATATTAAGGATTAGGGAACTGCAAACTCTTAACATTTGGAATATGCTTTCTTGTAAATCTTTTTTTTCTAAAAAAAATTAAAAATAAAACTTACCCAAAAAAAGAAAAGCACGAAATATCAACTGCCTTTTGGATATCTAAAATAAATTTCACTACCCAATGCAATGTAGTTCTACTGGCCATTACTCGTCCCCATATTGACCTCTACACTGCCCAACGTTGCCTTTCATTTCCCCACGCTCATCTTCTCATTCTCACATGAATTCATTCTCGCAGCTTCTAGGGTTTCCTTTTCCTCCTTCCTATTTTCTTCTCCGAAAAGGAAAATTTTCTATAATATTTTCCATCTCTTCATACAAACGATCCCCCAAAAAAGCTTCACCTCTTATATAATTAAGTTTTAAGCCGATCTTAATCTTACATTAATCCGAAGGGAAACTGGGGTTTGAACTTGGGAGCTTCATTTACATCCGAAGCCAAAATCAGATTTCTTCTAGCCGTGAGTATTCATTGATGCCTTCTTTTATGTGATTTGAGTGTCATTTCTTTCTCTTGTTTTCCTATGTGAAATAGTCGGCTGGAATTCCATGTAACAGAGAGGGAGATGGAGCTTCGTCATTTCAGCCACAACCATCCGTTGATCTACAATGAACAGCCAAACAAGGATTATGGAGGATTACTTTGCGATGGGTGCGAAGAACAAATATTGGGTCCTAATTACAGTTGCAAACAGTGCTCTTGGTTCATCCTTCACAAATCATGTGCAGAACTACCCCTCGAGTTGGACCACCCAATGCACCCCAAACATCCCCTTCATCTCAACCATCGGTATTCCTGGGAGATGGAAATCAAATGCGACGGTTGCAATACAGAGGTTCTATGGGGCTTCTTTTATCATTGTCCTCACTGTAATTTTAGCCTTGAAAGTAAATGTGCTTCTCTACCGCTCACCGTCGAAGCTGAAATTCATGCCCACCCATTGACCCTCGTGCGGAGATCTAATTGTTTCACTTGCGACGCCTGTGGGAAAGAAGGTAAAGGCATGTTTTACATATGTGCTATCTGCCCATTCTTGGTTCACATACAATGTTCTTCCCAACCTCTGAACCTCGCCAATTCCCTTCAAGAATCAACAAGTATGCTAAAATGCGAAGATCTGGGGCTTGATGAATCCATTGATTCATTAACATATGTGGTCAAGAAATCCAAACTGGGAGAGGACAATGTTGAAATAGCCGAAGAAATCGAACATTTTAGTCATGAGCATGACTTGAAGCTTATTGATGAGCAGCTTGAAAAAGAGGACAAATGTGACGGGTGTATGTGGCCTATCTGCCCTCCCTTTTATACTTGTACTCGATGCAAATTCTTTCTTCACAAATCTTGTGTTGAATTGCCCAGAAAAAAGTCGCACCCACTTCATCGGCACCCCCTCACTCTCCTCCCAGAGCCACCGCGGGTTCCTTCCTTTTCTTGCTATGCTTGTGGGCGTGATTGTAATGGCTTCGTCTACCGTTGTGACAAATGCAACTTCGACCTTGATGTCCGTTGTAGTTCGATATCTGACATTTTTACACATGAAGGTCATTTTCACCGACTTTTTCTCTCCCGCAAATCATATTCTGGTAAGTGCAGTTCTTGTAATTCTGAAGGACTAGTCTTTCGTTGCGGCGCTGGTTGTAAATTTGCTCTGGATTTTAAATGCGCTACACTACCGCCTACCGTAAGATACAATCCATACGAAGATCCATACGAAGAAACGTTCCTACTTTCATTTGAATTTGAAGATGATTATCATGATCAATATGATTGTGATATTTGTGGTAGAGAACGAGTTCGAAATCGTTGGTTCTACTATTGTATGGATGGCCTCACTCTTGCTGCTCATCCTCGTTGCATTCTTGGGAAATATCCATATATCAAGTTTGGGAGGACTTACACGTTTGACATGCACCAACATCCCCTCACTTTTGTTGACAAGAGCAAGGGCCTCCATCCTCCATGTGATAAATGTGGTCATTCTTGCCGTGGTAGGACTTTTGAATGTGTCGAATGTAATTTCAATCTTCACCAACTGTGCTTGATCAAATAGGTTCCGAGAACAAATAGGAGTAGGAACTGTCTTAAAACTTCTGTTATCCATTTTCTGGTTGATAATTAATCAGAATTATCTTTTTTGCGTTGTTATTAATAATTAACTCTTTTTCTTACCTTGTTTTTTATTTTTTATTTTCATTGTTAAATTTGAAAATTCAAAAACATAATATAATCTTTCATTAGCCTACTTAAATGTAATTTTTATTTTTTTTATAAATAATTGAGGTATCATTAAATGCGAAAGCCATACTTCTCACTCAGTAGCATGGCCAATTGGACATCGTCCTGTTTGATCAGCAAATGCACGGCACCCTTGAACTAATGAACATGGACATCGACCGTTTGAAATCCACAACTTTGTCTTTACAAAAGTAAAAAAGAATTCAATCAACACTTTCTCCTATTAATGGAGTATTTTGCTTACACCCAAACATTAACAATTAAATAAATAAACAAACTTTCTTCAAAATAAACCACAGAAAATAAATACTCACTGAGACTCTGTCATGTTGTTGAGTAGTGCCTTAGAATCATTACAGTAAAACCACAAATAGAATCATCACAGTAGAACCACAAAGGATAGAAACCTTTTGTGTTCTGTTCACATAAAGACGAGAAATAGGTGAGCCAAATGGTTTGCATAAAGGGAATTTTCAAGTGGCAAACCACATATATATTTCGAGTAAGAAAATCTCATTTGTTGTTACTTATGTTTAGTTAACCCAAATGGTTTGAATGAATCTCGTGAGAAGAAACTTTTCCTACAGCTGAACAACAAAACTATCAATTTTATAACCAATCAAACTTGCATGACATGTGCAAATAAGCTTCGATTACAACTTGATTAATCCTTTTAGAGGGGACAATTCTCGGTTTATTTAATTTACAACCGTCATTAACTTCTCACAATTGAACCACGCATTTCCTGCAATTGTAGTTGATTATTTCATCGACGGAGTACCAAGGACAAAATGAAGTAAACTCGATTCCCTTGTGCTTTGAAGAGGAGAATGATCAACTGAGGACGGATTCACAGAAGTAAACTTCTAAAGAAGCTAGAAAACATAAATACGTTCAAGGAGAAAGCCTTGACAACAAAGAGCAATATCCATCATGTCTTGGCCAATCTTCACCATTTATTATGTACTTCCAAGGTCTCAAGTAGCAGAGTTGGACATTATTTCAGAAACTATGCCAAGCCCTCTTGCCTCTCCCACCTAAGGTCCTCGGAAAATTCAGAGAGTGCAGCCCGAGGATCTCCATTAGAAATAGACAAGTAATATAGGGCAGTCCCATCATCAACTTGCATGCTTCTCTTCAACGAGTCAACAACCTTCCTCCTCCCTTGTTCAGTACTCATCTTCTTCAGCAAATGGCTAGACTTTCTATCAGGACTACCTTCAAGATACAACACTGCAACTTCCCTTTTCGCATACGTATCTATCTCGATGTAGCATGTCCCATTTACAAGAATGTCAGGCTTGCTTATTGGGATTAACAACCTCTCCCTTGAGTATATGCCATGGTCACTCAACATGTTGTTCAAACGTTTTATCTCCATAACCTGCTAACAATAAAAAAAAGAACGTCAATGACTTCGAACTACATAATTATTTTAGATGAGTCAATATGCAGATTGCTAATCACCAACACAGCAAATTGAAACATATCTAAACTGATACAAGCTTCATTCTCTTCTCTCTCCACCTCTTTTTCCTGTCTTTCTCCCACGTTTTGGAGCTCCTACTTTGCTTTCTAACACTTAAACAGAAACAACAAGCCCTTTCAGCAATTAAACAACAGGAAAAGAAATTGGGAAACCTGTATATGATCTTGGTGATCACATGGCTTAACAGCACCTAGTGCCATAATGCCAACCAAACAATCACCATCCTGATAAAACTTGCACTCATAATAGTCTATCACATGAAATTCTAGAATTCTCACACCAAATATTCGACTTTGGAACTCGAATTGTTCTTCATTTTGGGGCTTTACAATTTTTTTTTTTAAAAAAAAAAAATCACTCTTCCAGATAATTTAGCTTACTTGAAACAATAAACATGTCTCTCTAGAGAACCATGAAAAGGAGACAGCACCTAATGCCAATAATGTCAACCAAACAATCACCATCCTGATAAAACTTGCACTCATAATAATCTATCACATGAAATTCCAGAATTCTCAGACCAAATATTCGACTTTGGAACTTGAATTTTTCTTCATTTTGGGGCTTCACAATTTTTTTTTTTTTTAAAAAAAAATCACTCTACCAGATAATTTCGCTTACTTGAAACATGTATCTCTAGAGAACCATGAAAAGGAGACAGCAATTCAATTCTATAATTTCTTTGTATTTCCTTATTTCCTCAATTTTCTCAGAAACCAAACAAAACATGTAAACATTTTTTTTTCTTATCTACTTGCTGACAATTTTGAAGCATGGACAACAAAACAGAAAAGAAGGGGGAAAAAAAAAAAAGAGATTAATTTTGTTGTCGTTTCCTACTCTTTCTCGGCAACCAAACAGTTCTCAAATCCATACCTGAACAGAATACTTGACAGCGAGACTGGCAAGGCTGTCCCCCCTCACAAGGTGATGCGAAATGGCGAACTTGCCGATCCCACTGTCCCTCCAGAAGCTTCCGGAGACAGGCTTTCCGACGACGTGCTTCAGCATCCAAGGCGCCTTGAAGGAAATGGTGATGAGCTCGTGGTCGGAGGCGACGGAGTTCCAGAGTCGGCACACGCAGCTCGCCCTAGCGAGGTCGGGGACGGGAAGCTTCTGGAAGATGAGGCGGAGGGTGTCGCGGCACGTGAGCGCCCAGAACTGGGAGTCCATCGGGGAGATCACCACCGTCGCTGCGGATTTGGATGTGGTGGTGGGTGGGTCAGGCGTTTGAGGATTTGGTGAGAGATATGGAATTTGGAGGAGAGTCTCGCATCTTTGTGGACGGCCTTGCGAGTAAGTTTTTTCGGGTTATTATTATTATTTATTTATTTATTTTTCTCAGGTTGGACTGATTGTTGAACAAGATTTTGATATCTAAAATAAACAAAAGCTGCGTACTAATCTACGACTTCATACGAGTCCCAAAATATGGGTCTAAATGGTATTATGGAATACTTTTCTCTATCTATTTATTTCCTAGCTTCTTCATTCCTTATAGTGATTCTAGCAATTTTGCTGGAGTAGCTAATCTAATGTGAATGCTCTTAAAGATTATATCGATATAAATGGGACAGTTGTAAATTTATAATCACATCATAATAATTAATCACATAATTGCTTTTATAAGCAATTATAAAAAAATTACTAATAAGTATAAATAGAGATAACAATTAATAATCACTCATTGCATGCCTTATATTATATTTTTTATGTATATAAATAATAATAACAATATATAAAACGACGTCGTCAGAACCTCCATATCTTCGACAGGTCCATCTGAGTGCGTTAGTTCAGATAAGGCAAGGTTAGCAAGACCACCGAGTTAGAGCATTACTAATGGGCTTTTGGCTATTTTGTTGAGCCAATTTAACCAAAAGAGAAAAAAAAACCCACCTAGTGAACTCACCAAACTAACCCAAAAAACTTGATGAGTGTACAGTACTCATCAGATTTGATGAGTACTGTACACTCATCAAACCAATAAAATATATTACTTTATCTGGTTTTTATCTTTTCTTTTTTCTTCTTCTTTTTTTTCCTCCCTTCTTCTTTCCCACGCACCTTCTTCTTCCCCCCATTTTTTTTTTTTCCTTCCTTCTTCTCCTCTGCACGACGCCACCACCGTCCGTTCCCCCATTTTCTTTTCTTTTTTTTTCTTTCCCCTCCTTCCGCACAGCCCCACAGGTTTCTCTCCTTATCTTTTTCTTCTTCTTTCCTCCCATTTCTTTCTCTTCTTCCTGTCACCGATTCTCTCTCCCTCTTTTTCTTTTTCTTTTTCTTCTTCCTTCTTCTCCCATTTCTTCCTCTCCTTTCACCGATTCTCTCTTCATTCTTTTTCTTTTTCTCCCATTTCTTCTTTCTTCCTCTCCTGTCACAGGTTCTCTCTCCCTCTTTTTCTTTTTCTTCTTCCTTCCTCTCCTCTGGGTGATGATGGGGATAGGGATTTGGGTTTTAGGAATTTGGGTTTGATGAATTTGGTCTGTGATGGAGCGAGAGAGAAGAAAATCGAGAGGGAGAAAAGAAGATCTAACCAATTCTGAAAAAAAAAAAAATAAATAAAAAATAATAATAATAATATTTAAATGAAATAGTGATAGTGAGTAATTAATTTGCTGAGGCTGTTAGGAGTGCTTTAAAAAAGTTGATGGTTAAAATAGCTAGAATGTGATTTTTGGTTAAATTAGCTAGTAAAATTAGCTGAGCCTGCTAGGAATGCTCTTACCCACCAACAGAGGAAAATCGATTTCCGGTTTCGCTCCGCCTTACAGCCTTGCTTTAGATATTGGTTTTTGTTTTCGTTATTCAGTCTCTCTAGTCTCTACTGCGCCACTCAACGCATCTCAGTATCTCAACACTCTCCCTCTCAAATCTCAACCTCTCCGCCTATTCTCCATTGTTGTTAAGCTTGCTCTTAATGAGTGACTGCATCTATCTCTGTACAGCCTCTCAAGTCTCAGCCTTTGAAGTGATAAGCCTCAAAGGCTACACATCGTGGCCATTGGGTACTCGGTGGCCAGCCTGCTCGACCCTACTTCGAGACCAGAGGAAGATCCACCCGATCTCCGTCCTTGCAAAAAGGGTTCTATGGCATTGATGGTGGTGACGTGCTCTTGAGCTTGTCTGCCCAGCTTAGTAGGGGTGGGGTCTTGGGCGTCACCAATGTGCATCTGACGGACGAGGAGATGCAACGACTCAAGGAATTGACTAGGACCATCCTGGAGGTGCAGAACCAGTTGGAATTTGGAAATATGAGCTTTAAGATCAGATTTTTCTGCAATAAGAACCATCACTTGGGTCCCTTTGTTTTTGTATGGGCTAGTGTACTGTATCAATTTCGTTTCAATTTCCCTCTACTTTGTTTTTGCATTATTATGGCTGTCGAAATGTATTTTGATGTTAAAATTAAAAATCTTAACCGCTTCAAAGTGAGAAACAAAAAAAAAAGCGACGGTCGAGGAGGAGGGATTTCTTCCCTATTTCCTCCTCTCCCTTGTCTTCTTCACATGATGAGTGCATCAGGTTTTGCCGACGCCCTTTCCACCATCAATGGCCAGATCCTACCTTCTCCGTCATCCATGACCGCAGATTTGCTATTTGAAAATTTTAGCTTTGGTTTTGATTTTTCAAAATCAGATCTAAAACTTTTAGAGAGTTTCCGCCCTCTTGCGCCCCTCCACCCTATTCTGGGGCTCTTACGCTTCTTTCTCCCACGTCGACCAGCCTCCCTCCGCTTCTAATTAGTAGATCTGTTTGATACTGCTTGCTTTTGTTTGTTTGTTTTAATTTTATTCCTATTACTGTTTATCCCGACCCTTCAGGTTGAGAGAGGTGATTTTTCCTAACTTTCGAATTGAGGGAGTTTTAATAATGTTGATATGAATTTAACTGCTTATGTCTTCGACTTTGTCTGCTTATTGCAGATCTGATCTATAACCAGAGTTGTACATAGGTGTGTGAAAAATTATGCCATAGATATTTGCTTGTCTTTGCCTATAACTTTTATAGTTTTGGGCTATAGTTATAGAAATTTGTGACTTATTGCCTTAACTTTGATTGTAAAAACTTTTATTCAAGAATTATTATCAATGAAAATATGAAAAATTTACATTAAAAAAAAGAAATGTATTTTGATGTTACATCTCCGCTATTGCTAAGTTTAGGTGCATGGAATCAGATGATATGGGAGACTGGGAATTAGATTTCAATTTTTTTTTCTTTTATCTTTTTTTTTTTTTTATATTAGTCTCACGAAATGGTTTTTTTTTTTTTTTTAGCCCTAAAAAGAGGCCAAAAAATACTAAAACAGTCCGCAACCATTTAAAATAAGACCTAAAAAGGTCCAAAAAAGGCTCATAACACTAATATAGGCCCAAATGGTTTATATATAAAAAGCAATCATGCAGTACGGTTTGTGCCTCAAAAATCCACTAACCTGCGTTAATAAGATAAGCGTTGTTGAGATTATGAAAATCTAGTAACCGCCCAATTGTGGTTAGAGGTAATAGTCGCCAACTATAACTGATTTTACGGCCCTATTAGAGACAACCTATCACAGCCTGCAACCAAACCTCCGGAAAAATGTCATTTTATACAGCATTTTCAACTCAATGATTTTATCGTGAAACAAACCAAGACAAAACGGAAACACTGCAGCTCTATCATCATAAACGCATATGCACCAGAAAATAGCTGCTCAACTAGAATTCTGTGGGGAAATAAATATTTCATATAGAACAACTCTTTTAACTTATTTATAAGCTAAACTACGAAAACATTACTAGGGTAAAAAAATAACCAATGGATGATGGATCAGATGTGATGGTCAAAGCTCGAATCTCTGATAAATGTTCAATCTCAGTCTTGAGACAACCAAATGGAACCAACTACCTAACTTATCGCGGAGGAGGAGAAGGAGGCACCTGGGACTTTGCAAATCCCACCCATGCAACAATTCCAACAGCAAGAATTATCCATCCAAATATGTCATACTTGAGATCGCTGCTCTTCTTTTTCTTCGAAGACGTCTGCAACAGGAAGGAAAAAATTAAACCTAAATTACAGAAGGGCCAAGCGATCAAGAAAACTAAGTAAAAAGCAGTATAAGGAATCAACATATAATAGTCATATAGATTAGATATGCAGAAATAAAAGAAAAAAAGTAAATGAATGAATCAAAAAAATGAAAAACGAGTGCAACCCAATCACAAGCAACCCACAAAGCACTCCTCTCTGACAAACACATAAAACAAGCATTCAAGGAGCATTCCCCCCAATAAAACACACTAATTAAGGTTCCTGAGAGTTATAAGAGAAATAAGACGTCCTTGCCGAATGAAGGGTTGCATTAGGTTGGCAACTGGTTTTCACATAAACCATCCTGCATAGATCCCAATGTGTTGTTTCATTCTTAACAATCAGAAGGTATATAGAACCACTATCCTCCGAAACAATCTTCACACTTGCAACAATGAAGAAGACGTACAACTTGAATACCAATGCATAGGTGAGGCACAATCTAGTGTAGCTATGAAGCACAAAAGGTGTCCATATATATATATATACATTTTTACACACACTCTGCATTGTTGGCGCCAGTATGTCTGGGCCTGCATGTATGAGCATGTAGATGGCATTGTGCAAGGCATTGGAGCTTAACTACTAGAATAGTAAATGTAATGCCCTGTAACTATACATCTTCCAGCAACAGCGCATCAAGTCCCTTTTAAACCCATGCACTAATATTAGGTATTTAGGTCTACAATACTACAAGAGCAGGACTGGGGGGGGAGAGGTGGGGCAACATCAATAACAACAAACCACAACCAAAGATAACTGAAAAACAGCAAACATAATGGAAGCTGTAACTTTCAGGATCTCACCTTTGAACCTGATGAAGTAGAAGGTCCTGCTGCCCCCATTGCTTGTTGGGCTAAACCATGCCTATGGATTTCCATGTGCAATTCAGGAGCCTAGAAATAGAGAGATTCAAAGTTTCAAAAATAGATTGGAATTTAACATCAAACAAGTATACAGTGGATCAGTCTGAGAAACAAGTTCATTCTTAAAATAATAAATTAAAGGAAGAATACGGCCAGCTAACAATTTTAAGAAATCCCTTCAACAAAGAAGACATGTCAGGCAACAAAAGTTCACATCACTTCAGCTTATAGATATCCTTATAGCATTGATTTATTTATTAATTTTCCTCGGGCTGTCCTTTTGTTTGTGTACTCCCTGTATATAGGGTGTAAAGAAAACCGGTATCTCATCTTGCTTTCAACATTTCAGACAATTCCTTTTACCTGCTTCATGATACGGCCTAAAAACCCAAATAACCAATGACATTAGAAAAATTATTCCTACATTTTGCCCATGCTCACAATAACAACAACTAAAAGGATAGATATTAAGTTTTAAGTAGAAAATAGCTCTCCACAACCACATATATTCTTAACTCCGAAACGTCTTAGTGAATAACAAGCTTTCAGTGTCTCAAATAACCTGATTTCAAAATTTTATACAGCATTAGCAATCTGCGATCATTCTTATGGAGATTTAAATCATGTGCTCCATATCCGATGACATAACCTTCTGCTGCTGGAAAACTACAAAAACCTACACTATGGTGAAAGTCATGAATACACAACCATGTGGTTGGACCTTCATCAAAATCTAGTTTACAATAAAGCTCAAATTTAATAGAGATGGAAAACCACGTTGCCACTTAATTTCACCAGATCACCCACTACTATTACAGCAATGGCTTATAACCAATATCTTTTCATATTCCGTTTGCTGCTGTAACCCATTTCAAAGCAAGGCAAATGAAAAAGTCCAAGAAGATAAATTCTCTACTAATGCAACAATTATGTCATCTCATTCTCTACCTAGTCATCGCAATAGAAGCAATGTGTCCTAACAACCCAATTTTAAAACAAATTGAAGTTCGAATAATTTGTCCCCAACACTTCCATGATTGAGTAAGTACAACATAAAGCCAGAGCACATTTCCCAGAATAAAAAACATAAAATTACCTTAGCAGCCACTTCCAAGGACTTGAGATAAAGATCATTTCCTGGATCCTACAAAAAGGTAGAACTACTGTAGTTTTACACATCTAGAAAGACAAGACATTTACAAACATCATACATAGACATATGATTTCCGGTGAGTTTTTGCAAGAGAGTACCTCATCTAGGGCTTGCTGAAAGTAGAAAACTGCCTTATCGAAATACTCCTTTGCGTCGTCCTGGTCTGGAGTCAAAAATGCATGAGAAGTATAAGCATTTCCCAGGCACCAAAGAGCGTCATGCTTCTTGGGATTAACCAACAATGCCTCCTCCAGCTTCGATACCGCATCTACAAATCAAAAACACATATTAGCCCCCCCTAAACACAAATTATTCCACAGTAGCAAAATAACTCTGAATTCCATAGCTGTCACAAAATTAATCAATACAATTTGACAAACCCAGAGTAGCATTGCATTTAATAGAAGCAATGAAGCGTTTTAACGAGAAATATACATTGTCATTTCAATATTATATGCAATAAAAATTACAGTAAACTCTGGGAAATAAAGCAATGAATGGAAATCTTAGTTTTGCTTATTTGGTGAAGAATTCGTAAAATAAAATTGGACTTAAAGTAAAACTCAAGAATTTTCTTACTGTACATCAACCGCCAAAACTCTAGGTCCTTAAAATACTCGAGCTTATCAAAGCTACACTCTGGTGAATCCAGAATACCGGGAAAACAAAGTACCTTGAATCATCTTCTTTGAATCAGGGACACTCTGAAACTGAGACAACTCTAACAGAGCTCCTGCCCACCTAGTCAGATTCTGCATAAATAGCAAACAAAAACAATAATTACAAGAAAAACATCAATCCCACACAACAATTAACGAGAAATGGACAATGGAAAACCGTTCTCCCTTAATAAAAAATGTCTTTAAACAAGCATTACATATAAATACATATATATTTCCTTCATTTTCCCACAGTTTCTCAGGAAGCAAACGGAAATCCAGAAAATCATAAAAATCCCCAACAAAGAAGAGAAGAGAGATCCCAACAAAATGGTGATTTACGAACATCGGCATCGAGAGGGTTCTTAGCGTAGGTGGCCTCGGAGGTCTTGCGGGCGTGCTCGAAGAAGAGAATCCGATCGAAATCCCCCTGCTGCATATCCATGGCGTGCAGATTTTCTAGGGTTTCTAGGGGTTTCGTACGGACAGTGTGCCTATGGAACCTCAGAGAGAAAAAGGAACTACTCCGATAGTAAGTAACGGTACTTGGGGCAGCTCTTTGAACTGAACAGAGCGAGAAATGAGAGAGCCCGAATGGGCTGTGTGAGCCGGACCGGTTTTGGGTATGGCGGTTGGACGAGGATCCGCTACAGGCTTTTTTTTTTTTTTTTTTTCTTTTCTTTTTCTTTTTTGCCCTTTTTTGTAAGTAAGAGAGCAGGCTTTGTGAGTGAAATCTTCAACAATTTACATGAGAATTTTTGGTGTGATATAAATGTGAGAAATTTTTTTTTTTAGTTTACATTGAAAAGTGTTTTATATTTTGAATGGTTTGTTAATATATTTTTTTAAAAAGTATGTATTATATTTTGAAAATAGAAAAATAATTTTACATCCATTATATTTGGATGCCGAATATAACGAATCGAAATCAATTTGTGTAAAGAGTGGAAGACAAATCGTAGGCATTTCCTCAAGCAGAATCAAACCACCAATACTAAGATTTGAACCCATAATTTTCAATCCACTAAATCATATGAGGTTAAACTTTAACGTTAGGTCAACGTCCTTTGGTAGTGATTATATAACATTTACATGAACGTTTGAAGAAACAATAGCATGCTAATTGATCAAATGCCAAGTATTTTTGCATATTCAAGTTTTTAAACAAAATTGCTATACTTCATTTTTAAACAAAATGCATATTCAAGTTTTAAGAAATGCATGTAGCAGGCAAGTCCCAAGCCTTCACTCTGTATGGACTTACTTGGATTAGCTACAATTCCCCGATCATGTGATATTACCTCAAAAGTATAGACTATAGAGTAATGAAGTGGATGAGAAAAATTGATAGATTGGATGTAACTATCCAAAGGAAACTTGAGAATATAATCCTCTTTATTTTAAATGAAATAAATTAAATTTCACGGAATCTAATTTAAATCATAAAATTAATCATTTTAATTTTAAATAAAATAGAGAAGATTTTATTTCAGAAAATAATTGGGATACTGACTGCCCAAAGTCAAGATGCTTTAGGAGACACCCTTGCACGTGCACATATTGACACCTATGGATTGATTTATTAATGGAATAAGCCCAAACCGATCTTAGTCCAATACTAGCCCAAAAGGCTAACAACATCACAGGTGTCTCACGAGGCTGGCAAACCCAACAATAACCCAACACACGAGCAAATGGGAGGAGGGCCCATCTTCTTTATCTTGTTGATCTTTAAGCAAAAGCCCATTTGAGAGGACATAAAATCCAAAACAAATAAAAAATTTATTAAATTGGTCATTATGATTTGACCTTATAATAAATAAATTTATGTGATTCTAAAATAAACTTATAAATCTATGTGGTATGTTTTTTTTTTGTTTTTTTTTTTTTAAAAAAAAACTCTCAGTATAAATTCAAACTACTTTTTGACAAAATATTTATAAAATTATAATTGTATGTGCACATGGTGGCCAATCACCCATCTAGCCCTTTTAAAGGTTGGTCGACCAGTTTCAAGGCTTATGAGAGTAGTTTGACTACTCTAAATAAATTTGTTTCTTTTGTTTTTAACTTTTGATTTTTTAATTTAAGGATAAGTATATAATTTCATAACTCATAAGTAATGTGTCGAAAAAAAAAAGTAGAATTTATAGAAAGTGATCAATTTTTATAGAAGCATACTGTAAGGATTTATAAGTTTATTTTGAAAACAAAGTGATTTATTTATTACAATGTCAAACTACATCAACCAATTTAATAGTCGGTTCATGTCTTTTTTTTTTTTTTTTTTTCTTTCTTTTTTCTCAAAACTAATGAACTTTATTAGCATGGAAGTATAAAAAGTTGTTTAAAATTTAAACAAATGCTTCAATAAAACATGGACTCCCACTCATATTTATAGAGTTCATATTTTATATTTTTGCATTCTAGTCATCATGTCCTTTATGCCCCCGTGATGCACATGCTACATAGGTCGGAACAAAGGGTTGTGATCCAGCAATGGTGAGCTAACCCTAAAAATTCATTCTCAGTTTAAATTGTAAGCTACAATTTAATCTAGCATGAGTTACATGAGCTCTCAATAATTTAATAGTGGGTTTTTTTTTTTTTGTGTGTGTGTGTGAGAACTCATGAACTTTAATAGCATGGATGATGGATGTATAAAAAAATCGTTGAAAATTTAAACAAAAGCTTCAATAAAAGATGGACTCCCACTCATATTTATGGAGTTCCTATTTTCTATTATTGCATTCACGTCTCTCCATGCTATGCTGGCCAATGTGGCCATGATGGTAGGAAATTGGTCACCTTCCCTGAAAAGTGTATGAAAGATTGAAAGCCCCGTTGACGTGGATTCCATACCCTATTAAGTCACACTGCAACCAATCCCACCAACACCATTAAATTCATCAAAGAACAATCCATATCGATATGGACTATGATTACAAGTCGATGATATTAAAATAATAATTTTTTTTTTAAATCGGGTTAGAAAAATTTTATATAATTCAATCTATTAAACTAACATATGTCTTTAAAGTATGTGATTCTCACATATATTTTTAATATGACTAACAAAACATATAATTTTTATATGTATTTACATATCTGTATGGATGAATGAATATCATTTCTCTCATCATACACCACATTTTATTGATGTGACACTGTTAATTAATTATAATTTTTTTTTAAAAAAAATAAAGACTGATTGACATTGTCGCACATTAACAAAGTAAAATAAAAATTAAATTTATAATATTTTTCTTTTAAAATAAAAAATGAAGCTTCTAACCTTTCTAGTATTTTAAAAATAAACGGTCGATTTAATAGACTCTAGTCAGTAGTCACTCTAATGAAAATACAAAAATTTCCAACTCAAATAAAAAGAAAGTTTCGTCCATATTGAAAAGAGTTGATTTATGGAGCTCACGGGAAGCAAGAGGGGGGTTGTTAGTTTTCTAGTTAAAGAACAAATTGGATTGCTTAGAATTGATACACTTGTCCACTCACATGAAACAATGGATATAGACCTTGTAGCTTGATAAGAAAGTGATTGGCCAGCTATTTTTAGACAGGAATACAGGCTCTTCCGTTGATGTTGGGAATCCAATATTGCCCCTAGAATCTTTTCGAAATGCCAATTGTACCGGCATTAAATAATAATAAACTAAAAAGAGGTAGATTTTTGTTCATTGGACAATAATTATAATAATTATTAACTACAATTAACAATTAAGAGAATTAATAGCAATTTCCTTTAAATTTTATTGTAGGAATTTTCCTAAATATAATTTATAAAATTGAAATGATTTTTTAATAATTTTATTATAAAATTATGTGCATTTCACATGTTAAAAAATACATAACAATATTATAAATTGAATTATTATTTTTTTTTCAACTCAATTTAGAGAAAATTTTTATTCATATGAAATTGTCATATTTTGGATTCCTATCAATGAATTCTTCTATTAATACGAAATTTAACCCTTAGTTGGCTTTTAAGGGTGGAGAAGAGCATATACTTATTTTGTTTATAAATCCAAAAATTGAGTTATTCTGCTAGTTCTTTGGAGTTCATTAAAGAGTAATTGAGAGTTAAATTTTGTATTGTATTCCATATGTGCTTATGATGCAGGAAAATTCATTGATTGAATGAAAGGGTAGAACTATGTTCCTTGTTTGGTTTACACGAATTTAACTGAAACGGAATGTATGGCACTTCTTACTTGTGTGTACTGGCTGATGACACAAATTAAAACAATAAAAGAATATGACAAACAAATTTTACTCTAAATGATAAGGTGGTTTAATGATAGTGTTCTAAATACATAAAAGTGATTTATAATTACTCCTAATTATAAATTATCAAAACAAACGGAATGTGATAGGATAAAAAGAATGCTTAATCAATTAATCATATTTCCCTCTCCCAAAGAAGAAATTCAAAAATGAAATGGCAAGCAGCGTAATTCAGTCAACCAGAAAGGGCTATTTTCCAACGACCGAACTATAAGAACAATAAAATAT
The DNA here is from genome assembly GCA_900184695.1 of Betula pendula. Lineage (NCBI taxonomy): Eukaryota > Viridiplantae > Streptophyta > Magnoliopsida > Fagales > Betulaceae > Betula > Betula pendula. The sequence goes on from FXXK01000567.1 coordinate 368,748, forward strand.
CAACAACTTCTACTTCTCTCTCTGTCGTGTCCTTCGGGTCTCACGGGCCACAGCCAAAGCAGAGCTAGATTAAAGGTGCGCTCTCCATTTCTCTCTCTTACTCCTTTGGATCCCCAAATCTAGGGCTCTGAGGTATCTTTCTGTAAACCAAGGCCGTTAATTATAGTCTTTGAATACTAAATTTCGAAGTTTTCCTTCTGTGTAACTTAGTTCAGCTGTTACTTAGTGAATTTACTTGTCAATATTACATTTCCTTTAGTGTTTTGGATCTTGATGTAGTGGGAATTTTGTTTGCTTTATGGGTATTTTTGAGTGGGTTGGCTTTGATTTGGGTGTAGATTTGGAGTAATGTTGGGTCTAATTTGTTGTCTTTCGGGTTGCTCAGAAAATGGATAAAGAAAAAGAAATATGATATTGAATTGTTTTGTTTTTGGAGTGATGTGGTTTTGAGTGTGGGTGTCTTTCGTTTTGTGTTAAGAGCTGCTTCGTTCAGTTGCTGAGAATGGATAAGACTTTTTCTGGGTTGAAATTGAAACCCCTAAAGCTGATTTTTGGTTAAGGTTTGTGCGTTCATTTTAAATGCTTTGGTGCTTAGTATCTGTTTGGTAAAGTGCCTATGTAAAGGGTAGTCAACATTTTTATTTTCACAAAGGACACAGAACTTTGATTTTCTGCTTTTGTTTCATGGTAAGAAAGCAATGCCACTAAAAACAGCATGCTCCTCAAAAGCTTCATGGGTTCCCTTCTAATGTTTTGTGAAAGCTTGTTTGAATGTGAAACTATATGCGTCTCCTGGATTTTTGCTCCTTTTGGCCATGGCACATGCAAAGAAACGAGTCATCTTTACTACGAAGTATCTGATTTATTGTGTAAATCTTTGATGTTTGTACCTTGTTGAGGTGTTTCAATTTCATTGTTCTCATGTACACTCTTGGAATGATATACACGATTGTCATAACATATCTATTCTCTGATTCTGGTCCTCCATTGAATTGATGTTGCTTGAGCTGAACTTTGAAGTAATTGAACATATGGGATTATAATATGCCCATCGAATAACTTCTTTTCTAAGCTGATCATTGAATAACTTGATCGTGAAAGCATCCTTTCCTCTTCTTTTTTTTTTCCCTTCTTTGGTAAATATACATTTGTCCTTATGTAGATGATGGGATTACCCATTGAAGCTTTTCAGTCAAAGTAGTTATTGGCATTCGATTGATAGTTTTTGTTTTATGTGTAAATGTTTAATATAGTCAGGCTTTGTCTTCTTATGCATTGTTTCTTTGCTCCAACTTTTTGGGTGAAAATAAGGGTGTTCTTCTCGTACTTTTTGTTCTGTATGTTTATCTTCTTTATTTTGTCAGACTACTTTAAAAGGATTTGTCCTGTGTCAATTGAATTAGGTTTTGCAAAGATGGAGACCATGCAGAGCTTTTGGCAATTGGGTGATGAGCTTCGAGGACAATCAAAAGTCTCAGAGGACCACAAATGGTTAATGGCTGCCTCTAAATTGGCTGAGCAGACAAGGTTAAAGGGTGAGCGCATGAATAACCTTGATCTCTCGAAGGGCCCAGCTGAAATAAGGACAAGGGAGAAATTTGGGTTCCAGGAAGATAACAAATTTGAGAGCCTCAACTTCAACATGTTGAACTTGGACTCTAAACTAACTGAAAATGTGAGCAAAAGTTCCTTTAGGAATGGTATTTACAATATGAATGTAGTGTACCAGAAAAACAATGCAAGCCTTGTGGGAAACATGATGGGTACCAAGCATAGTGGCAATAACCACAGCAATAAAGTATCCAACGACAATATCAGTAACAACAACATCGAAAATGCCAACTCCAACAATGCAGTTGACAAAAGGTTCAAGACCTTGCCAGCAACAGAGACACTCCCACGGAATGAGGTGCTGGGAGGATACATTTTTGTATGTAATAATGACACAATGCAGGAAGATTTAAAGCGACAGCTATTTGGTAATCTTCTCTTTTTTAATCTTTTCCTGGACTTAAGGTACCTAGGTGTGAATAGTTCTGACATGTATGTGGCCATCTCTTGTATAATGCATGGCGAACATATCCATCAAAAGGGGTTTTTATGTTTACACCAGTGCTTGAATTGGGAGTTTGAAATTATAGTCAGCACTTTAGTGGTTGAAAACTGAGAATGTAATACTTTAGGATGAAATGTCACATTTATAACTTATAAAAAAATGTCACATTTGTAACTAAGATGGTTACACCTATTCATCAAGTTGTGCAAAACAAGTATTTTGAAGTGTCAGTATATGCAGATTAAGCTTAGAATTTGTTTTCCTTCATTGAGAATATTAGGTGAATGGTTCATGTGCATATTTCTAATGCATTCATTTCACAGGCTTACCTCCAAGATATCGGGATTCTGTTCGGGCAATTACCCCCGGCTTACCTCTCTTTCTCTATAATTACACTACCCACCAGTTGCATGGAATCTTTGAGGTCTGTGCTCTTCTTTTTTTAAAAAAAATTTTTTCTATTTATTTCATTTGTAATGCTCTTGCTTGTACTGGTGGAGTATTCTCAGTTATATTGTCATATTTTCAGTAAAGAAAGATTATCATATCATCATTTTACCCTTTATTTTGATTGAGAGACCATATGATTATCTCATCTTCGTTCATTTGATGGTTGGGCTGAAAGAGTTGTTATTTCAAACAGGCTACCTTGGTCAGCTTTTTCTTTAGTGTTTTCCTACTTTTCAAGGTGCATGAAGTTGTTAAGAGAGAATTTATTTAGCAGTTGTTGAACAAGGTGTAGGAAGTGAATGGACAATGGGCATTAGGAGTTCATTGTCCGGTATATTACTGTTTTCAGCAGAGATTGTTAGATATTCTGATTTTATGTAAATTTAAGTACCTCTTTTTTATTTCTTTTTTATTTTTGTTTTCTTTCCTCCTATAATGTAGTTTGTAAGCAAAAGTTATTTCCATAAAGGAATCGTGAGGTGGATTACTTTTGTGCTTAACTTTGAGGTTGATTAATTATTTGCTGGTATTGATTTTGTACAGGCAGCAAGTTTTGGGGGATCTAACATTGATCCAACTGCGTGGGAAGATAAAAAATGTAAGGGAGAGTCAAGGTTTCCTGCCCAGGTAGAATTTGGATTGATTGATACGAAATCTTTGTTTCCTTGGTGTTTGTGGCAGATATCTAATTTGCTAATACACTGCTTTTACCCATTGTAATAGGTAAGAATCCGTGTTAGAACACTATGCAAGGCGTTGGAAGAAGATGCCTTTAGGCCTGTCTTGCATCACTATGATGGTCCCAAATTTCGTCTTGAGCTCTCAGTGCCAGAGGTATACTAAATACCCTTGGTTATCATTATGATGTGAATCATTTTGCATTATAATTCAGCGATTTTTTCCTACATGGATGATCTCATAGCCTGAGACTGATGGTCAAATTTTTATTGTGATTTTGCAGACCCTTGATCTATTAGACCTCTGTGAACAAGCAGGCTCAGCAGCATAAGCAAGATGCGAGCACCCATCGCTCAATGTAGTAAAGTTTTGTGGTGCCTGTCAGCTGTGCGCTTTGCTCAGATTTTCCATACAGCGCAAGCTTGGGAAATGTTCTCTAGAAAAAGTAGGGTAACGTGTGTGAGCCAGCTGAATAAGAAGTCCTGTATCAGTTGTGAAGAAACTTCTTAAATTGTTGCATAACTTTGATAGCATTATAATGTTACAGACACAGTTGCAAGATGTAAAAGAGAACATCTTCTGTGTGTAATTCTAAAGTCCTCTAAATATGAAGGGTGTGATGTGTTTCTCATTGTGTTTGTAAACAGAGTTCCCAAAAATTATGTTCTGTTTTTTTTTCGCAAGTGGAAACCATGATTGTTGTTTGAGATGACAATAAGGCACGAGCATGACTTTTTCTTGTTGGGGCAAGTATGATTCTGAGCAAAAAGAAAAAGAGTGACAGAAGTATTATTAGGCATTAAAGGGCACATACCATATGCTCATTCAAGGTGAAAATAATCAATTATTTATTTGTTATGGAAATGAACGTGATCTTTATGAGGATGATGGTGAGGAGAAAGTGTGACTGCCTCTCAAGCAATTATTGATCGGTTTCCATACTGTACTTAATTTTTTTTTAAAAAAAAATGGAGAATTTTCAAATGAGCATGACTCATCACATTTATAGCCGTTTAAAATATACCGAATTAAAAAACCTTTCCATGATGGGAAAAGATCACGATCAAGGCTCATCGTGTAATATAATATGCCAACGCTATTAATTTTAGTAACCACCTTTATTGAAGGCTGTTTGAGCCGAAAAATCAGCACTCACGATCCTACTTTAGTATTTATGCAATATCACACCTTATTTTTACATCAAACCAGCATAGAGATCTTCTTCAGTTCATTTGAACGGTAGAATATCTTGTCAATTTAAACATAAAGACAATTTTGTTTTTTTAAAAAAGTAAATAAACAAATTTGTCATCATGTTTACACTGATAGGATCCCAGTCCGTCAAACCAATATGCAGGGTAAGAGACAATTTAATTTGCTGGAATGGGTAGCCATGCAAATATGAGAGCACAATATTTTTTAGGATAAGGTTTTCTCCAAACTAAATTTGAGTTTCTTTTTTGAAAAAAAATTTAAATTTAATTCAATATATTAAATTGCCATCTATTCTTAAAAGGTGTCATTGTTATATGTAATTTTTGTATATAAAAGTTTCATATTTTATTTATTTGTCAGTTTATAGATTTATGTTTCTTAAAAGTTCAGAGTTCAACTCAATCCACGTGAGAGGAACATGGAATGAGGGGGCAATAACTAGCCCACTATGTGTTATTGGTTAAAATATTTTTTTTAAAAAAATGGTGACATCTCTGCTTTCTAACACCGACCTAAAAAAAAAAACAAAACACTGGCTATGATCCTTACAGTTTTTTTTTTTTTAAAAAATATAAATATAAATAATTATTTTATTTATAAGGGTATTTTTGTCTTATTAATAAATTTGTAGGATTATTTTTATTTTTTTGCTGATCTCGAAAGACATTGATAATTATTTGGTAGTTTGAGGACCGGAACATGCATTATCAATTAGGTAGTAATTTGAGAGAAAATATGTTGACTTTTTCCCAAAATAATTCTAAAGAAACATGTAGATGAGAAAATAATTAAGCGGATCAGGCTTTTATTGCCACAAAAAGAAAATCCTTTTGCAACCAACTAATATATAATCGAAAGAAACCTTATACTAAGCTCTAGCCTCCATGAAGGCATATGCATGCGTATCAATTAATGGTTCATCCATTTTTGTCTATGTATAGATTAGGGACGACATCTGGCTCTGGCCTTGAAAAATTATCAGAAGAACGCAAATAATCTTCGCAAATGTCAAGACAGTCCATAAAAAGAGAAAGCCAGTCTTTCCGATCTATAATAACAGTTTGCAGCAATTTTCTAAAGCACGCTTTAAGGCAACGTTTCACTTCTTCTGGTATGCTATATTTGGCATGCACTTCAACTGGCTCATGAAGCAAAATCAACAACATAATCGTCATTAATATAGCTCTCCTCATCATCATATCATTACCAATATAATTCCTAGTCTAGTGCTCTATAATATATATCGTGATCGTGCATAAGTTGTCTGATAATAGAAGAGTCAGAGATAATTTTTTGTTACACAAATATGACCCATGCATATACATTCATATGAATGGAGGAGATACCATTTGGTCCAAAGCTAGATGTAGAAATTTAAGTTGTAATATCTCTACAAATAGTTTATTCTTACAAGCAAATTTTACTAGAATCCAATTAATAAAAAATTATCCATCCTTAAACAAAGAGTTGCTTATGAATAACGAAAATTTGATTTATAGAAAAATTATGGCAGATATTAAATAAATAACTCTTAATTATATTCATGTCTCTTGACCGGGTTAAGAGTTCTTGAAAGAGTTACTATTGGGTTATATTTAAGGTTTTGACAATCGCATGGTGCAATTCATAGTCCAGGTCAGTTTGCATGCATGCATGGGTTACGGTTGGATTTTCATCCTTTAACTTTGGGCGGATAGTGGATATTTGCCTCCGCCTACACACACATAGCCTAATAAAACATCAGTTCGAGATTTAATCCCAATTATGGACATTATTTCAAGACAATTGAAGTTAATTCATTTGAATTTTTTTTTTTCTAGAGAATATAATATAATTCAATTGTATTTTGGAGTTTTTTTTTTCTCTCTCTCAATTTACTTGTATTGCCCAAAATTTATAAATAGATGCACTTTTTTTTTTTTCCTGATTAGAATTCAATTTATAAATACTTGTATTGCCCAATGGTTTCAATTCAATTTATATTTTCATATTACAATTTGCATCTCTATTTAGTTCAAAAAATTGATTAAGCCCATCTAAAAATGCTCATAAAAAGACTTAAAAAGCAACAAGCCCATATAAATTGTCTGTATCTAAAAATAAAAAAAAAAACCCAAAAAGAGCCCAAAATATAAAGGCAGTTAGTACAAAAAAACCGTTCGCTCATATGCAGGTATGAGTGAATTCTGCCCCCTAGATGGGCAAGCAGTTACTAAAATTCGCCCTCCACATAGTTTAGATGTGAATGTGGAATAACAGTATTCCGCCCGTATAGTTTGGTTTACACCCCTACCTCATAGTCACATCGATTGAATCAAGCACCCATTCAAGATCCAAAGAGTCAAGGGGTCAAGAAGGGCACCTTTTACCATATACCCAAAATTCCCTCAAGTCAGGACCGATCAAGGGCACCATCTCTTTTTTTTTTTAAAAAAATTGATTTAAAATTTTTGTAATTTTTTTTTTTACTTAAGAGTCACTACAAAAAATAAGCACTATACCGGCTCTTATATTGAAATAACGACGCTTGTTTTGTTACTAACACATGTTTTTCGATGTATTTTGCACAAGTGCTTGAAAAGATGTGTCGGTAAAGGTTTTTTTTTTTTTTTTGGTAGTGAGTATATTTGTAATTTAAAATATTGTGTCATGTGGAACGTACAATTGGCACATAATATGTCAAACAAGAGTCACGCGACATTAATTGATTACTCTGATGTGGCATGTCGTTAGTTGATTGGACGGAACATTGACGGTGAAATGTATTTGAAAGGATATGACTTAGGTACAACTTAAGTGCTGTAAAAAATTTTACAGTACCTAAGTCTCATCCTAATTGAAATTATATGAAAACTTAAGGATTTAAGTGTTGAAATTGAAAACTTAGGGATATAATTAAAATTGCATGAAACCTAAAGACTAAATTAAAATCGCGAGCTACTCCCCATAGGTTGGTTGTGGCTTGCGAACACCCTTAAGCCATGTGGGTGGATTGTGAGCCACCCCCAACCCATGGGGGATGGCATGAGCCATCCTCATATTTGGTTTTGGGGGTAGCCGAACCACCCCAACAGTCTTTGGGGGTGGTTCGGTCACCCCCAAAATTCCATCAAGTCATGACCGATCCATGCCGACCATCTCTCTTTTTTTGTTTAAAAAAATGATTTAAACTTTTTTTAATTTTTCTTTTATTTAGAGTATTTTTGTAATTTAAAATAATTGTACCATGTGGCATGAACAATTGGCACACGATGTGTCAAACAAGAGTCATGTGACATTAATTGATTGCTTTGATGTGACATGTCGTTAGTTAATTAGACAGTACATTAATGGTGGGATGTTTTTCAAATTATATGAAAACTATAGGATCTAATATTTGTCAAAATTAAAAATTTAGGGACGAAATTAAAATCGCATAAAAATCTGACTAAATTTTTTTTAAAAAAAAAAATCGTGAGCCAACCCATGGGAGTGGCTTGCGCACCACCCCTAGCCGTTTTGGGGTGGCATGCGGCCACTCTCAAGCCATGTGTGTGAGCCACCCCAAGATTTGGTTTTGGGTTACCTTTTTTTGTTTTTTTAACTTTTTTGATTTTTAGTTTTTTAAATTAATATTTTGTTTTTTGTTTTTTGTTTTTAATAAAATAGGGGTAGTTTAATGAAGAATGACATAAAGTGGTCAGGTGCCATGACCACTTTTTCCATCCAAATTGACTGAGATATCTAGTGAAGTGGCCTTTTTGTTACAAATTGATAATTTGATTTATCAAACTGTCATATATGTTGTTTTATGGATCTTTATTAAAAATATTTGTTAGTTAATGGGGCTTTATATATATATATAATTATATATATATATTCCCGAATATTTAAGTTGAGGCTTTTATTGGCACAAAAAGAGAATCCTTTTTCAACAACTAAGAAGAAATTAATTAACTTAATTGGTACTCACTTCCCATATATTATATATATATATTATATATATATATCCCGAATATTGAAGTTGAGGCTTTTATTGGCACAAAAGAGGAATCCTTTTTCAACAACTAAGAAGAAATTAATTAACTTAATTGGTACTCACTTCCCGGAACATGCATGCGTATGATCATCTATTGGTTTCATCCATTTTTGTGTATGAAGAGATTAGGTCTAGCTCCGGGTCTGCTGGGAAATTAAGAAGAGAATGCTCTTCTTCGCAATGTATAATACAAGTCATAAAAAGAAAATGCCACGCTTCCTGATGTATTTCTCGCAGCCATTTTGCAAAGCAATGTATAATGCATCTTGTCACTACTTGTGGTATGCTATATTTTGGCAGGAGGCGGGGAAACAGAAGGCGGTGCGACAGGTGAGACGAAATGGGGGGGGGAAGAGATGCATTGGCATGCAGTGCTTCAACAAACTGAAGCAAAATCAACAACATTATTATCATCATTATACCTCTCATCCTCATAATTCTTGCGCGCAGGGAATTATGGAATGCAAAACTATATTATAAAGTAATTATGCATAAGTTGTCTGATAATAAAAAATCAGAGATAATTACACAAATATAACCCATTCGTTCATATGAATGGAGGAGATACCATTTGATCCAAAGATCTTTAGATATTATAATATTGCCACAAAGAATTTATTCCTACAAGAAAATTTGTTTTTTGGAATGAATACGTAACTCTTACTTATATACTTATATACTCATGTCTCTTTGTTTGATAATATTTTTCCTTTTGTTTTTTTTTTTTACGTACTTAATATTAGCATAGGCATATAATTTAATCATAATTTATTTGTCTTGGGTAATGAAACATTTGCACTCACTCAAAAAGAAAAGGAAGAGAGGAAATTATTATTTTAAAATGTTGCTTTTTTAATATACTAGATTGAAGAGATTTCTTTTGATCCAATTTGAAGTAAAACTTTATTCTAAGCATTAAAAAAAAAAAAAAAATCTAAGAGTTGACCAATGAAAATATTTGTTAAGTAATAATTATTACAAGCGTAAGGAACTGGTTTCTATCAGTTCTTATCATAATAGCTATGATGATGAAACTTTCTCAAGCATTCGGCTGGCTGTTACAATAAAGTACAGTTGCCTCCATCCCAAGAAGCCCATAATCTGTCTCCTGAACAAAGGGTTACTGTCCACTGAGTGCTAATCAGCAACGTTTTGCAACTTTCATGAACAAAGGGATAGAGAAACCACGCTGATGTGTCAAAGAGCTGCTGACACGAGGAGCGTTCGAATTCTTTGCAACAGTTCAGCCTTTATGGAATCAGGAACGGAGCCTGCATGGGCAAATTTTAACATGTCAAGAACTTGTTTAAGAACTTGTTTGAGAAATATAGTGTAAAGGAGAGTCGTGGACTGTGGCTGTTGGCCAAAAATGAAAGTAAAAAAAAAAGCCCATCACTGTAAAGTCAGTCTACCTACCAGGTTAGACAAAATTCACACAGAGCAATGTTCAAGGCTAATTTGAACAATTAAACTATATGTATAAGGCATTACACCAAATATCTGAAATTCTCCTGACGACCTCAAACACCACTCGTTCGGACAAATGGCCTTCCAATTGAGCCTCCCGAATAAACATAATTTTGTGAATTAAACATACTCGTTCGGGCTAGGTGCGAACAAGCCTTGCAACCAAGTGTCTTTGGAATTCTACTTAAGAAACTCATCCGAATCTATGGAAGTTCTTCTCAAGTCACTCATTCAGACCTACAGCAGCCAAGCCTGAGAACGAGTGTCTCAGTACTCCTCTCTTATTGTAGTTCGTTCAGACGATCGAGGAACAAGTACTCCGAACAAGTGTCTCGGTAATCAGATATTTGAACCCTTGAACAATGACTCGTTCGAACATCCATCAATGGGAGTGTTCCAACCAAGTGCTTATGTTCTTTCACTTTTAACCAAACATTTGAATTATGGCTTAGCCTATTAATTTTAGACTTAGACCAATTATATATGTGTGTGAATAGACTTATACCAAATTGTTTTGATCATCGAATTAACCAACATAAAACCTAACAAAATCAAATCTAGGCAACTATGTAAATTTATGTCCTTGACTGTCTGATAGCTAGTCCATTGCCTGGATGTTTTTATAAGATAGTCATGTATAAGTAATAAATCAAGCTTATAATGAGATAAACCAATTTTTTTTTTTGAGTCCAGCTTGTTCACGCTGCACAAAGGTTTGAAAAAGGGAAACCACATTTATCTCTTCAATTTGACACCTAAACACTCTCAAACTTTAGAAAGTGATAATCAACTCCTTAAACTATGCCAAACCTTTAGTCAGACAGAGTTAAGTTCCTCCAACCCAATCTATAAAAATGACATGTGTCATTTGAGAATGTGAAAATCACATGCTTTTAAAATAGTAAGGACAAAGTTTGAAAAAATTTTATTGAAAAAGTATGTGCATCTCACATGCTATTAAAAAAGTATGTGTTTTTCACATGTTAAGGGAGACATGTGATTTTTATATATTTAGTTGGAAGGAGTTTGTCCAACCTAGTTTAGAAGAAATCTTTGTGCACTCTAGCCTACCCCCTTTGTTAGCATTTTCTGTAAATTTGACAGAAAATTCTCTAAGTGACCAATTTTGACTTAAAAGTAACCATTATATCCCGTATCAAATGTGTGAAAATATAATTGTGTCCCTTACATTTTTTTTTTTTTTAAAAAAAAGAATTCACCACGGCCTAATTGTGGAGGACCAACCTCCATAGCCATGACCGTGGGTCTCTGGCCATGGTCGCGCGTTGCCCACTGACGTAGGTCTCTTCATACCCATGGTCATGGCTGTGGGTCTCCATGGCTAGAGACATACGGTCTCCTCTGATGCACGACCATAGGTCTCCTCAGACCCACTGCCTGGAGACCCAACGATGACCATGTCCAACAAGCTTAGAACTAAATATGCCCAAGATCCAATAAGAACAATGGGTTCCAAGCAGCCATGATTTAGTTGCTTTGTTATAGACAATTTACAGTTTGAAACGAAAACAATAGGAAAACACTACAGAAATCCTTACCTCTGCCCTTCGGAGTAATTACATGTATGAGGTCATCCACTGTAACATTATTTCTTCCTTTCTTCTTTACAAATGCCCTGAGGTTAAAAAGAAGAATGAGATAAATTCCCAAATACTGAGAAGTCACCAGACCAGCTATCATGATAAATAAAAATATCTACGTCTGTGTGCAAAACTTGATCAGAATAACTAGATACCATTACTAAAACAACTTTTGTTCCTTTCCCTTATAAAATTCAAACTTATTCAACAGGAAAAAGGGCAAAAGACCAAGGTTTAAGGTTATGCAAAAGACCAAGTTGGACAGTATTCTCAACATAGTATAAACGTCTTGCTCAAGAGGAAGCAAATAGTTGGACGACTGAGAAACTACTAAAAAAGCAAATAGTTGAAATAATAGCAACAATAATATGCAGCATACACCCACAATTTAACATAACTTTTCTTCTTTTTATCATCCAAAGTTGCATCAAAACTGTAAGGTAAGTAGGCTTGTAACCTCCAGCTAAAAGAGGCAATTTGGTCATGTTAGTCCTCTCTGTTGTCCAATTTTATGTCATATCTACTATCAAGCTTCCTACCAGCTTGTGCAATTGCTTCAACCAATAGCTCACCAATTTCCCCTAAGCCCAATGCATACATCAAAAGCCTCTTGACTGGAGGTATCACAAAGATACATGCAAACTCAAGTTTGATGTATTAGTGGGACTTCTGCCTAATCAAGCTACATTTTGGCATGATGCAAACTGGTTGAATTTTGTGTGCGTGTGTATAACATAAGAATAATTTGAGAATAATGGTGAAACTAAATCGAACTAGAGGAAAACCTGCAAAGTGCTTTCATTTCATCCTTCCAACCACACTCTATAAGCCTTTCCCTTAGAAGCTCCATTAATCGCTCTTTTTCACCGCTCTCAATCAACTGTAGCACCAAAAATCTTCAAATTATCAATTAAAAAAAAAAAAGCAAACAAAAAATCGAAATTTAAAGCAAACCTAATTACATATTTCATTTTCCAAACTAAAATTAAAAAAAAAAAAATTAAAGGGATTAACAAACAGACCTTGATGTTGATAATTTCTCGAAGCGATGGCTCTTTTTCTTGATTTTCTCCTGCATCTGGTGTTGGCGGACGATTCACCGATTTCCTCCTTTTTTTTTCACGGAAAAAAAAAAAAACACACGCACAAAAACTTAAAAATTATAATCACTTAACAAAGAATACACAAAATTAGTTCCTAGAAAAGTAAATTTTACTCCAACGGAAATATATTCCCCATATATATTACAAAAGTATGTATATGTTCACGAAATTTTTTTCCGAGATAACAAACAGAGCCTTAGCTATGAGTGGAGAACTGACATGATTCAAGCTATAGCAAACCGAGAAATCTGCGAGTCTTGTTGGAGAAGTCTGTGAAGAGGTTCACCAGAGAAGGAGAAAGAGGAAGTGGAAAAGTGAATAGGAAATTATCCTTCAAACGGCGTCGTTTGCAACTTATATTAACTCTTATTTTCTAATATAAAGTGGACCACTCAATAATTTTCATTGGACCAATATTTTATTGAATTCACTGTTGAATTCAATATTTGACACGAAAAAAGCAGTAATATTTTTGTAGAGTTCTAATTATTCTAAAGTATTATTAGTTTGAAATATTCAAATACGATATTTTCTTTTCTTTTTTTTTGATACCCAATACGATATTTTCATTTGTCTTAAACTATTTATTTACTCAAATTAATCTATTTTTTGAGTGACCATATATATGCTTGACCAATCTGACCCTATTAGCCTTGAATTCGAGTTAGAATAATAGAACTCAAACCGTAAGTCTCAACCATACCACGAATGTCAACACAAAAGAACATAACATAGTAGACAATAAGGCTAGACCAAAAGGAAAAATCTTAATAGTTCGACTAGCCATATTAACATAATACCTATTTAAATATAAACAATAGCTTTCACTAAAAAAATGTCGAGATTGTAGCATTGAAGATAACTACACCATGATTTTTAATCCGACTTAAATTCTAACAGCTCATAATAGGGTTAAGGCCAAAATTTAATAGTGAATGCTCTCTATTAGGGATAGTAATGTCACCATTTTAAATACGCCTATACTCTTATACTCAATCTAACTCTCATTATGAGAATTATACAATTTCTTTTGCTGATTTAAGCATTGAAGAGTTCTTCCACCGACAAATTCAAGCAAATTTTCAACTATCCTCACTTGTTTTGCAAATATCCATTGACTAAATTTTATTGTGCGATCAATTGCATCTAAACTTTCATTCTCCTTTGACAAAAATAATAGACATAACCTTGCGACTCCTAACCACTATTAATAAGACTCAAAGCCATGACCTTAAATTTACCAAAACTCATGAGGGTAAGTTCTATTATATCACTAAGCCAACAATCTTTTGTCGTGACATAATACTTACCCTTTTTTTTTTTTTTTTTTTTTTTTTTGGTTTTTTGAAAATTTATAATTCATTAATTTCGATAAGATATTCATATAATGCAACGTAACAATACAAAAATTAAGATTCCTACAATTTTAAAAATATGCACCCTTCATTTAAAATGAACTATCTAAATTTAACCATATAAGAGCACTCCCATTGGCTTAGCCATTCTAGCATAAGCCAACTCTAAAAAAAGCCTTTCATCAAAGAGTAAATCTCAACAACATCCTGGGCTGATGCTACAGTGCATTAGCCCATGACACATGAACAGTGATTTCACTGTTCATGTGGGGGCGATGTTGCCAATCAGTGCTTTTCATCAAATTATTTATCCCAAAACTAAAATAGGTTCAGCTTAAATCTGTGTATAGTGTAACGTCACATCTGACATTACACTTTACATGAATTTATCACTTAAAAAAAATATTTTTTACACTGTACATGAATTAATCACTTAAAAGCCTTAAAAAACAAAACAAAATAAGTAAAAAGGTTATTCGACCACCCTTTTGAGGATTGAACATCCACCATTTTACACTTTGAGATGGAGGGCGTGGTTGGGTTTGTTAGACTATCCAACCACTTTTATGAGAATGGTCGACCATCACCTTAGGGTGAAGGTTGGTCGGTAAAACCTTCTATCAGCCACTTTTCAAAGATGGTCTGGTCATCTTTTTACTTATTTTATTTTGCTTTTTGAAAGATTATGTGGTTAAATCGAAATAATTTATTTGAATGTCTTGGGCCTCTAGGCCATAGTCCAATGATAAAAAGGTCAAAAACAGACAGAAAAAAAAAAGAGACAATAGTCAACGGAAAACGAAATGGCGCCAAACAGTTGCCATGAGTAGGCTGTGGACACAAACGTTCATACGCTTCACTACAAACATCACTAGAACACTGCTAAGCTAAACCAACCCTTCAAATCACAAGAAAACAGAAATTCAAAAGCGCTAAGAATCCACGCTAATTCTCTCTCTCTGCTTTTTGCTTCAATGGCCTCCATACCTCTGTCCTCGCTCTGCGTCTCCCAAAAGCCCAAGTCTCTCAGTTTCAGCTTCGTCGCCTCCGATAGCCTGAGATTTGGTTCATCTTCTTTGCTCAGATTCGAATCGTCGAGGAAAAACCGCGGGATTAGGGTTTCTGTTTGCAGAGCCGCCTCGGTTGTCTTCCGCGACCTCGACGCCGATGATTTCAGACATCCTCTTGATAAACAGGTGCGATTGTGAATTGATTATCCTCTTGATAACTGATCTCAGTTTCTCAGCGAACAAACAGAGAGAGTGACTTTGTTTTGGCTTATTAAGCTTTATATGCAAAATTGAATACTTAACTTATTGTAAAAGTTTTTTTGGTTTATATTTAATTGGTCAGAACACGCTGATTCTGAGGGCGATTCCAGGTTTGAATGAACTCGGAAAGGCTCTTCTAGGTAATAAAAATGTGCATTTTCATGTCTAGGTTATATTGTTCTCTGTAAGTGACTCTTTGTTATTCGAGGATTGAGGAAGATTATGTATTTGTATACTGGGTACAAAACTTTTGTCTTGGTTATTGGTATGAACGCATTGTGAGTTGTTCAAAGATTTGACTATAGATGCTAGAGATGTTACCTTTTTGCAGGAACTGTTGCAGATCAGGTCATGCTTCTGGAGAATATAGGGACATCAGTTCTTGTTTCTGAAAATCAGGTAATATGTGATGCTTAGCCGAAGCGAAGCACATTGTAGAGAAAGATGTATATCTTATTTAATAGGGCTATATGTTATGTGTAACATATCTGGAGTGTTGCTGTTGGATTGTTGTTTATACGATCTTTTCATAATCATTCCGTGGCGGCATCCTTTGCGGATATATGTGGTGATACAAATTCATTTATTCGAGATGCTTGTGTTTGCTATTTGAATGCCACATTAAAACTCTATTGAATATTTGTGTTTGTGATGTTTGTGTTTGCTTTTACTCGTGAGAATATGGTGGATTAATAAAATTTTATACATCTTTGATCAACATGGTTGCTTGAATGTGTAAAAAAGCTTGCAAAGAAGTTTTTATTTACGACATGCAAGCAGTGTTAATGTTCTTTCCTGATAAGTGTTATGTATAGTATTAGTTGAAAGAACTTCATTTCATTGGGCATGGCAGTTATCCAACACTACACTAGGAGTTGGGAGGCGTTTCCAACTCATCCCATATTACTACCTATGTTACCCCATTTTCAAAATGGGTGTGTTGAATCTTTTAGAAATCTTGTAACTCAATTGCTCCTATTTGTTTGTATGTGTGTGAATTCATTCTGTTATAGTTGCTTCAGGTATATTTATTTGTTAAATTTTCATCCCTTAATGAAAGTCAAATATGTGAATGTGAAAATTATGTTTTTCTGTTATTGACTTATCTCGTGGTTTTAAATACTGTTCCTTTTGTATCAGCTTTCTGGTCTACACAAATTGATGGTTGAGGCTGCTAAAATATTGAATATTGAAGCTCCTGACCTGTACGTCCGACAAAGTCCTGTACCAAATGCATATACTTTAGCTATTAGTGGTAAAAGACCATTTGTTGTTGTTCATACCAGCCTTGTGGAGCTTCTGACGCAGACGGAATTGCAGGTCTTTAGTTTAATCTCCTGGTTAAAAACATGTTTGTGATTCTTTTTTCACCTAGTGTTTGCAATCTCCCCCCTATTAGCAGTCCTATTTACTGCTTAAAATCTATGTCAGCAAGAATGCAAGATCTATAGTTAATGTGTTCTTGGGCTGCTTCTGATCCATTTACATTATTGTATACCTGGTAAATTCTAGTGAAATTGCTGTCTTTTATTCATGAAATGTAATTAAATTCCTGCCATTTGACTGCTATATAGGCTGTTTTGGCTCATGAGTTGGGCCACCTGAAATGCGACCATGGTGTATGGCTTACATATGCGAATATTCTTACCCTTGGGGCCTATACTGTACCTGGTAGGTGATTTGGTGCTTTATGTTCATTCTGGTAAATGGATACTATTAGTATACATTTTGTTTATCATGATAGACTTATTGAGATAGTTAATTAGAAAAGGCTATGGATCCTGAACCCACAAAACATTGGGATTTCAGTATGAGATCATTCAGGTTCTGAGCTGCAGGTTATTTGACAGATCACAACTATAGATATAGATTTTGTTTATCAGACTGGGAGAAAAAACAGCTGTTACATCGTGTGCTTGTTTATGTGTGCTCGCAATTTGTGCATGTGCCTGCATCCTGCATGGAGACATGTTAAGGAGGGGTATCTCTACAATTACACCAGAGATTGGAAGTACCCAACCATTTGTGCTAGGGAATAATTGTAAGAATCAGGTTCTGTTATCCAGATATTTTCCATAATGCGAGAGTTGTAAAGCTAGGGGACTCTTTAGTCATATTCATGATTAGAAATCCTGCATGTGGCTAACTAAGATGATTGATAGCTTGTTGTTGCTGAATATGATACTTGGTTTCTATATTAAATTATCAATATCCATCATGGCGTTTTAGATGTCCATTGTCAAGACTCAAGATGAGTCTTGTTTTATACACAATCGTACAAGTTGAGTTTGGTTTAACAACTGAGTTTAATTACACACACTACTCTTTAGCCTTATCACTACATGGTTGATGCTCAAAGACTGCCTTTTTCTCTGTTTGAGTTTGATCTTGAGTCTTCTTCCTGTCCTTCAAAGAGTTGGTGACTGGTGAAGCTTCTACATCTTGAGTCTTGACATCCATGACTTTTGCAGGTCTTGGTGGGCTAATAGCACAGACTTTAGAAGAACAGTTGTTCCGCTGGCTCCGAGCAGCAGAGCTGACTTGTGATCGTGCAGCCCTTCTTGTTGCTCAAGACCCTAAGGTATATAATACTAAAAACTTAAAACTATGCATTCTTTTATTAAGTTATCTGTTGTATACCAGTTTGATTTATTGTCTGATTTCCATTTGACACTCCCACAAGAGGTGGTCATCTCCGTTCTAATGAAATTAGCTGGGGGATGCCCATCCTTGGCTGATCAACTGAATGTGGACGCATTCTTGGAGCAAGCTCGGTCTTATGACAAAGCTTCTTCAAGCCCAATTGGGTGGTATATAAGGTGAGCAGCTGCTCATGCAGACAACATAAAGTGGGTTATCATTTATCAACTTACTTATTGATGCATTATCTACTCATGATGTCCAGAAATGCTCAAACAAGGCAACTTTCACATCCTCTGCCTGTTTTACGTGCTCGTGAGATTGATGAATGGTCAAGAAGTCAAGATTATACATCCCTTTTCAAACGTGCCATGCAGGTCAATTCCATACAGAAAGTTTAGCATTACACAGAGGATGAAGTTCAAATTTTAAAACAATGACATGGTTAGTTTTCAGCGTAATTTGCCTTTTATTTTGCACAACCTTTGGCTCGCAGAAGTATTTTCTCTTGTGGGAAAATAGTACACTGATTTTGTATAAGTCGTACAGTGAGTTTACTTATTGCATAGATATCCAAATGGCATTGGATAGTGACCTTTGACTTGGCCATGGGGTGGAATGGTCCTAGGGCTTGAAGGTGATAATTGATAGTCAGATGACACTCCATGCACTTTCTACTTGAATAAAATGTTAACATGGATCGCATCCTATAGGTTTGAATCACCAAGAATTTGTAGGTGGGCTTTATTGAATGAAAGTTTACTCCCCCTAAATCCATGCATGCAGACCTTGTAGACTTGTTTGTTGTTTTATGTACTTTGATGATTGTGCAGGTTTCCTTATTATATCCTCACTGATAAATCTCCTTGTTTCATGTATCAAAACAATACCACAAGAAGGAAAGGAGGGGGGCAGGTGTCATGGAGAGCATTTGTTAAGAACTCAACACTGCTGCAAAATCTTGGCTTATGGAATTGCTGCATATTTACAAATGGAAGTTATACTGTATAGTTTTGTCGGTCAACCTGGTGCAAGTATAAAAGATGTTGGTTTTGAGAAGGCTTGCTATACACTATACCATTTTTGTAAATTCAGATAGCTGTACATTTTTCTTTTTCCTCCTCCTGCAGTTCCTTACACAGTTTCTTAGATATATTGATTTTGTCTTGCTGTTTGAATGTTCTTGTTTAAATACATTCAAGCGCTATATGTATGAGACTCAAAGAAGATTGTTGCATGCCATGCATTACCATAGCGTTGTCCTCATTTATTTGATGGTTATCTTGTGTGTCGACTGTCATTGTGAGAACGTTCATCATATACTTTTACGCGAGATGGGAGCCCCCAGCTGCATCTACCTTCAAGATCAATTTTGACGCTGTCATCCAAGAAGACTTCTCCATGCAGGCAGCCATCTGACGGAACTCAACAGGGCAAATCATTCATGCTTGCTCTAGCTTGGGTCCCCTTTGTGTCCCTAACTTAGAAGAAGTTCTTCTGCCCTACTAGCGGCTCAGCTTGCGGCTTCTCTTAATCTGAAATCCTTCATCCTAGAAGGAGACTCATCAACAGTCATCCTTGCTCTCAAGAACCCCGACATTACAGTTGATTGGAGCATCTCCCCCCCTGCCCCCCCCACCCCCCCCCTCCATTTCGGACGACTCTTCTCTCCTTCTTCCTCCTCTTTGAAAGTTAAAAAAGTTCACATAAGTGTAAACTTTTGCATTTACAATGTGGCAGAATGGGCCGCCTCCAGACGTCATGCTGATAGCATTCTCATCACCCATGCCTTGCAGTGTCTGATTCTGGTTTCGATTTCTTGTTATTCAAAAAAAAAAAAAAAAAAAAAAAAACCCTTGGACGCCTATTATTCGATTTGGTCTCTGTACATTCTCTTCATTACTTTGGAAATGAAATTCAAACCACGATTCATCCAAAAAGAAAAAAATAAATTTAAACCATGATATTTTGAACAACAAAATTAACCTTTATCAGACCTTGCTTGATCAATATAACTTTTGTGAGATTGACTAATGATCTTGCAAGGTATTCAATTGGGAGGATAAAGTTTTCTCCCAAACGGAGTTAAAAGAATTTTCTCTGATCTGATCTATTAAACTAATATATGTTATTAAAAATGGATGTAAAAATTTAAGAAAATGTTAGAATATCTATCCAAATTATTGTCCTATCCTTCTAAATATTACCATCATCACCATTAGATTTATGAATTTATGTAGGTCCCATGTGTGGGACCCATCTATTCAATAGTGATGGTAATATTTAGAAGAATGAAAGAAGAATTTGAGTAGATATTCTAGCATTTCCCAAAAATTTATTATGCTCGGTTAATATTATTAAAAATGCACGTGAGAATCACATGTTTTAAGAACATATGTTAGTTTAATAAATTATGTTGTAGTAAATTCCTCCAACACAAGTTAAAGATAATTAGAATGTGCAGATAGATTTAAAAGATTTAAGGACACGTTTGGTATGCGGACCGACTATTATAAGGAATAGCCTTTATTAAGAATTGAATAAATGGAATGGATTAGCTTTGAAATAGCCATTCGATAATCATGAGAAATGACTATTATTTCAATTCCTCTTAAATTCTTTGAAATAGTTATTCTGCGTTCCAAACATAACCTTAGGAAAACTATATTATTTCCCTTTTAAGAAAAATGATTTTTTTTTTTAACATAATCTTTCCATGTTCCGCAAACTTCCCCCAAGTCTCACTATCACCTATCGCCCCTCTTTAAGGAAAAAAAATGAAGAAAGAAAAAAAGACTTTTTTCATAATCTTTTCATGTTCCGTAAACTTCCCCCAAGTCTCGCACAACCTTTTTCAAAAAAAAAAAAAAGTCTCACACAACCTTTTTTTTTTTAATGATTTCTCTCTCTCTCATGATTATGAACATGCCATTTCAAGAGAGGGTAAGAACTTCTGATTTGTAACTCTCTCTCTTTCTCTCTCATGATTATGAACATGCCATTTCAAGAGAGGGTAAGAACCTCTGATTTGTAACTCTCTCTCTCTCTCTCTCTCTCTCTCTCTCATGATTATGAACATGCCATTTCAAGTGAGGGTAAAGAACTATGGTGATAAATGTGAGTGTAGTCAAATGGTCATTAACTTTCTCTTCACTCCTTAAAGTTCTGCATCTCATGAGGGGCTTCTTCCTATAAATACTCACCATCCTTTCTAATGCACTGCACACACACATAGCTAATAGCCTAATACAGCCATGGCTTCCATTTCCCACCTCCCATTTTCTTCCTCTGCCTTGGCTTCCCTTCTCTTTTTGGCTACTCTGACGTGTTTGATTCATCCTTCTCTTGGCCAACCATATTATCCAACACCGCCAACGTATGCCATTCCTCAATCTCTGACGCAGTCAACAGCATGTGGTTCATCTTCTGATATCCTTCCAACTAGAGAGCCATGCCCACCAGACGCTGCAATTTTGTCTCCTGAGCTATCGCCTAATTTTATCCCGGACACAGAAACTTTGGCTCCTTCTGCACAGGAGAAAGAATCAGGTGGTGGTGAAGCAGCACCTAGTCCACCGCCATCCATTTCTCGGAAGATGAAGGTTTAACATGGAAGAGGATGTATATTTCCATCAATCAATCCCCTAAATAATGATTAACAACCATGTAAAAGGGAGTAATAATGTAGGATTATGTTTGATGGAATTGCTATTATATTTATCTTTCCTTTATAACAATGTCGGGTCTTGATTTCGCACAAATAACTTGGGGGCAGTTCTTAAAAAAGTTCAAATAGTAATATCCTCTTTTCTCTATTAGAGGTATGGCCTAAAACTTAAACAGTAGATATAACAAGGAGGATGAGGACAGCCGATCCGGACAGCCCCGATAGAGAGGGCTGCGAAGCCCACCTACCCGGGCTTCTTCGGGCCTCATCCGGGGCACGTTTCTCATTTTCTACCTAAATTGCAGCTAATTCGGACAGAAAATTTCAGAAAATTCCAATCCATAACAAGGAACATATTTGTACCAAGTTTAAACCCAATCATTAAGCATTTCATCAACACGGTCTGGTTTATGCGTCATCTCTTTGCACCAGAGCCATATGATTGGCGTATCAAGCAGTGGATCACATTCCACAAGCCTTGCAATCAGGCCCAATTTTATCCAGTAGTTGTTATCAATATCACAGTTTGATCTGGCCCTGCATTTATCAGTGGACAGTTTCATGCAAGACTTTGCATCCTTCTTAACTTTATCTTCTTTATCTTCATCTTATGCATAACTTTCAATATATATGCCAATAATTGCAAAAAATTGGGCCTATGAATTTGAATGAAATAATGAATCAGATCTAATGTGTACAACTATACCCTTGATACGAGATGGTTAAAAAGAGAGATATCCTTTAAGAACAACTGCAGAATCCAAACCATTCTCAATCTCATCAGAGAAGCAACCTGATAAGAGTCAATATCTAAATTCATCTCAGCACAGTTGTGATAAGTAGTGTAACAAGAAGTTTTCTCAAGATCAACCACTTGACAGAAGATACCACTCATAGTCATAGATAAAAATTTTAACACCCTTAAATCACATACTCACGTGTCTCAACAAGTTATTAAAAAGATGTAAAAAAGTTATAGGTCTTAACATTTTTCATCAAAAGAAATCTTAAAAGATCATTGATTAGGACTAGTGGATCACATTCCACAATTAAGACCCAGTTTTATTTTGATATGCCCGTGCAAGGTAATTTAAAGCACTATTTATTCCATTTTAAAACTGCAGATTTTATCAAATGCTTAATTGCGTTATTAAAAATCATATTCTTATTAACTGCATTTTAAAATAGTTATTTCTTCAAAACTGCATGTTTTGAAGGGTTAAACCAAACGTACACTCAGTAAGATTCACTCATTGACACAAATATAACAATATTTTACCTCTACTTCCTAGTTGGCTATATTTCTTTAAAAGAAGAGAGAAATAATCGACAATTTTCTGTGATCGACATTCCTCTGCACCAAAATTGTTTAACATGCCAACACAATCTCAATGTAACTTCTCAAATGATCAAGCTGCTAAGCTTGTATAGTAAACATTTGCTTGACATCATCTCCAATGGATTTATAGAATGGCTCCCACTATAAATAAAGAAATCAGAACCTTCAATTGCATTTCTAGTTTCAGCCCATAAGAAGCACGCAAAACTACATCATCAACCACAGGACCACAGTATACACCATCTCTTGTCTGGCTTGTTGTATAGCTGAGAAAACTGATTGGAGTTGTACTTGGATTTGCCAAGAATGCCACAGAAATTTTTTTGGCTGAGCCAGTGCCATTGCTTGCCAGGGAGAAATTCTTAGTAGTTGATCCTGCTTGAGCCCCAACAATGAAATCTCCCACACAAGTGTCATTAGCATCTCCCAATGTGAACTCCAAGTTATACTTAGAGCCTTCTTTAAGTATTACTGCTGTTTGTATGCCAGCTGAAACTCCTGAGACAATCTCTATTGCAGCATTGCCTTGTGGGACAAAGAAGTGTTTGGAGTCTATGTATTTGACACTTCCTAAAACAGACCATGGTCGTAATGGAGATTGAACCGCACTTGGATTTTCATCAAGTAGAATTCCCTCAGTAGAGTTACTCAGGAAATCAGGGCCGGTTTCAAATCCTCCATTTGGCAATAGGTTATCTGTGTCCAACCAAAAATTGCAAGCAAGACTGTCATAATTGTGAAAATGCAACTGACTTTGTTCTCCTTTGAGAACAATCTGCATAATGCATTTTATTGAACAGCCTAAAAGTACTTCTGCAGATTATTACTCCTAAAGCATAGTTTGATCACTAAAGAGATGGATTATTGAACATGACAGAGAGGAATGCACTTCAGACAATGATTGTGGCACATAGAATTCAAAATCTGGAAAAGAAGATAACAATGAATGCTACAATCTGCATAATAGCAGTAAAACAGAATTACCCAATCTGCTGCAGAGTAGTTGCAAACAGAGTGATCTCAACAATTTGAATATTCCAGCTAGTGGTGGATAGAAAGATGTTGTTCTGTTACTGAAATCATAGAATGATTACTAATCTTCAGCTGTACTTGTATAGTTTGAATTGCTAGAACACCTAGCATTAACGTGTATTGCATAATCTCTTTATATATACTGCAATACAATACTCTGTTTAGTAAGCAACCCTAAACCAGATTTTCAATATCTCACAATGATAAACACTAGCAATAAAGTTGATTAAATAATTAAATTTATTGTTTTTTATCGGCCTAAAATTTTGAGATAAGGTGATTTAACATGGTATCAGAACAAAAAATTCTGACTTTGAATCTTATATCTACCATTCAGCTCCCATTTCAATTAACACAAGGTAGAACCCGTGAAGGAAAATCTTGAACTTGAAACAAATACCCTAATCCTTGGCACAAACATTAAGATAATTTGAACCCCATTTATCCAAAATTCTATATTGAAATCTTGACTTAGATTGATGGAATATTTTCAACTCTTGTGGAGAACTAGAAATGTACTTACCATTGGCATCGGGAAGTGTTCCAACGCTCTTCAGAAGAAGTGAGTCAATTACAGGCCAACATGTGGAATTGGGATTCGATTCTGCTGTTTGACTTTGAAAGACAAGATTAACAGGCTCTTCCTCGCCCCAACTGCCCAAGTAGTGACCATAGCTCTCCCACGTTTCCTTCCCATAATGTTGCTTCAAAGAAAAGACCTTTGTACTATCTGGCACAGAAATCACTACATCAGCATTGTTTGAACAATTCCGACCACCCGCGGCGACAGTCAAGGTAAGCACGTAATCCGTAATAGCGCCATTAGCGATGAAAGTTTGGTTGATTTTGCCATCTTGACACAATTGTATGGCATGTCCATTCCCTGGCAGTGATATGTTCTGACCAGCTGTTACATACTGTACTGTGCCTTCAAATGTCCATCCCGGAACCGTATTGTTTTGGCTCAACAGCATAAATGGGGAGGTGGAATTTCCCGTCAAGTTTGCTGGTGGGGATTCAAAATCTGGATTCTGAAGAAGATCTGCATATAAGTTAGAAAATATGTTAGACAAGAAAAGATAGCTTTCTTAATTTGTATGAAATGTCTAGTAAAGCTTGAACTGTGTTGCTGATATTACCTGCGGATGCCAATCCCATGAACAAAAGTGAGAGAAAAATCGTTTTCATAGCTACAGAAAGAAGAGAACGACCATAACATTGACTCTGTGCCAAGTAAGATGAATTATATATATTTGATTGGCACACTGTATTCTATTTTTTTCATTGACTTTGTGTTATGGATCTGCAATGCAGAAGCGGCAAGGAAGGTGCACTTGTAATGCACTTTCTTTATTTCTACTTATTTAATTAATGCCATGCAATATTTAAGTGTATCACCAGACCCCTGATCTCTCAAATTCTCAATCCGAGTCAAAGGGTGGTTCTGAGAAGCTACGAGAATGGTTCCATAAATGGATAAATTTGTGACAAACATGCAACCTTTCTGCTTCTTTGTGGTATATATATATGGTCTGCCAGCTAAAGCCTTGCCCAATATACTTCCTTCACGGGTCAAATGCAAACCCAAATGGCAAAAGGCAATGAAAAAGATAAGAGATCAGGGTTAATGTGATACTATGCAAGAAAAAAATGGGAAAAGTTCTCAATCAATGGCAATATGGGTCATCAGTGCCTTCCATCGCCCCTGTTTTTCAAAAGCAAAAGAGAATACAGTCTCAACATAAATATTTTAAGGGAAAAAAATAAGATAAAAAATCAATTAGGTTCAAAATCTGGTAGGTCTGCTATCACTACATTAATTGTTCATTAAGGAGAGACTATAGATTTTGAGACTAACTTTATGGATCGGAGTATCACATTTGGGGCCCTTGAATTGATTCATGACCACCTACCCTTCTCTTTTTCTTTGTTGGGAAAATATTCCCCATTTTTCTTCACTTTAGGTACAAGTTGAGGTTCAAAGTAAGCCAAAACACGCAAGGTGCCATTAAGGATAAAACACAAATTTAAGGAGGAATATTGCAGAGAACACGAAACTCATTGATCAGAATGGGTTCTTCTTTTTCTTTTATTTATTTATTTTATTTTAAAGTTCTCTCCTCCTTCATTTACTTACTTTTCTGTTTTTCAGTCTAATGATTTTCATTCTTGAATTTTTAGGCAGATTTCTTTCTTGGCGCATTTGATTGTTTTAATCCCCTTAATTGCTCTGGAATCCATAATTAAATCTCCAAACAACTTGTATCTGGTTTAAATCCTTTTTTTTTTTTTTGGCACAACTTCTCCAATTTTAACCAAGTAATCATAAACTTGTAGTCTAAGGAGGATCACAAATTAATAATGTTGTCTAAAGTATTAAATGGATAGTTTTCTCCAGTTTTCCTCAAATTTTGCGTCTAATTTTGAGTTGATTGATACTCAACATCTGATATTATGTCAAACCGCTTCACCACAATGATCTCAGCCAACTTTCGACGACTAACATAATATTATGTCAAACCCAGGGTCAGGATGAAGTTGAAGGTGTGCGGCTGAATACTGGGTTTTCTCGTCCTACATCAGTTTGATTCATTTCATGGTGTAAATTAGATTTTAGTGATTTAATAGTGCATATATTGCCGTTAGATGGAAAGCTTAAAAGTAGATTTTGGAATCAAGCAAATATTCATGGTTCATGGCATTATTTAGCTCTAAAAGAAAAAAAAAGAAAAAAGAAAAAAAGAGCACCTTTGTAATCCCCACCATATGTGGAACAAATAACAGAGCAGTTTACCAGCTACAGAAAAAACACAAATTATCATTAAAGCTATTTCTTTAACCCGCCATCATCAACCATGTTATAGAATGGCTCGCAGTATATATAAAGAAATCAGAACCTTCAATTGCACTTCTAGTTTCAGCCCATAAGAAGCACGCAAATTTACATCATCAATCACAGGACCACAGTATACACCATCTCTTTTCTTGATTGTAGTATAGCTGAGAAAACTGATTGGAGTTGCACTTGGATTTGCCTTGAATGTCACATTGAATTTCTTGGCTGAGCCAGTGCCATTGCTTGCCAAGGAGAAATTCTGGGAAGTTGATCCTGTTTGAGCCCCAACTATGAAATCTCCCACACAAGTATCATTAGCATCTCCCACTGTGAACTCCAAGTTATAGTGAGAGCCATTTTTAAGCATTACTTCTGTTTGTATGCCAGCTGAGACTCCTGAGACAATCTCTATTGCAGCTTTGCCTTGTGGGACAAAGAAGTTTTTGGAGTCTATGTATTTGACAGTTCCTAACACAAACCATCGTTTTAATGGAGATTGATCCACACTTGGAATATTTTCAACAAGTAGAATTCCCTGATCAGTAGAGTTACTCAGGAAATCAGGGCCGGTTTCAAATCCTCCATTTGGCAGTAGGTTGTTATCTGTGTCCAACCAAAAATTGTATAAATCATGACTAATTATTAGATTGATGGAATATTAATTAGAAATGTACTTACCATTGGCATCAGGAAGTGTTCCAACTCTCTTAAGAAGAAGCGAGTCAATTACAGGCCAACATGTGGAGGTAGGATTCGATTCTGCTGTAAGACTTTGAAAGACAAGATTAACAGGCTCTCCCTCGCCCCAACTGCCCAAGTAGTGACCATATCTCTGCCACGTTTCGTTCCCATAATGTTGCTTCAAAGAAAAGACCTTTGTACTATGTGGCACTGAAATCACTAGATAAGCTTTGTGTGAACAATTCCGACCACCCGGGGCGACGGCGAAGGTAAGCACGTAATCGGTAATGCCGCCGTTGGCGATGAAAGTCTGGCTGATTTTGCCATCTTGACACAATTGTATGGCATGTCCATTAATCCCTGACATTGATATGTCCTGACTGGCTGTTACATACTGTACTGTGCCTTCAAATGTCCATCCCGGAAGCTTATTGTTTTGGCTCAACAGCATAAATGAGGAGGTGAAATTTCCCATCAAGTTTGCTGGTGGGGATTCAAAATCTGGATTCTGAAGAAGATCTGTAAATTAATGAAGATCATATACGTTAGAAAATATGTTAGACAAGAAAGGATAGCTTTCTTTGTTGGTAAAATGTCTAGTAAAGATTGAACTGTGTTGCTGATATTACCTGCGGATGCCAATCCCATGAACAGAAGTGTGAGAAATATAGTTTCTGGATGCCTTTTCATAGCTATTGAAATTAAGAATAGAACGACCATGACATTGAATCTGTGGCAAGTAACATGAATTATATATATTTTATTGGCATGCTATATTATATTTTTTAGTGCTAAAATATTAATAAAATATTAAAATAATAACTTTCTATCGGTTTAAGCTACTTTAGAATAATTGATGGTTTAATGGGGTAACAAAGCAAAGCTACTTAACCTTATTTTTTGTAATTAATTATTTCATATGTTAAGCTAACATTAAGGAATTATTTGATGATGTAGAATGAGATATGAATAATTGGGTTTTTTTGTTTTATTTAGTTTTTATTAATTAATTAATTAGGTTGTTAGTATTTAATTTTATATTTTATTTAAAATTTTAAGAGATGTGTTTTTTTTGTAATAGAATAAATGGATATGGCCCAAGTCAATCAAATTAGGATTATAATTAGTCATTGAATCAATTAAGATTAGGGTTTTGTCAATATTTTTCTTTTATACTCTAATGAAGAGATTAAAATTTAATGAATAAACATTTTTTTTGTTTAAGGTATGACTCCTCTTCTTCTTCTTTTCTGTGGTGAATTTTCCCTTCTCTTTAAACTACGCGTGACTCAATCTTTTCTTTTCCCCTTCCTTTATTCTTCTCTCTCCTAAATTCCTTTTGTCCTACATCATTGACTCTGTATTATGGATCTGCAATGCAGGAAGGCGCAAGGAAGATGCACTTGTCCCTATTTAGCATCATCATTCAATCCCCTACCTACCCACTGTACTGCATGCACTTAAACACTTTCTTAATTTCTATTTATTTCATTAATGCCATGCAATTAATTAAGTGATCACCGGCCAGATCCCTCATCGCTCTGAGAATTTCTCATCCATAAATGGATAAAGTCGTGACCAACATGTAACCTCTCTGCTTCTTCGTGGTGTATATATATGGTCTGCCAGCTAAAGGCCTTGCCCGCTAAAGGCCTTGCCCAATATACTTCCCTCACGCGTCAAAGGCAAGCTCAAAATGGCAAAAGGCAAATGAAAAATAGAAGCCTTTTGTCCAACATCAATGCCACTATGACATCAGTGCCTGTGGCTGTGGCCCTGACTTTGTTGCCAAAATATTCCCCATTTTTCTTCATGTGTTCAGCTTTTCAACGACTCATTTCACACTGAAAAATGTTTTTATTTACTACCGTTTTCACTACAAGAATAATGTTATAGGAAAAGACCTTCGTACCCTGGGGCAGCTAGCACTATTTCATTGTAGAAAATCTCTAGATATATATATCAAGTAAGCACTCATAATATTGTCACAAACCCACATACACTCTCCTCAAGCAAAGCTTAATTAGTTCCATGGATCACCCTGCAGCCGAAACAGCCATTCCCATCCCCACCATCACCGCCGCCACAAGAAACACCACTGTGCGTTTGTCTGTGCCCGCGCGTGTCGCTGAGAGAAAACACGCTCCCTTGCTCGTGAAGTTATGTACGTGATTTACTCTGTGTCATAGCAGCACTTCTTGTACTGCTCCTCGCCCTCTTCCGACTATGTGGCTTTATCATGCAACTCAGCGTCCAAACTGAGATATTTGTCGAGCCAGAATCCTCCATCACTTTCTTCAACACGACCAATATTGCCTCCCACGTTGTCATTTCTGTCAAGAACCACAACAAGCATCTGAGCGTGAAGTACACCGACCTCCACGTAAGTGTTGCTTACCGTGGTCACTACCTGTGCACCACCTCCACGCAATCTTTTTCTGATCAGGGTCGTCGAAATGGAACAAAAGTCAGTACTACTGCAGTATTATCTTGTACGACCGATGAATATGACAGCTGGCGTGTGCAAGATGATGATCTGAAAACGGAGTTTGCATGTGGAGAAGTGGATGTTGAGGTCATATTTCAGGCTTCAGTTGAGTTTGGTCCATGGTGGTTTTTTCAACAGGACTCGTCCGTGTGCTCTTATGTGGAGTTCACAGACGAGTACTCATCCAACGGAGGAGGGCAGCCAATGATCATGTATGCTACCGCCAGTGAGAGTTGCTAGAGTAGTTTAATATCCTATATATATGTTATGATCAGAATAATAGGCTTTTCGAATTGTCCTTTAATTAGTAGATGACATTTTCCTTCTTTTTTCATGTATTTTCTTCTATCTTCTAAGTTTATTTAAGTACTTTTCTAATGTTCTCTTATTACTTTGTTTATGGGCTTTGTCATGCTTGATGAAACTTGCTAATTATAGTAAAAAGGAAAATATATAATGAGTAAGACCGTACTTAAAACTCTTTTATAACTTGTTTACACAACAGATTGAAACTTGTTAATATATTGTAAAGGAGTTGTGAGTCAAGTATTTCTCATAATTAAGCATCCGATCTTCTCTTTTGAAAAATGCTAAACCATACAACTTTTTTATAATTTTTTTTAAAAAAAAATTTTTGATATGTGTCAAAATATAATTGGAGGGTGTTAAAAGTTATAAAAGAGTTCTATGTATGCCATCACCCTTCTCTTTTTCTTGAGTACGTAATGTTAATTGTTACCCCGAGTGATGTGGCACCTGATTTTTTAAAAAAAAATTGAAATCCGAATTTTGAGGTCATATTGATGGCTTCAGTTGAGTTTGGTCATGGTGGAATATTTTTCACCAACAATCGTTCTTATGTGAAGTTCACAAACTCATCCAATGGAGGAGGGCAGTTAATGATCATGTATGCTACGTACGGCCGCCAGTACCGGGAGTTGTGGAGTTTAATTTCTGAACCAAAAAGAAATAAATCATGTTTGGGTATTATTTGCTGCAATGTCTTATCTTAAAAGAAATGAGAATTTTTTTTTTTTTTTTTTTTTTGGCTCCAATGTGATCGATGGTTATATATGATCGGTTGGGATTGACCCTACCAGAAGTTGACTTCCTACCCCCTGTAATTTATGCACTTAAAGCACTTTCTTTATTTCTGCGCTCAATCCCAATCAAAGGGTGCTTCTGAGAAGCTATGAGAATGGTCCATTAATGGATTTTTTTTTTTTTTGTAGTTTTATTTTTTTTATTAATTAATTAGGTTGTTAATATTTCATTTAAATTTTAAGAGTTGTGTTATTTTATAATTAATAAATGGGTATGCTCAAAGTCGATCAAATTAGGGTTATGTTTACTCCAATGAAGAGAGATTAGAATTTGATGAATAAACATTTTTTTGTTTGAGTACCTCTTTTCGGTGGTGAATTTTCCCTTCTCTTTAAACTACGCGTGACTCAATTAATCTTTTCTTTTCCCCTTCCTTTATTCTTCTTTCGCCTAAATTTCTTTTGTCCTACGTCATTGACTTTGTATTATGTATTGATCTGCAATGCAGAAGCCGCAAGGAAGATGCACTTATCCCATTAGCACCATCAAGCCCCTATCTACCCGCTGTAATGCATGCATTAATTAATTAAGCACTTTCTTTATTTCCATTTATTTCATTAATGCCATGCAATCAAGTGACCGGCCAGACCCCTCAATCGCTCTCAGAATTTCTCATCCATAAATGGATAAAGTCGTGAACAAAATGTAACCTCTGTGCTTCTTCGTGGTGTCTATATATGGTCTGCCAGCTAAAGCCTTGCCCAAATATACTTCCCTCACTCGTCAAATACAAGCCCAAAATGGCAAAAGGCAAAGGAAAAATAGAAGCCTTTTGTCCTACATCAACGGCACTATGACATCAATGCCTGTGGCCCTGACTTTGTTGGGAAATTATTCCCTATTTTTCTTCATTTATATAGGTAGAAGTTGAAGTTCAAAGTAAGCCAAAACACCCAATTAAGGTGCCATTAAGGAGGAAATATTAATTGCAGAGAAAATGAAACTTAATTCTCAAGTAATCAACTTCTACACTGACATGTTCAGCTTTTCAACCTCTCATTTCACACTGCAAAATGCATGTTTACTACAAGAATAAAGTTATAGGAAAAGACCTTCGTACTCTGGAGGCTGGGGCAGCACTATTTCATTGTATAAATCTCTATATATCTAGAACTCATAATATTGTCACAAACCCACATCTACCTTCCAAGTTCCACCCCATACACTCTCCTCAAGCAAAGCTTAGTTCCATGGATCACCCTGCCGAAACAGCCATTCCCATCCCTACCATCCCCGCCACAAGAAACACCACAGCTGTGCGTGCGCGTGTCCCTGAGAGAAGACACCACAGCTGTGCGCGCGCGCTCGTGAAGTTATGTAATGTTCTTCTTGCCGAAACAGTAATTACTGCACTGCTCTTCAGCCTCTTCCTACTATGTGGCTTTATCATGCGCCTCAGCGTCCAAACTGAGATGGGTGTCGAGCCAGAGTCCTCCATCACTTTCTCCAACATGACCATTGCCTCCCACGTGGTCATTTCTGTCAAGAACCACAACAAGCATCTGAGCGTGAAGTACACCGTCCTCCACGTAGGTGTTGCTTACCGTGGTCACTACCTGTGCACCACCTCCACGCAATCTTTCTCTCAGGGTCGTCGAAATGGAACAACAGTCAGTACTACTGCAGCATTACCTTGTACGACGACGTCGTCCGATGAATTTGACAGCTGGCGTGTGCATGATGATCATCTGGAAGCGGATTCTGCACGTGGAGAAGTGGATATTGAGGTCATATTGCTGGCTGCAGTTGAGTTTGGTCCATGGTGGTTTTTTCAACATGTCTCGTCCTTACGCGCGCTCTTATGTGAAGTTCACAAACTCATCCAACGGAGGAGGGCAGTCAATGATCATGCATGCTACCGCGTACCAGTGAGAGTTGCTAGAGTACTTTAATATCCTATATATATGCTATGATCAGAATAATAGGCTTTTAGAATCGCGCGTCCAATTAACAGATTACATTTGGTGTTCTTCGTTTATTTATCTACTTTTTTTAATGTTCTCTTATTATAATTACTTTGTTTATGGGCTTCGATCGTCATGCTTGGTGAAACTTGCTAATGATAGTAAAAAATAAAATAAAAGATAATGAGTAATTCTTCACATAAAACTCTTTTATAACTTGTTTATACAATAATACGTTAAAACTTATTAACAAATTGTAAAAGAGTTTTAAGTCTAATATTTTTCCTTAATAATTAGTACCTCATGGAGTCATGAGCATCCGATCTTTTCTTTTGAAAAATGTTAGACTATATATAGAACTCTTTTATATTTTTTGTTTTTCTAATTTTTTTTATATGTGTCAGCATGTAATTGAATGGTGTTAAAAGATATTAAATATTTACAATTTCTAGCTCCAATCAGCATGCTGACACATGTTTATAAAAGAGATCTATGTATACCATCACCCTTCCTCTTTTTCTTGAGTAATGTTAATAGTTATCCCGAGTGATGTGGCATCTGATTTTTCTTAAAAAAAAAATAATTGAAATCCGAATTTTGAGGTCATATTGCTGGCTTCAGTTGAGTTTGGTCCATGGTGGATTTTTCACCATGAATCGTCCGAGCGCTAGCTGTTATGTGAGAAGTTCACAAAGTCATCCAACGGAGGTCAGTCAATGATCATGTATGCGACGGCCACCAGTACTGGGAGTTGTGGAGTTTAATTTCTGAACCAAAAAGAAATAAATCATGTCTGGGTATTATTTGCAGCAATATTGTCTTACCTTGAAAGAAATGAGAAGTGTTTTGTTTTTGTTTGCTCCAATGTACGTGATGGAAGGTTATGATCAGAATGGACTTTTAGAATTAATTGACCCTACCAAGAAGTTAATTTCCTACCCGATACTGTAATTAAGCACTCTCTTTATTTCTGCGCTCAATCCGAACCAAAGGGTGCTTCTGAGAAGCTATGAGAGTGATCCATTAATGGATAAATTTGTGACCGACCTGCAAATTTTCTGCTTCTTTGTGGTGTGTATACAGTATATATATGGTCTGCCAGCAAAAGCCTTGCCCAATACACTTCCTTGACGCGTTATATGCAAACCCAAATGGAAAAAGGCAAGGAAAAAGAGAAGATATCAGGGTTTATAATGGGATACAATGCAAGAAAAAATGGGAAAAAATTCTCCATC
Organism: Betula pendula; assembly: GCA_900184695.1. NCBI lineage: Eukaryota > Viridiplantae > Streptophyta > Magnoliopsida > Fagales > Betulaceae > Betula > Betula pendula. The sequence continues at coordinate 402,888 of FXXK01000567.1, forward strand.
AATGGCATGCAATATGAGTCATCAGTGCCTTCCATTGCCCCTGTTTTTCAAAAGCAAAAGAGAATATTATAGTCTCAATCAGTACCCTTCTAGTTGCCTAAAAGATCAAAGAGATAAGAGTAATTTGGATGGCCGGCCCTGATTTCACCACAATTCACATCACCCTCTCTCACAGCCACATGATGTTCTCACTGTAAGTCTCACCCCGTGATTGTAAGTAGAGCGAAAGAAACCAAAATTGACGTAGAAATCAATATAATTTTCTTTCTAGTCAAAAGATGCCAATAAACAGGCTAGGATTTTCTTTCATGGCATATTCAATTGATTTTCTTATTACTAAATTCATTATCCATTCAAATAGTCTTTTTTTCTTTTCTTTTTTTCTTTTTTTTTTTAATTTGGCTGCTCTAAAAAAAAAAACTATAGTATGCGTATTAATTTTTTCAACTATTCAAATTTAATTTCAAATTTTTTATGAAAAAAAAAGAGAGCAAAGTTAAATTTCAAACTACGTACAACACACAATCCCATTTTTAGGTGTTCAAAGTGATTACATTGGAGTTGATATCGGCTCTCAATCCGCCATATTAATTTTATATAGTAATACATTTGGAGCCCTTAATTGATTCATGACCACCTATCCTTCTCTTTTTCTTTGTTAGGAAACTATTCCCCACTTTTCTTCATTTTAGGAGGAAACATGTGAGCTGCCATTAAGGAGAAAAAACAAATTTAAGGAGAAATATTATTGTAGAGAACATGAAACTTAATTCTCAAGTCATCAACTGGACGCCTAATTAAAGTGAGAGAGTTCATGTGAATCCATCTGGCTAAATAAAATTTAGGTTGTTTGGCTACTTCCTCGGATAAATAGGTTTCAAGTTGGCTCTCTCACATATATTATTGACCAAATTGCTGATCCTAATTATCTTTCAAGTTTTTTATTGTGAAAAATGTTATGAGTATTACAATCTCTTTTTCCCTTGCACTAAAAGACAAGTTAGTCATTAATTAATTAAAATTAATATTTTTGCTTAATCATTTCTTCAATTATGAACTATTTGTAATTGTGCTTATTGTATAAGCGGTAGTACCTAGCTAGCAGCACTCTTTCACTGTATACATCTCTATTTTAGCACTTATATTAGTACTATTATTATTATTAAACAAGGGAGAAAGAGAAGGAAACTACGTTGGGTCTTTCCCACTATATATTTAGCGGTCATATTGTTACCCAAATCTACCTTCCACCCCATACATGATACATACATTCTCCTCAGGCAAAGGCTTTCTTCCATGGATCACCCTGCCGATCGAAACAGCCGTTCCCATTGATGGGTCTCAACTCCACCCCAGTCCCATCACCATCACCATTAATCTGAAGTCATATCTTTTATTTCTTTTATTTCTTGTGATCATAGTACTTCTCTTTGTACTGGCCGTTCTAATAGTTGGCTATATCACTAGGCCCAGAGCCCAAAGTGAGATTTTTGTGAAGCCAGAGTCCTCTCTCACTTTCTCCAACATGACAATTGCCTCCCACCTGAACATTTCTGTCAAGAACCCCAGCAATCATCCCTTCCTGTGCAGGGCCTCCATGCAATATTCTTTCTCTCAGGGTCCTCGAAGAGAAACAACAGTCAGTGCAGCACTTCATTGTACGACGCCCAGTGAAGATCATCTGGAGGTGGATTTTGCGCGTGGAGAAGTGGATACTCAGGTCATATTGCTGACTTCAGTTGAGTTTCGTCCATGGTGGATTTTTTACCAACCATCCTTCTTATGCTCTCATGTGTTGTTCACACACTCGTCCAAGGGAGGGAAGTCAATGATGTATGCTATGGCCAGCGAGAGATGCTAGAGTTTTGTATCCGATACGTTATGATCAGAATAATAGGCTTTTAGTAGAATTGTCCAATTAATAGATGACATTTTCCTTCTTTTTTCATGTCTTTTCTTCTTCTCGTTTATTTACTTTTCTATTTTTCACTCTAATGGTTCTCATTCTTGAATTTTTAGGCAGATTTGTTTTCTTGGCGCATTTGATAGTTTAACTCCCCTTAATTGCTCTGGAAGCCATAATCAAATCACCAAAAAGCTTGTATCTTGTTAAATCCTTTTTTTTTTTTTTGTACAATTTCTGCAATTTTACTAATCAGGAGATTGAATTCTGATGGAAAGCTTAAAAGCAGATTTTGGAATCAAGCAAATATTCATGGTTCATGGCAGCATGTAGCTCTAAAAGAAAAAAGTACCTTTGTAATCCCCATCATATGAGGAACAAATAACAGAGCAGTTTACTAGCTATAGAGAAATCATAAATATATCATAAATTATCATTAAAGCCATTTCTTTAACCCACCGCCATCAACCATGTTACTTATCGAACACCAGATATCAGTCAAGTTGATTAATGCGTACTGCATAAATAGACTTGCCCAATTGGGTCCAGGAGAGTACAAACAATATTACTATCAGATCAATCTGATATCTAATCCGTTAGACTTGCTATTGTTCACAATATTTTGTTTGATCTTGAAAATCAACTACAATTTTTTACAGCTGTGGTATCTGCATTTCAAATTAAAAACTAAATTGAATGCAAAAATGCATTCTCTGTTTCTGAACCGCAAAAGGCTTCATCTTCGGTCTGAATGGTGGCATAGCTGAGTAAAATGATAGGCATTGGACTCGAATCTGCATCCCATAACATAGAAAATTTCGTGGCTGATCCAGTCGATTACTCTAAAAAGTTCTGAATTGTCAATCCTGCTTGAGCCCCTTTGGTAAAATATCGCAGCGGTAGTTACTAAAATCTTTGAATTTTGATTCCAAGTCATAAATGGAACTACCTTGAATTCTCTTGCTGCTTTTAAACTGGAAGGAAACCCCTGCCACAATCCTGATTGCTGTTGTGACTTCTGGGACAAAGCGTGTCTGGAGTCCATCTATATCCACACCCAAGCACAACTCTCCTCTTAAGTAAAAAGGATCAGAATCCAAGATAGAACAAATCATAATCCCATTAAAAATAGAGAAATTGTCACATAACCCTAGCTTTGTCTTTAATTGTCAGAATTAAAACTCAAGTCCTTATCCGTCACAGGGCCAAAACTCATAGGAGATATGGACAACTTCCCTTAAAAATAGCCTCACATTTCTTTCATCTCTATAAAAGACCAATCACAGTGCTCAGCATGATAAAAGCCATTGATCTCTTTTCCCATGTTAATCAAAATTTAGACCGGCTCACAATCATGATATCATGAAAACTTCTTTTTTTCTTCCTTTTTTAGTGTTGTTCAACCAGATGGGTGTCTTCTGATGCATATTTATATACAAAAGTATCATTATCCACCAGGCTCCACCCAGGCATTTTCTTCAGGCTCCCTTCTTTCATCACCTTTCTCAGCCTCAACACATCTTCCCACTGTCCAGCCCCTGCATACATATTAGACAAGACAACATACACACCGTGATTATGAGGTTCCAGAGCAAGAATTTCTTTTACCACTCTTTCAGCGACCTCGATATTTCCATAATTTTTACAAGCCGCCAACAAAGCTCCCAAAATCACCACATCAGGCTTCCACGCCATTCTTTTTACCAATTTCTCTGCTTCTAACAGCTTCCCACCCCTCCCAAGAAGATCAACCATGCACCCATAATGTTCAATTTTTGGCTCAATGCCATACACCCCCTTCATGGAATGAAAAATTTCACGTCCAACATCAATCAAGCCAGCATGGCAACAGGCAGATAAAACCCCAACGAACGTGATATCATTTGGCACAACCTGCTCCTTTTCTAGCTTCCAAAAGAGACCAAGTGCTTCTTCAGCATGTCCATGACTTGCCAACCCACAAATCATTGCATTCCAAGTTGCAACATTCTTCTCACACATACTCTCAAACAAATCTTGAGCCGCCAAAATTGCTCCATTCTTTGCATACATATGCACCAATGCCGTGCCAAGAATCACTCCAATATCAATCCCCTTCTCCTTCATGTACGCATGAATTCTTTCTCCCAATTCTAAACAGCCCGATCGAGCACAAGCAGATAACACAGAGGCCAGAGTCACACTGTTCGGTTCAAACCCTTCAGCAACCATTTGATCAAAAAGCACCAAAGCCTTGTTTGAACAAAAATTCTGCTCATAACCCCCAATCATCGTCGTCCAAATACTCAAATTCCTCTCAGGACATTCCTCAAATACCAGCCGGGCATCCCCCAAACTACTCGAAACAGAATAACCCCTCACCAATCCATTAACCACATGCAAATCTAAATCCAACCCAAATTTCACCACATGAGTATGAACCTGTTTGCACAACCCAAGCGAGAAAATTCTAGAACAAGCCTTGAGAAGAAAAGGGAACGTGTGCCTACCCGGCACAACACCGAACCTCCTCATCTTCATATAAAGAAACACAGCCTCACAAGGGTATGCTTCACCAGCATGAGCTCTTATCAGCGTATTCCACATGAACCCATTTGGTGCTTGCGTGCTTTCGAATATCTTTAAAGCATACCCGATATCTCCCGACTCGGATAGAGCGCAGAAGGATAGCAATCGGCTAGCAGCGAACGCGTCGTCGATGCGAGCGGAGACAATCATCTGGGCATGGACTTGCTTGAGTTGGTGCATTGAGGTGCATTGGTCCGCTAGGAGAGAAAGGCGAGGATGCTTAGGCGTTGGTGGGGGCAGAGGAAGAGATGTGTAAGATCGCAAGTTTAAGTGTTTGGTGAAGAACAGAGGTTTTAGCGGGAACATTTGGAGGCAGATTTGGTCTGTTTTGAGCCATGCAAACAGGCCGTTATACTTGAGGAGTATTAGATTTAGATCCTTTTTTCTCAATTTAGTTTTGTTTACAAAAACCTAAAATAATAATATTGGAGTTTATTTTCAAAAATATTGACAAGGAAAAGACCAAATAAGACGAGACAATCATTTATATTTCAGCGTCTCATGTTATTTAGCACAAAGATAAGAGGATGCCCATGAGTACTATTGGGGGCGACTCTTTCCTCGATTTCCTCGATGTTATGGAGGGGTGGTTTGATAGGTTTTTGGAGGATGAATTTGCTCTTCATGTGGTGGTTGCACAAAATTTATGGTTCTAAAGAAATAATGTGATTTATGGAGGTAAACTTATTCCTCCATTAATAATTTTTCACAATGCCATTTTTACATAGAATGATTATCGAACAGCCAACACCATGGATGAAATAGCTGCCCCAACTCCACGAGTGGAAGTTAGCTTGCATTGGAACAATCCCCTATCGTGCTTTGTTAAAGTAAATTGGAATGTGGCTCTTGATTCCGTCCACAAATGTTTGGAGGTTGGTATTATTGTCCGGAATCACTTGGGTTAAGTCATGGTAGCTTGAAGTCGTATTATTAATTTTTTGACGGAATCAGTAGTTGCAGAAGCATTGGTGGCCCTGCAAGCAACATAATTTAGCCGTGATTTAGGTTTTGAATAGAGCTAGGCATCCGTCTGTGACGGACGCCTAACACGACTCTTAGGTTTTACCCATCATTACTTTGAAGGGTAATTCACTACTAGTTGTAAATGTGATCAAGGATACAAGTCCTAATTGAAGCAGGTGTAGACAGATTATAGACGATATCAAAATAGTCTTTCGGGGATTATGGAGTTGGCAAATTTGTCATACCAAGAGAAAGTACAATTGTGTGACTCATGGGCTTGCAAAGAATGCAATTATATATGTCATAGATAGAATTTGGAGAAGGATATTTCTTTTTAATCTTTGACATTGTAACATTGGAGCAACATGCTCTATTATCATAGAGCTTTGTAGCTCTTTTTTTTATGATATTGTGAAATGAAAGGTTACCAATTTTTTTTTTTTTTTTAAAAAAAAGAGCAAATACTCTATTGAATTATATAGTTTTGGTTTGATTTATAAAATATAATAAATGAGTTTTTGGATTCCTTTTTCTCCCATCAACATTTTATTTATTTGTTAGATTCGTACTTATTATTCAAATAATTATCTTAAAGGAAAAATAGATACAAAAAATGAGTTTTATCAAAATGAAAATATAGCATAAAAGCATTGGTTGGAACAGGAGTAGAGCCAGACGTCCGCTTTAAGCGGACGTATGGCGTCCGCTTTAAGCGGACGTATGGCGTCCGCATGCCCTCACAAAAGTGAGGGCATGCGGAGTAAAAAACAAAAAGAAAAAAAATATATATATATATTTGCATACCCTCACAAAGTGAGGGTATGCGGACGTTAAGCGGACGCGTAGCACGACTCTTGGAACAGATCTGGTGAAATAGATAAAAATTATTTTATGATTCAAATTATATTTTACGGATATAATGACATATAATGATGTATATCTTGTCATATGTGTTCTTGTATTATTTAAAATTATAAATAAAATAGTACAATATATACTTATTAAATAAAATAAAACAAAATTTTTGTGTTTTTTTCACTTTTGTTAAAACAAATAATTTTAAAAATTGTGAGAAAAAATAAAATAAAATAAAATACCAACGGCGCCGATGATTTTGTAGTGTCCCTCTTAGCTGGATTCCACGGTCTTCGATGAGATCAATTTGGCCGCAACAATCCAAAACATTCGAGAACGAAAAGCTAAAGGTGGCACTTTATGTGCGACAACCTAATCACCGTCAGTTTCCACTGCATAGAATTCGGGGACCCACCTTGGCACATAAAAGAAAATTGTGGCGTGGGAATCTCACGCCAAGGTCGTTGTTTGCGAAGAGGAAGAGATAACCCATTTGTGAGGATTTGAAGGAAGGAAAGGGAGAGCCAAGAGAATGCCGGGAGTGAGAGGGCCCTCAGATTACTCACAGGAACCACCTCGCCACCCATGCCTTAAAATCAACGCCAAGGCAAGCCAGCCATTTCATTATCATGTGTTAATATATATTCCTCTTCATAGTTTATTTGTTCTAATTTTACTGATTTTTGGAACTTTTTGTTTTTGTTTTTTGTTTTTTGTTTTTTTTCAAAAATTAGGATTCTCTTGTATACTTCTTGCAGTGCTAACGTTGCGCCCTTTGCGCTTAATTAATTGATGTGGGAATAGAATGATAATCTTAAACTTTGTTTTATCTGGGTTCTATCTAAAAATCTGCTGTCATGTTTATGATAAACAACTGTTGGAATGTCTGGATAAAATTTCCTTGGGCCTATGGGACAGTAATTTGGGAATTGGTGGAACTTGCTTGTCAGTTTCATGGGGTGCCTTTGCTTCGAAGTCCTTATGGCCGTTTGCTGCATAAGGGCTCATTTGGGTTGAGTTGTATATGCCAATACCTCCTCCAAGAGATATCCAGTTTTGTTGCATATTTACATTTGGAGTACATTTTGAGATGTGGGTCATCTTAAAATAGAAGGGTTTTGTTTTTTTTAATCAACTGAACTTGGGTTGGTTCAATACATTAGAGAAGGAACAAACTGAGTTTTTTTTTTTTTTAATCATTTGGGGCAGTGCAACTGCTTCAAATATTTATTCATCCTAAAAGAAGTTAAGAATGAATGAAAATATGAATTATAAGATATTTCATGGAAGATATGGCCAATAGAGTGAATGGATTCTTTCCACAAATTTTTAACTGAACCAAAAGCAGTTTCTAAACTGAAACTCCATCTGCAATTTTGTACTGCATGTATATGCTAATGTTTCTCTTTTGACCAGCTTTGAGTCCAACGAGTAATCTTCATGTCCTAATGTCTCTGGTACAGGAACCCTTCAATGCTGAGCCACCCCGTTCGGCCTTGGTTTCCTCTTATGTGACTCCTGTGGATTTATTCTACAAGAGAAATCATGGCCCAATCCCAATAGTTGATGACATAGAAAGGTTGCATTTCTTTCCGAGTTCCTTCTCTCCACGTATAAGACCTTCAAGGTCTTTGATGTCAAGCAATGTTAACTGATTTAACCTGTTTGGCAGAGCAGATATTGTGTTTCTATCTCTGGGTTAGTAGAAAATCCTAAGGAGCTGTTTATGAAAGATATCAGGTAAGTGCTGAGATGGGGGAATCATGTTTGATGTTTCAGCGTTCTGTCCTAGAATCCATATTATCACTTTGGGACACCATGTGTTGGTTTAATCTCTGCCATTGTGTCAGTAATACTTTTTTCTGATATTTTCTAAAGAAAGTGGGCAATATTAATGTTTATGTTAGCATGCATTACAAAGGTGCTTGAGCAAGTAATATACATTGTTGTTATATGTAACAGGATGCTTCCAAAATATAATGTCACTGCCACTTTACAGGTATATTCTGCTATGAGTAGAGCCAGACGTCCACCTAGGCGGACGTCTGGCGTCAGAACATCCTCATAAATGTGAAGATGTTCTGACTTTATTAAAAAAAAAAATGTCAAAACATGTTTTGACACTACACGAGGTGGACGTGTAGCACTACTCTTCTGTTATACATATGCTGTTGGCCTTTATTTTGTTTGAGTCAGATGGAACCTCTTGGCTCAAGTTGTAGCATAGAGAAACTTGGCTATGTCCTTGAATATGCAAAGACCTCATTGATTTGGCTTTTGTGGGTTACTCAGTGTGCAGGTAATAGAAGGACTGCTATGAGTAATACCAGAAAAGTGAAGGGAGTCGGCTGGGATGTTTCCGCCATAGGAAACGGTTTGTTTTCTCGATGCACACTGTTTCTTTTGATATTGGTGTCCCCCCCCCCCAGTCTATGTTAAACATGTATTTCTTGTAAATTAACACAGCTAAGTTTTCAATTTAGCTAATTGTTGTGATACAAATGGCCATAAAAACCCATATGGAATAATACTTGATATTCTATTGAAAATTAAAATAACTTTTTGCTGAATTGATAATTTAAATGTTTAGTAGAAGAGAATTATGTTTTGGATCAAGAGTTCACTTTTTTGCTTCAAAATAGAGATAATTGAAATCATATCTCAGTCCAATTCTTTATCTTGCTTAATTTCTTCATGCTTTGTGATATGTAAAATTTTCCTTGGGATTAGGAAGACTCTGAGGCTGATATAGGTTTCAGTCTAGCTTAAACATGGATCTGTTGGCCGAAGTATCAGTTTTTCAAAAGTATATTTTTGTACTTATAGTTCACATCTACGGAGTATCTGAATGATATTTAATTATACGTCAGCTACTACCAAAGATGTTTTAGTTAAATACTTATAACTTTTTAAGATTCCTTAAGTTCTTTTCAGCTGTCTGGGGTGGCGCCAAGTTGGCTGATGTTCTTGAACTTGTTGGAATATCTAAGTTGACAAGTATCACTCAATCAGGTGGAAAACATGTTGAATTTGTAAGCATTGATAAATGTAAGGTAACAAACTTGGCCTTTTAATATTATTCTAAATATTTCTGTTTTGTGGCCCTTTGCTCTTTGGTGGAGAAATTTGAAATTTTAAGTTTTATGGGGGGAACTTAACTGCTGTAATGCATCTGGATAATGAACAACTTTAGGAAGAAAATGGAGGCCCCTACAAAGGATCAATTCCACTAAGTCAGGCCACAAATCCTGATGCAGATGTTTTACTTGCTTATGAGATGAATGGAGAGGTAAGTGTTCCATTGAGGAGTCAACTGTTGTGCTTATCAATTCTTAAACTACCATCTTTGTAAATCAGTCAACTTTTCTTTGTATTCAACTAATTGAGTGTTCCTGGTTTGTTGCCTCTCTTTTTATTTTTTTTAATAAATTTCTACTTTATCCTCCCTATGCTTATCCCAGCTTCTCAACCAGCAAAATCTTCTTTTTTTTTTTGTGCTCAGCACTAATTTATCTATGTTTTGTTTGTCAGTGCCTTAAGATCTTGTAGTCAATCACTTGTATATTATAATATTACTCTACTTATCAAACAAAAGAAGAAAGGACAGGATGTGTCTGAATAGATTTCTGTGTATCTTGTAAAAAAGTTATGTGTTGCATATCGTTTTATCTTGTATCTTTTAGATATTCTCCATATGCTTATTTCTGTATTACATTTTTTAACATCTTCCACCGTCTGCCCTATATTTCTTCCAGTAATTCAGTTTTTTGGAACATAATGTATTAGTCAGTTGTTCTCATGTTGGTTTACTTTCTTGTTATCAACCAAAGACTCTTAATAGGGATCATGGGTATCCATTGCGCGTGATTGTCCCGGGTGTTATTGGAGCCCGTTCTGTTAAATGGCTAGATTCTATTAGTGTAATTACGGAGGAATGCCAGGTTGGAAATACATTTTCATATTTATTTGAATATGTTTTAATTGTTCGTTTCATACATTTTTATGTTCGAGTTTACACACCTTGCAGGGATTCTTTATGCAAAAAGACTACAAAATGTTTCCACCTTCAGTCGATTGGCACAACATTAATTGGTCAACCAGGAGAGCACAAATGGATTTCCCTGTTCAGGTAATTTCAAAATGTGACTTCTTTTTTCTATATTACTTAAATGCTTCTTTTGTTGAATATGACATTTTTTATAATGAGAGAAGCATTGCTTTGATTTCTTCATTGCAAGTAGGATCTGAGATAAGCTGTTCTAAGTTAATGTTAATATACTGTCGTATACAGCTAATGTCAAGGTCGGTTAAGTGTAACTTGCACTTTATTAATAACATATAGAAGAAAGCTCCTTTTTTGGCAGATTGAAGTATTAAACATTATATATATCCTTTCTTTTTTCTCCATTTGTGTCTGACCATTAATGCCTACTAACATTATGATTTGCTGATTGACAGAGTGCAATATGTTCTTTAGAGGATGTGACTGCAATAAAGCCTGGAAAGGTTAGTTCTATTTGCAATTACGCATTTTATGGTTGTTTTCATGTATAAAGTTTAGTCTTTACCATCAATTATGACATGCAGAAAAACCTGATTTGTACCATTTCAACTAGCTCTCCTGTGACAGCCATATTAAGAGTTCTCTTCAACTTTATCATTAAGCTTAAGCTATTTAATTGTGTGACTCATTAGATTAACATGTTCCAAACAATTTTGAAATGTTATCCCAAGTTATCCTTTCTTATTATGAAGTGATGACAATGATGAATTGTAACTTTTCTACTAATATGGGTAGGCGCTGAGGAGATATTTTCTAGCATGTGTTTTCATTTTACTTATCAATCAAATGAGTTGTATCTTCTTAGATCATTTATATTTTGCAGATAAAAGTTAGTGGATATGCAGCAGCAGGAGGAGGCCGTGGCATTGACAGGCTAGATGTGTCTGTTGATGGTGGCAAAACCTGGATGGAAGCCTCCAGATACCAGAAGACTGGCGTCCCATACATCACAGATGATATAAGCAGTGACAAGTGGGCATGGGTGCTTTTTGAGGTCACCATCAATGTCACACATAGCACGGAGATTGTTATAAAAGCGGTATGTTGGGTTTCTTCTGATAATATCTTTACTAGTTTTGATCGACTGTAAAACAGCTATGTTTTTTGTCCTTGGGTAGTATCAACTGATAAATTATTAAAGCTGATTATCTTAAATTTACCAGTTCATTTTATGCTTGTCTATGTGTGTCTAAACCGCATGCATAAAAAGATAAAAACATCAAGTTCTGAGACAAAAATTATTTCTGTTATGGATGGGACCATGTTTGTTATTTTTGTTTTTTTGTTCTCAAGACAAATACATTAACAAAAAACTCAAAAGCACAAAACACTCTTAAAAACACCAAAAAAAAAAAAAAGTTTTCATATTATGTCACATCAGAATACTTTTTAAACAAAAAACAAAAAGCGCTTCCCAAAACACATTAACAAACATACCAGGGTATTTGGGTATCTTTATTGTTCCCAAAACCTCCCCTCATCCTTCTCACCTGCTAGTTTACAAATGGGTTGGTTCATCATAGTTCACAAAAAAATTGCACATTCAAAATGAGCTGCAATTCCATGCTCCTATTTGACTGTGTTTCTCTTTTCATTGATTGGCAGGTGGATATAGCAGCCAATGTCCAACCTGAAAAGGTGGAAGACATTTGGAACTTAAGAGGGATACTGAACACTCATGCATCGAGTTCAGTTCGAGTTGGTCACTCAAATATGTAAACATTATCAAATAAAATTCCCTCTCTTGGTTAAATTGAGGGGTTTGTTTTTCTTATGCGATGTACACAAATAATAATTTCGGTATTTTGATGCTATTTAGTGGCTTTTTTTCAATATTCTTAATGTGCAAGGAGGGATGTATATCTCTCATCACCCTTGCTCTTTTTTTTTTTTTTTTTTTTTTTTTTCAAATAAACGAAGCAAAATAACAAAACAAAATGGGCGGTAGAAGCTATCTAGGGGATTGATATCACTAATAGGTACCAACAGAAACAGGAGGCAAATTGTAATATATATATATATATATATAAGACACGCCTCCCCCCTTCCCCCTTGGTTTTTCTTTTTTTTTAAAAAAAAAAAAACTTAAGACTTACGCCTAAATCTGGCCTTCTCTTCTCTTCTCTTTTCTTTTCTTCTTTTTTCTTTTCTTTTCCTTCTCCTTTCTTCCCCTGGCGTGGCCTTGCTTCTTCATCATTCACAGCACAGATCGGGTGTGAGTGAGACACTGAGAGAGATGTTGAAATTGAGAGAGAGAGACCTGATTTTAGAGAGAGATGCAGCTCGTGTGGGAAAAAATCGTGAAGAAAAGGGAGAAGAAAAAGATGAAGATGAAGTCCAATGTTGATGGATTTCAGCCTTAAGTGTCAAGTAAGGTAAAATCTGTAGGTTTTTTTCTATATTGTCGTTACACCCATTGATTTTCGAGCTAGAGAATCATATAAATTAACATGATTTTTCTTAGGTCCGAATCTAGGGTTTAATTTGGAGGTTTTTGATGCATGGCCGAATTGGTTATTTTGGTTGGGCAAAATTGATGGTAAGATGAATTTTACTTGATGACTTTTGTTGTTTCTATCGAATTGATGATTGTTTTGTTGATTTTGGATTAATGACAGAATTGGTGTATTTGGGGCTTAGTTAGAGAACTGAAATTTATTATGCTAAATTATACTTTGATGTTTGACAATTGGGAGTTTACTAATTTTAGAAGTTGATTCTTGAAGTATTTTAGTGTTCTTGCTTGTATGTATATATGTATGAGTTGTTAAATGGAAGTTTGAATGAAGAATAGTTGTGAATAAGGAAACTATTTATGAATTGTATTGGCATTTAAAATATGTGTTATTAGCATTTAATCATAAGTTGTTAAGTTGTTTGTTTATACTTTAATATAAAAAGTCTTAAAACTAATAAATAAATAAATAAATTTTTAAGTTTTCAACATAATAATAGAGCTAAGACAATAGCAACCACATACATCCTGCCCGTAAAAAACGTTACATCTCTACTTTAAGTCTCCACACACAGTCATTTAACTATGTTGATCTAATAATTGTTTTTGACAAGCAACTATGCTAGTAAAGTCATAATGTGTACAGTCATAATCTACATCCAATGTTTTCATTAGTCTTACTTAATATTAAGAAGCCAAAGGCTAAATTCAATGCCATGCCGTGGAGGAATATAATGGCTTGCTTTTTTTTTTTGCCCTCCAAGAGCTAGTGTATCACAGAAGGTGAAAAACTGTTAAAGCCAAAAGAAAAAAAAAACATACAAACAAACAGTTGTCATGTTTGTTTGAAGCATAAATTTGCTACAAGCAAAAAGTGGCTAAATCTTAATTGTGTTTACGATTACCGAGCGGCAATTTGACATATATTTATAAAATTTAATAGTTATGATTATTTTTATACGTATGTTATGTTATAATTATATTTTAAATTATAATTATTATACTTTTATATATTATAATAAAAAAATAATATATAAAAAAAAATTATCATTATATTATATTATTTTAATTTCGTTTTCGCCTCTTTGGACACATTTTTGGCTCCACTAAGCAGTGCTTAGTTGACTGACATTAATTTTTTTAAAAAGAAAATAAATAAATAAGTAAAGGAGACATGGTGGGTTTTTATCTAGAAGGAAAAACGCCTTTATCCAATCTCTTTCCCAATAATAGGATCGAAATCTTGACTTTGTGTGTGAACCAAGAGAAGTTTCTGAAAAAATATCAATGGCATGCTGATCCTTTTGGTGAATCCAATTATGTCCAACCATTCTTTTCAACACCAACTTGCAAAGAGTTTCCACCAGCCTTAGTAGATAATTAATGATTTTTTTTTTGTTATTATTATTATTGCCGTCGTTTTCCCTCGGTACACTCAACCACCTCTGCCTGTCTGCTTCTCGAATAACCCTTTGCACATGCTAGAAATGACCCACTAAACAGCAGCAGGATTTGTCCAGTGGCTTAACAGTACTTGTGGGAGAGGCATTTTGGATCCTAGATTCCAACTTCCCACTCATAAAAAAGGTTCGATATCAACCATTTATGTAGCCTTCTTCTGCTGCTAAGTCGTCATTACGATATGTTTTTTAAATATTCAATCGGTATCAGATTATTACTTTGTTCATATATTAAAATCAACTGGGTTCCAACCGTTCCCATTTTATTTATTTTATTTTGCATAAATGATAATTTAATATAATATTAGAACATAGGTCATGAATTCGAATATAATTTCACAGTTTATCTTTAGTTTTAATTAAATATTCTAAATTTTGAGTTTTATTTATTGTGAAAAAGTTTGAACTTATATGTGAGGAAAAATTCTAAAATATTAATTTAAATGTTTCAATACACCATTTTCTATTAGTAGGAGAGATAATTTCGTATTTGCATATTAGATTCGGATCGTGTTGATGCATGAATATAAAATTATATAAGTTAATTATAAATCGTTGTATTTAATTAAACGGGTCACATCCCTCAAATTTAACCCACTAATTTTGCGTTGACTTTGCGAACCGTATCGAGGTATATGTATAAAATTATATAAGTCAACTCTAATCCGATCTATTTAATTAAATAGGTCAAGAACATCAACTCTAATCTATTAATTTTATATTAAAATTGTGTCACGTTCAAAAATTATATTAAAAATTATCATCTCTATCTATTAATTTAAACTTTTAAAGTAAATTGTAATTTAATAAAACGTCTGCTCACAAAAGTAAAACAATTACGATCACATTTAGTGGTGCACACATGGCCATAGAAGACAAATGGTCCATTTGGACCATTACATTATACTACATATTTTCCTTTTTATCATTTTAATATTCCGATGAAATTGGTCACGTGTGTTAGTGAGTAGGCCTTAACGTGGCTAAAAAACAGAAGGCCCTGAGGTGGGGTCGGTTACAGAAAAAACAAAAAGAAATTGATGGGGGTGTGAAAGGTGATTGGATGATTGTGCACATTGAGAGACACCGGTCTTTTGATGTAGATTTGATTGAAACATTGCGTTAAAATTTCGAGGGCCTACTCAATAAATTTCTTCTGCCCCATATCACGACAGGCTTAATTATTAGAAAAATGTTATATGTTTATCTTTGTTCATCTATTTTATTTGATTAAAAACAAATAAAATAGATATATAAAAAAAAAATGGGCACTTAACTTTTCTCTAATTATTATTTTAGGCATTTTGCCTATTAACTCCAGCCTGGCTTTCATGGCTATTGCTTAGACACAGATAGGTGAATGTTTTTTTTTTTTGTAACAATGAAAATGGAGAAAGGAGATCAAGATAAGTATTTTTGTGGATAGAGAAAGAAAATAGAGAAATATGTTCGTCAACTTTGTTAAGAGATTGAGCTCTAGATATTATACAGAAAGAAATGTAATATATATTTTTAAATATTTATTTTTTTACTTGACAATAAAAATTGCTATTAAATAAAATAACAAATAAAAAGATATATAGTATCTTATAATAATTTTCACATTAAGGAATAAGCAATTAAAAGTATGTACAGCATTTTTACCGGGGAATATCCGGATCTCAATCTCTTAACTTAGAGTAATGATAGTACTGGTGTAGGTAGATTCCTTTTCCTCTAATTGTAGTACGATAATACAGTAGTACTCTAACAGTGTTAAAAGCCAAAGGTACAAGAAACCCACCATCTTGTCATGAGTTATCTAATCGTCATACAATTTTGAATGATAGAATGAGTAAATATCAATTTTTTTTTTTTTTTAACACATACTGATTTAATGATTAAATTTTATTATTATATTATTAAGTCTTGTAGAGCAATTATATATATAAGTCTATTAAAATAACCGAATTTATTAATTCAAGACTCTAGCATTTTTTAGAACCTACCCTTCATGTGGGAAAACCTAAAGAAAACTGGGAAAAACTTGCATGAAGATACTAGTCTAGAATAGCATGTTCCTTCCATAATTGGGCTACAGATAAGTACCGACTAGTATCAATTGCACATATCATTATTCATATTAATTGAAGACGCATAAAACAAGAAGAGATGAATTAATAGAAAATTGTGAAATTGAATCTTTCATTTGGAAGATATAAATATTTAATTTCCATAATCCCACAATGACTTTTGGACTTACATAAGGGTCACTAGCAACTATGCAGAGTCCAAAAACATAAAAAGGCATCATTCACACCCTTTTTTTCAGTTATTTCCATGCTAACATGGGAATCTTCATGTTTCTCTGTACGCTGAAGCCCCTAACGGTTATGTTGTTACCAATTTTTCTCTACTTGTTTCACGTAATTTTACGTGAATTCTGCCGGGTTCAAAAACTTTCCGGCGATGGCCCGACAACGTACCCTCTCATTGGATGCTTGATTTCTTTCTACAAGAATCGCAACCATCTATTGGATTGGTATACTGAGCTACTGACGGAGTCAGCAACCAACACAATCGTGGTACACCGGTTTGGTGCACCGCGGACCATAGTCACAGCAAATCCAGAGAACGTAGAGTACATGCTCAAAACCAACTTTAACAACTTCCCCAAAGGCAAGCTCTTCACGGCAATCCTTGGGGATTTTCTTGGCTATGGTATATTCAATGTGGACGGAGAGCTATGGCGGACCCAGCGGAAGTTGGCCATCCACGAGTTCAGCGCGAAGTCCCTTCGAGAGTTTGTCATGAATGCATTGGAGGAAGAAGTGGGAAAGCAGTTGTTGCCAGTACTAGAGGCCATGGCTTCCAGGAAGGAAGTGGTTGACTTGCAGGAGTTGCTAAGGCGATTTGCATTCAATCTGATTTGCAAGGTTTCCTTGGGTATTGATGAGTTTTGCTTAGATCCTTCCTCACCCATTTCACCCCTTGCAAAAGCTTTTGACATGGCGTCAGAGGTATGTGCAAGGCGTGGAGCTGCACCTCTTTTCTTTGTTTGGAAGGTCAAAAGATGGCTTGGGGTGGGATCTGAGCGAAGACTAAAGGATGCTGTTGAAGAAGTTCATGCCTATGTCACAGGTATAATTCATAGTAGAAAGAAAAAGATCGGTCAAGGTGAGGTTTGCAATGGGTCAGATCTCCTATCTCGGTTACTATCAGCCGGCCGCCATGAAGATGAGGTTGTTAGAGACATGGTGATAAACTTCATCATGGCAGGGAAGGACACAACGTCAGCAGCAATGACATGGCTCTTCTGGTTGCTTTCCTCTCATCCCAATATAGAGCAAGAGGTGGTGAAGGAGATAGAATTTGTGAGAGGGGAAAAGTTGGAGTATGAGTCACTGAAGGAGTTTAGATTGTTGAAAGCATGTCTTTGTGAGTCCATGAGGCTCTACCCACCTGTAGCTTGGGACTCCAAGCATGCTATAGCCGACGACTTATTGCCGGATGGTACTCCTGTCAGGGCAGGAGATAGGTTGACTTACTTCCCTTACGGTATGGGGAGAATGGAAGCATTGTGGGGCAAAGACCGGTTTGAGTTCAAACCGGACCGATGGTTTCTCGAACCGGACAAGGAGAGAGGAGCACTGAAGAAGGTATGCTCCTACAAATTCCCAATTTTCCAGGCCGGTCCAAGGGTGTGCCTCGGGAAGGAGATGGCTTTTGTTCAAATGAGGTATGTTGTGGCTTCCGTTCTTAGGCGGTTCGAAATTAGACCAATCGGTTCGGACACGCCGGTCTTTGTACCACTCCTGACGGCTCACATGGCTGGCGGGTTAAAGGTTTTGGTTCGCAAGAGAGGGGGGCTAACTGATGTAAACCAAGGAAACTCACTAAACTATCAGTACAAAAAAATAAACAAATAAATTAGTTAAAGTCAATGGTTATGACATAAGATTTGTTGGGCTGTAACATGACGCTTAACCTCATTTGTATTATAAATACAAGGGAGATTAATTTGTATCACAATCATTTAGTACTCTTTGTATATTATCAATCATGGATATCCAATATGATTAGAAAAAAAAATAATCATGGATATCCAATATAATCCAAAATTACGAGCCACTCGATTGATGTACATGTGCTTGGGAAGGCATGAGCAGTGTTTAATTTATTCTAGATCGGTCAGAATATTGAACATGCGTGTTTGAAACGATTACTTCACATGTTAAGGTTCTTTTATTAGGGGGAAAGAAAGGAGTTGGGTGGGGAGAGTAAACATAATATAAAAAATAGTAGTTAGAGTCAGCAACCCTCTTTTTTTTTTCCTCTGTTAAATTAAATTAACGAGAAACTAATATCTGACTAAACTAATATCCCTCTTCGTTGGTCGTGCAATCAAGTAAAATTAGGACCACTACTGTGATCAAATACACTGCTATGTGAATTGATCAGATCCCACATCTCCAGATACAGGTCAATGGATATTGATTTGGTACCACCAACTGCCTTCTTACAAACTGTAAACTTCTTTCCCCATTGCACTAATCAAACTCATGTTAGAGTGATAAGCTTCCAAATTGCTTGTTCCATTCATCATACGTACCAAGTTCATTCAAGGAAACTGAGGGCCTTACCTCTTGCAATGCATTCTCGAAGTCCTATATGAAATGAGCAAAACAATCTCAAACAACTCAGCAGAAGAAATATACCGAACGTTTTATGTGTTACGCATGGTGCTTTTTCTTACCTGAAGGGTTACTGGCCGCATATCCTCCTTTTTTAGCTTTGTAATTTCTATGCCCTGTGTTAGAGCGTCTCTAAGTGGACCCATAGATGCATCCTTCACTAGGTTTTTCATGTCCGACCCTGAATACCCTGTAAAAGAAAATTGTCAAGCAAGGAAACCTCCCAATCAGATTGGAAAATTCAAAGCAACAGTCAGACTACTTAGAGAACCAAATGAATTTAGCCTGTATAGTATGTAGTAGAGTAGATACCTTCAGTCATATTGCAAATGGTATCAATTTCCTCCTTTGAAAGCTTGAATAGTCCGTCCTTCCCTAGGAGATTATGTATAATCCAGGCTCTTGCTTCTTCATTGACAATATCAGCTGGTTAGCCACAAAACCATAGCTTTAATCAACAGTAAAAGAGCTGAGAATACTAAATTGCACCTGATGAAGGTAGAGGGATATAAAGTCTCTTGGTAAGCCGCCTCCGTGCTGCTTCATCAAGTTCTTGTGGTCGATTTGTTGCTCCTGGAAAAAGTAACCATTCATAAAAATGATGGTACAATTGCCATAAAAATATTGTGTAATAAAGAATTGAGACTAGTTAGTCCAACCTTATCGAAAAAGAGAGTAGTTAGTCCAAAAAGAAAATACTTAGCATTGTGGAACATAAACAAATATACTTAATGTAACACCCTAACATTTTTACCTACCTTTTTTTTCCTACATCTGTAAATTCCATGAGTCGCTACAACTATGACTTGACATTAAAATTGTAGCGAAAAATGAATTGAACTATAATTGTAAGAAAAATACCGGAGCTTTAACTAAAACCATAATTACATTTATTCACATATCTCGTAGAACTCTATTTCATATGTACAATCTACTATTACATTTACATTATTCACACTTTCTATACAACCAAAAGATACCATCGCTAACTAAACCCAAACTTGATCAATCAAAGCTTTGTTTGGGTCACCAAAATATTAAGTCTACCTCAAATCGTATGGATAAAAGTCCAATTAGTTATTAGGCACTCCTGAGTTCCTCTCACAAAAGCTATAAAATTTGACAATTTTATAAGTGAAACTGTGAGTCCACAATTCAGTAAGTAAATACAATCAACATGTTGTGTGTGCACTTGAGCCTCTTTAAAATTTTCCTCTTTGTTAGTGTACAAATCCTTTTTCCTAGAAATTAGAAAATGAGAGACTTTTCTTCTTCTTTTTTTTTTTTTCAAAACTTCCCAACACATGTACATATTGATCCTTCCAAATCATTTGTGGGCAAATAATGCATAAAAAATCAATCGCAATTCATATAACCAATCGCAATTCATATATAATCAGAATACTGAAAACTATCATGTTACTGAACTAGTCCTTTCACTTGGCTTGCATTGAACTTACTACCATGTTTGACCTGAGAGTATTAAATGGCCTCCCCCATTTAACCAAAAGGTTCGAGCCCACTACTCCGTTCAACTAGGGCTCCACAGTTTGACCCTATAAGGATTGGGCTTGTTGAATGTCTTCCCCCACTCCGCTCAACCTTGGGCATCGAATGATTAACCCATTCGAATTGGGCATGTTGAGTGTTCTACCCCCGCTCAACCTCAGGTTCGAACATATAATCCCCAATCGAAATGGGTTTGCCTTGGATTAACTTTCATACTAAAACTTTTATACTTGTTCTTACTTGCATAAAATTGTTTCTTTTTGAAAACTAGTTCTTTTAAAAACCTTATTCTCAATCATACTGCAAATATACATTATAAAGAGCAAGCTCATCTCCACAGTTAGAACTATGCATGATAAAAACATTAATATTACTGCAAGTAACCAGATTACTTACATATGCATGTAAAAACATATTGAATATTCCAGATGGTTAAATGATTTACTTACATATATGGTAAAAGAAATTAGGATTTTGATCCAAATGAATAAATTTTGATGGTACTTTCAGTATTTTGGAATGTATATTCAGTT
Organism: Betula pendula; assembly: GCA_900184695.1. Classification (NCBI taxonomy): domain Eukaryota; kingdom Viridiplantae; phylum Streptophyta; class Magnoliopsida; order Fagales; family Betulaceae; genus Betula; species Betula pendula. Next base: position 423,873 of record FXXK01000567.1, read on the forward strand.
GATTATGGTTATATGATATGGATGAGGAGATTGGTGATGAGAAAATTTGGGTTCTAAATGATTTTTACATTGAAAATTTCGAGACAAGAAATTCTCGTTCAAACGAGACAAGGTTCGTTCAAACAAAATAGTAACAAAATGTCTTGTTCAATGCTCGGTCACAGGTTGTTTGAATGAGACAACCCAGAAGTGAAAAATTAGGGTTTTCTCAAGGAAATAGGTTGTTTAAGGACTAGATGAAGTGTTGGGATTTTCAAAGAAGGAGAATCCTAACTAGTGGACATAATGTGTTGCAGACGAGCACATGATACAGAGTAAACGTTAGCAAAGTTTTAAGTAGAACATGTAAGTAATCTCTAGATCTCTCCAAGCTTCTCTCTCTTTCTCTCACTTCAAATACTTTCTAAAATCTCTCTCTAGGTGTTAGAAGACAAAGGAAGAAGAATTTTGATTTCACATTCTGAGGGCGGGGACTTATAGACCTTTTTCAATCTTGTTCGAACGAGCCTATCTAAGCGCTGAGTTTCCATCTTGGCTAATTCTGCATGTGACACGTGTCTCGTTCGAAGAACTTGACCTACCTCGTTCAAAGAACTTGACCTGCCTCATTCGAACAAAATCATTTTCTTAGCTATTAAAGAATACTCCAGCACGTGACACGTGGCATCTAACTCAACATTTGACCTGACATGTGGCATCAGATGTGGTATGCTGATGCGGCATCTGACATTTGGCACCCAATCATGTTTGAATGAAACATCATTTATTCGAACGAAGTCCATTTTTTGAATTTCATAACTTTCTAATTATTAACCCTTTTTTCCTCAAGTTTTATTTTTCCTGGGCATTACACTTAACCCCCACCAAACTGAAATGGTACAATTAAGCCCCAAAACATGGTATCATGGGGCTGACTGTATAGCTCATATGGTTTGATTAGCTCAGCAATAACCATTGGAAGAGGAAAATATTAGCAAGCTAATGAAACGTTGAATTACTTGGCAAAACAAAACAAAATGAAACATTGAATTAAAGTTAAAACTTGCAGAAATAAACTAAGTTTCTCAGATGTAAACTACAGATTTTAAGAAACCTTCACTTAATTTAGAAACAGCATTAAAAATTGAGATAATTGAATTCAGGTGTTCAACAAGTTACCTATTAGCAGAATCTGCTCACTGCCACTGTCAAAGCCTTCCATTTCAATCAGGAACTGTGTTTTAAGTCGTCTACTTGATTCGTGTTCACCATCTGACTTACGCTGCAATCACAAAAAAAATTATCACCAAAATGTAATTACAAGCAAGGAATAGTGATTGAGGTAATCATAAACTTGTACTAGTCATTCAAATAACCATAAGTACAGTCCTCGAAGTGTAACTGATAAATTGCATGTGATGAACCTTCATGTATATGGGGAGCACCTTCCAAGGCCAAGATTAAGCAAAAGCATCTAACCAAAGTTATTCACCTACATGACTGAGCTTTTATGATTTTGCAGGCCTTTGCAAGGAAATTAACGTAGCATGCATAGGAGTGGCTTATAGCACAATGACTGTCTAAAGGGCAAGAACATACCTTACCTGAGAAAGAAGCGAATCAATTTCATCAACAAAAATCACAGCTGGCTGACGACAACAGGCAACTCCAAAAAGGGCTCTCACTAGCTTTTCACCCTCACCAATCTACAGTCACCAGTCAAAATGTTAGATATCCAAAAAGTATCCTCTACAAAGGACAATACAACTGTAAAGAAAAGGATTTCAACATTATGTAAATAATTTAGAAATAAGGAAAATCAATATTACTATAAGAATCTAAATATAATTATAGTAATGTACCTCAAGTTCTGTAATCATGACATATTCCCAAAACAAAATGAGAGAAATTTGTTAATTGAACCATGACCATGCTAAAGCCAACAAAATAACACATACCCACTTGCTTGTTAATGAACTGGCAGATATGTAGAAAAAGGTTGCTTTTGCCTCTCCAGCTATGGCTTTCCCAATCATCGTTTTTCCTGTTCCCTAAAACATGACAGCCACTCATATAGATTATAAGCCATTTACATTTACAAAATGCACCTGTTTAATTGGATTCAGCACTTACAGGTGGACCAAAAAGAAGAAGACCTCTTCCAGGAGAACGACAACCTTTAAAAATGTCAGGACGTAATAGAGGCCATATGACCATCTCAGTCACACATTTTTTAGCATGCTCCAAACCAGCTACAATATTGTCAGGAAATGAGAGTAAATAAGAATCAGTTCACAGAGAGCAAATTAAACTGCCATCAAATTGAAACATCAAATGAAGTTTGAAACATCTAAATTTACCAATATCATTCCAACGAACATTGGGATCCCTGTCCATAATCTCATTACTAATATGTTCAATAAGACGAGGCTCCAAATTCCTTAATTTTTCAGGAAGCTCACCATCAGGCCCACATAGCATCTCCAAACTAAAGACAAAACATAAAACACATTTAAGCACATCAATGTATATAATTACTCTAAACCAAAACCAGAAAAAAGGGGGTTGGGGGNGGGGGTGGGGGTTTGGAAGATGTAAACTCCTAAGAAATTAAATTCAGAATACCCTGCACCAAACAACTTAAAAAACTTGGAAAGCACCAACTTCCAATATCTTGCTAAAACTCTTTTAGGTGCAGATTAAAAGATCAGAAAACCAAAATTAGATATGGACTAATCAGAAAGAAAACGGTGGGGCTTGATCCTAAAACCACCATATAAGGGTAACTGTCTTGGAACATGTAGTCACTGGCTTGTTGTAACTTATTCCAGTGAAAAGGCAGAGAAATGGTTCAAACACCTTTTTGAGACCACTTACTAAGAACTTATTGTAGAACCTAAAGCATAAGAAGATGCTGAGAATATACAAGGATAAACTTTAGACTGCATTTATAATATCATGGTTACACCACTCTACCATCTCTTTGTTGAGTCACCTAATGCATCATCACTCTTTCCAGCAATTCGTGAAGTCACATTCCCAACATTGCCCCCACTGGATTTGATAGGGGGTACAAAATTACCACGGACACCACGGCGCGAAAAACCATATGATTTCACACCGTGCCCTCTACTGGCAAAATTGTTTTCACTTTGTGGGGAGACGGAAGCGCTTGGTGATCCTGCCAACCCCCGTCTTTGCCTTGCATCCATTTCCTGTGACAAAGAGACAATATGATCTACATTTCCACATATGAGCAAAATGCAAGTAAAACAAAAGAGAAAAAGATGTAAGTTCCAATAAGATCATTTTTATACAAATATTAGCAAGTACAAGATATTTCCAAGGCAAAATTATCGAGAAACTACTCATAACTCAAACCTGAAGTTCGCTATCTTCTCTTTAAACAAACTTCCCTGTACATATGGAGAATGCATAAACTATAGAGGTGTTTCTACTTCAGGCTATGAACTCAAACCTAAAGCATCTACCAGCAACATCATGCATCTACAATATGTATTTAAACTGGGAGAAACACGTGTTAAAAAGTTTTGCTTGTATCCATATTCAAACAATGATCCTCCTCTTTGGAGGCTTGATTTTAACAACAATAGACATATCAGGGTCTGCAGTAAAATGGATACCAATTTTGCTCGAGCAGTAACAAACCCATTGCCAGAAGCATCAGGGTTAGCTTCTTCATTGCTAGATGGTGACCTTGCATTATCTATCCTGGGGCTACAAATTTCCAAGTGTGCACGTTTTGTTCCGTAAGCTCTTTCTTCCTCTTCAAATGTTGGAGAAGAGAAGACACCACGACCTTTTGCATAGTTGTTATAGGAGCGAGGCTTTTCCACAACAATGCAGTCATCAGAGTTATTATTTTTGGAGCTCAAAAAACTCTTGTATAAGCCATTATTGGCCCTTGTGATGTTGGTCGTCGACTTTGCTTGTGTCATGACTTTTGAAGCCTTGCTACTCAAACTGTCCTGCCTCTCCATTTGACCTCCCTGAAAGACAAACAGAAGGCAAAAAATTTAAAAGCAAAAAGGTTAATCTATTAAATGCTTTAGTCTACAATCAACATACAAACAACTCAAATCTGCCATGAATATAATAATACCAAATCATTCACTGCTTTTCCAGTAGACTTCTGAAGAAGAGCTCGAAAGTACTTTGACTGCTTAATCTTCTCAACGTCAATCTCTCCTCCCATTCCAAAAATGCGACCCGGAGCTTTCTTTGCTTGCTCAAATGCTCGGCTGAACAAAGACAACAGACAAAATCATCATAACTATGACAAGGAAGAAGAAGAGTATCCGACACGACATCAAAGCCATTCATCCTAGAAATTTCGATACCAAATCATATCGCCTATTCAGAATCGGCTTATTAACCAGGCACGGCTTCTATACTAACACTCAAAAATTCTTACCAGTTCCACATACTTGAAAATATATGCCCTAGCGTAATTTCTAGGTTACACAAGGTCCAAGTCCAACTCGCCTGGCATTCAGTCATAGGCGTAATTTCAAGGTTTCCAGTGTACATTTATCCAATAAACCAAAAATAAATTTCTCAAAAAGAAAAAAAGAACGACGAGGTTAGCTTCAGCGTAAATTCAAGCTCTAAGCACAACATTTTTCCTAGCAAATCCACACTTGATAAGCTCAGTGAGTCCAATTATAAGTTTAAACACCACATAAGAAAAGGAACAAAAGGTATTGAAGAAAAGCAAGCTTTAATCACAAAATTTCACATATTCATAAGCTTGACGAGTTCAATCACATTCGATTAATCAATCTAATGATGGATGACAAGAATATCGGTTACCGATCGGACTCTGGAGTGAGTGAACGGCGAGCCGCGTCGACCTTCGCGGCGGCTTCGCGGCGTATGGGGTAAATGAAGGCCTCGTCAACGTCGGAGCGAGATTGGGAGTCGAGGAAGCCGATGAGGCGGAGGCCGAGGACCTGAGCCACGGAGGGGTCGCGCCGCTCGAGCGCGAGCTCGGCACCGAAGAGCAGCGAGTGGAGCCGCTTCAGGTTCTGGTCCACTTGCTTTCTCCAGCACGTCTCTTTTGGTTCTGATTGTTGTTGTTCCTCCATCTTCGCTCTCGAAGAAGAAGTAGATGGCGATGGTGGTGAAGATGAAATTTGCTTCGACTCTTCGTTTCCCGCCATTTTGTGTGTTTTGTTTTTCGCTCTCGGTGCGTGACTCGGCGTGTTCTCGCTTCGAAAATGAGCTTCACTTGAGTGAGAACTCGGAGCTTTTGTGTACTCGCACCCCAGTCACGTAAATTACGAGATAGCCATTGTCGTTAATCTTTTGAAGTTTTTTTTTCTTTTTCTTTTTTAAAGAGAAATGCTACTCAATGTTTTCTGTTGAGAATAAGGTTGTATATTGAATCACACATAAAACTGTACATGAGGGGCCTATTTATATAGGAATACAATAGAGCTGTACATATCAATAAGCCATGTGGGACAATGAATAATATATACTAATATATTCTAACATCCCCCCGCAAACTCAAGGTGGAATGCGAGAGACCAACTTGAGGTTGGAGATAAGATCACGGAACCGTCCCGGAGGATGTGACTTGGTGAGGAGGTCTGCGAGTTGATCACGAGATGAAACAGAATGAAGTTGTAGTGAGCCCTGAAGAAGATGATGACGGACAAAGTGACAATCAATCTCAATATGTTTGGTCCGTTCATGAAAAACGTCATTGTGAGCAATCTGAATAGCACTTCTGTTATCACAGTAGACAGGAGTAGGAGAAGAAAGAGAAACACCCATATCCTGTAATAGCCAGCGTAACCAAAGAAGCTCTGAGGTGGTGTCAGCTAGAGCACGATATTCTGCCTCAGTGCTAGATCGAGCAACAACAGTCTGTTTCTTACTTCGCCAGGAAATAAGAGAGGTGCCAAGTAGAAAACAGTAACCTGTGGTAGAACGCCGATCTGTAGGATCACCTGCCCAATTAGCATCAGTATAGGCATGTAGCTGAAGAGGGGACTGTGAGGAGAAGTGGAGCCCATGAAATAATGTCCCTTTTAGGTAGCGAAGAATACGAAGGACAGCTGAGAAATGGGTGGAGCGAGGAGCAGCCATGAACTGACTCACCTGATGAACAGCATATGAGATATCTGGTCGAGTGACAGTAAGATAGACAAGACTGCCAACCAAATGCCGATACAAAGTAAAATCACGAAGAGGTTCCCCATCATGAGGAGTGAGACGAGTATTAAGCTCAGTCGGGGTGTCGGCGATCTTACTGTCTGTGAGATTTGCTCGGTAAGAGAGCACGAACAGTGTCTAAAATGTGCCGAAGTTTCCGTTCAGCTCTCTCGTTTTGTTGAGAGGTGCCCGGACAAGACAAGTGAGGAACAGTGCCATAGTGTTGAAGTATATCTTTAAAAGCATACTGAGTATATTCTAAGGCATTATCAGAACGAAATGCTTTAATGCGTTTTGAAAACTGGGTCTCAACCATTTTTGCAAAATTGAGATAAATATTTAATAATTCAGAACGAGATTTCATTAAGAACACCCAAGTGTAACGGGGAAAAATCGTCAATAAAAATAACAAAATAACGTGAGCCACTCATACTAGGAACAGAGGAAGGTCCCCAAACATCAGAATGAATTAAATCAAAAGAGGCAGCTGCCATAGACTCACTATTATTAAAGGGCAAAGCCGATTGTTTCCCAAGTTGGCAAGAAATACAATCAAAAGAACTAGTGGACACTGGACCTAACAATCCTTAGATGCTAATAATTGTACCCGAGACACAGATGCATGACCAAGACGCGAATGCCAAAGTGCAGTAGAAGGTGGTGAGGAAGAGGTAACAGCAGAGACTCCGGATTTGGGAAGGCGTAAGGATGACATCTCGAACATTCTCCCAATTCTACGCCCGGTCCCAAAGGTCTGTTGCGTACGAGGATCCTGCACATCCACACCAGAGTAGTCAAAAATAAGCCTATAACCAAGTTCACACAGTTGCCCAACAGAGAGAAGATTAAAGGACAATTCAGGCACATGAAAAACGTCAGGAACAGAAAGGGAAGGGGTATTGATAGTGCCAATATTTTTAACAGTCATAGTTGAGCCATCAGCTGTGCGAATGAATGATGAGTGTGGTGAAGGTGCAAATGTGGTAAACGAAGAGGGAGAAGGTGTCATATGATTGCAACAAGCAGAATCAAAAAGCCAAGAGGAAGATGTACCTGGTAAGACTGAGAGAACAGAGGAAGATGCATTACCAGAACGAGCTAGGACCTGACTGACGATAGCCTCTAAGTCAGCTGTAGATAGAGTGAAAGTGGATCCTGAAGACTCACCAGAGGGAGTAGCTGGAGATGGAGCAACTGGAGAGGTATCACTCTCAGTAGTGGCAACCCGACATTGGGTGCAGAAGATCTGCCCTTACGCCAACATTTATCAATAGTGTGCCCTGGCCGTTTGCAGTAACGACAAAAGTTGTTGTTGCGAGTCTTCTGAGAAGGTCGATTAGAAGACAATCGAGCAGGCCCGGACTTGTCAGATTGCTCAGGCTGGGTTGAGGAAGAACCAGAGGATGGAGCAGCCAAGACTGTGTGGCTATGCTGAGAACGCATAATCTGCAGCCTAGTCTCCTCGCGAACTAGTTCAAAAACAGCCTGGTCCAGGGTTGGAAGAGGAGTGCGATGCAAAAGTTGCCCACGAACAGATTCAAAATCAGCATGTAGAGCCAGCAAAAATTGGTAAAGGCGATGCTGATCCCTGCGTGCAGCATACATCTGAGCATCAGTAGGATCCTTCAAATGGGATCTGAGAGAGCAAGCTGATCCCATAAGAATTGCATGCGAGCAAAGAAATCATTGATAGTCTGTCCAGGTTCCTGCTTCAGATGATCAAGTTCGAGCATAATTTGATACTCTCGAGAGCCATCAACAGAGGAGTAGCGAGACGCAAGCATATCCCAAGCACCCTTAGCTTCCATCAAAACTGCCAAAGAGAGCTGAAATAGATGGAATGGTGGTGTTACGAAACCACGTAAGAATCTAATGATGATTACTGTCCCAATCAATGAGGCGAGTGCGGAAAGCATCATCAGACTCAGAAGCACCTTTAGTGGGCTTGGTGATATCTGTCACATAAAGCCAAAGCTTGCGCCCTTTCAGAAAACTACGCATGGATTGAGCCCAAATGGTATAGTTGGTGCCATCCAAAATAGCCTGAACATGAGTAAGAATCTCGTGTTGTGCATCTGGTGATGTCCAATGCAAAAAACAGACCAAAAATATGAGATCAGACGAAAAATTAAGTAGGAAACACCTGGTCAAAGCTGCCAAAAGTCAACGGTCAACGCTGCCAGAAGTCAACGGTCAACAAAGCACTAGGCTGACGTGGCAGGAAGCTGATGTGGCACTAGGGCTGACGTGGCAGGATGCTGACGTGGCAGTAGGCTGACGTGGCAGATGCTGACGGGCACTAGGGCTGACGTGGGATATGCTGACGTGGCAGTTGCTGACGTGGCAGATCTGTACTGAAACAGTGCTGATGACGTGGCACTAGGGCTGACGTGGCTGCAGTGGGGGACTGACACGTGGCAGACGGCTGTGGAGCAGACTGCTGGCGCGTGACTGACACGCGCGTGCGGCTGGACGGCGCTTGCGCGTGGTGCGGAATATCAGAACCTTTGGACGGCACGTGGGCGCGCGTCAGAGTGCTTTTGGCGGAGATTCTGGCGGATCTGAGATTTTCGGCGGCAGATCTATGAGATGGCGCGGCTTCCAAGGTGATCCGATGGACGGGG
>FXXK01000567.1:432683-545691 GCA_900184695.1 Betula pendula
TGTGGAAAGCAAATCAGAGATGTACTTGGCCTGTGTCAAATAGTAGCCATCAGAAGAAGAGGAAATCTCAAGACCAAGAAAATAGCTGAGAGGGCCAAGATCCTTCATCTCAAAATGCTGACTGAGAAACTGCTTGAGCTCCTGAATACCAGTGAGGTCATCTCCAGTAATAATCATGTCATCTACATACAACAGAAGTAGAATGGTGCCTCTATCTGTGCGGCGAAGAAACAAGGCTGAATCATACGAGCTGATGGAGTAGCCAAGGCGAGAGACAGTGGTGCTAAATTTAGCAAACCATGCTCGAGGAGCTTGCTTAAGTCCATAGAGAGCTCGACGAAGACGACAAACCTTGTTTGGAGGATGAGAGAGTCCAGGAGGTGGCTGCATATAGACTTCTTCCTCCAGATCGCCATTAAGAAAGGCATTTTTGACATCCATTTGAAAAAGGGACCAATGGCGAGAGGCTGCAACAGCTACCAAAGCACGCACAGAAGATAGGCGAGCAACAGGAGCAAAAGTTTCCTCATAGTCCACACCGTATTCTTGAGTAAAACCTCGCGCCACAAGTCGAGCCTTGTATCTGTCAACAGTACTATCAGAACAAGTCTTAATTTTGTAGACCCACTTACACCCAACAACAGACTTTCCTAGAGGTAAGTCAACCAGATCCCATGTATTGTTCTTGTGTAAAGCATCAAGTTCTCTTTCATCGCAACCTGCCAAAGAGGGTTAGTGGAGGCCTCACGAAAAGAGTGAGGCTCATGTAAGGTAGCTAAGGCATGAAAGCAATGAAAATCCTGGAGATGGGATGAGAAAGATCTTACTCGAGTGGATCGACGAAGGTCATGTGGTGGCGAATGAGCAGGAGCCTCGGACTGAACAAAACTCGGAGACGCGAGCGGAGGAGCATCGAGAGCATCAGATGTGTGTTGTTCGAGTGAAGACGGTGCTGGAAGAGTGACATCAAGAGCCTCAAATGAGGCTGCTCGAGCGAGGATGGTGCTGTAGGAGAAGGGGACAAAGGAATATCCAAGAGTGTGGTAACAGGAGGAAAAGATGGCATGCAGAAGTTGCCGACTTCGTGAAATAACCGATGTTCCCAAAAAAACTACATGACGAGAGATACGAAGACGATGTGACACAGGATCATAACACCGATAGCCCTTTTGTTCCACTCCATACCCAAGAAAGCAACACAATCGAGAACGAGGCTCAAGTTTGGTGTGCTCATGTGGTTGGAGTAAAACAAAACAAGCGGATCCAAAGACACGAAGATGGTTATAAATGGCAAGTGCCAAACAATCCTCGTAGGGAGTACAATTATCAATAAACAGGAGTAGGCAACCGGTTGATTGTGTAAACAGCCGTGATAGTGGCTTCACCCCAAAATGGGGTAGGCACAGAAGAGGAAAGTAAGAAGCACGAACAGTGTCTAAAATGTGCCGAAGTTTCCGTTCAGCTCTCTCGTTTTGTTGAGAGGTGCCCGGACAAGACAAGTGAGGAACAGTGCCATAGTGTTGAAGTATATCTTTAAAAGCATACTGAGTATATTCTAAGGCATTATCAGAACGAAATGCTTTAATGCGTTTTGAAAACTGGGTCTCAACCATTTTTGCAAAATTGAGATAAATATTTAATAATTCAGAACGAGATTTCATTAAGAACACCCAAGTGTAACGGGAAAAATCGTCAATAAAAATAACAAAATAACGTGAGCCACTCATACTAGGAACAGAGGAAGGTCCCCAAACATCAGAATGAATTAAATCAAAAGAGGCAGCTGCCATAGACTCACTATTATTAAAGGGCAAAGCCGATTGTTTCCCAAGTTGGCAAGAAATACAATCAAAAGAACTAGTGGACACTGGACCTAACAATCCTTAGATGCTAATAATTGTACCGAGACACAGATGCATGACCAAGACGCGAATGCCAAAGTGCAGTAGAAGGTGGTGAGGAAGAGGTAACAGCAGAGACTCCGGATTTGGAGGCGTAAGGATGACATCTCGAACATTCTCCCAATTCTACGCCCCGGTCCCAAAGGTCTGTTGCGTACGAGGATCCTGCACATCCACACCAGAGTAGTCAAAAATAAGCCTATAACCAAGTTCACACAGTTGCCCAACAGAGAGAAGATTAAAGGACAATTCAGGCACATGAAAAACGTCAGGAACAGAAAGGGAAGGGGTATTGATAGTGCCAAATTTTTAACAGTCATAGTTGAGCCATCAGCTGTGCGAATGAATGATGAGTGTGGTGAAGGTGCAAATGTGGTAAACGAAGAGGGAGAAGGTGTCATATGATTGCAACAAGCAGAATCAAAAAGCCAAGAGGAAGATGTACCTGGTAAGACTGAGAGAACAGAGGAAGATGCATTACCAGAACGAGCTAGGACCTGACTGACGATAGCCTCTAAGTCAGCTGTAGATAGAGTGAAAGGTGGATCCTGAAGACTCACCAGAGGGAGTAGCTGGAGATGGAGCAACTGGGAGGTATCACTCTCAGTAGTGGCAACCGCGACATTGGGTGCAGAAGATCTGCCCTTACGCCAACATTTATCAATAGGTGGCCCTGGCCGTTTGCAGTAACGACAAAAGTTGTTGTTGCGAGTCTTCTGAGAAGGTCGATTAGAAGACAATCGAGCAGGCCCGGACTTGTCAGATTGCTCAGGCTGGGTTGAGGAAGAACCAGAGGATGGAGCAGCCAAGACTGTGTGGCTATGCTGAGAACGCATAATCTGCAGCCTAGTCTCCTCGCGAACTAGTTCAAAAACAGCCTGGTCCAGGGTTGGAAGAGGAGTGCGATGCAAAAGTTGCCCACGAACAGATTCAAAATCAGCATGTAGAGCCAGCAAAAATTGGTAAAGGCGATGCTGATCCCTGCGTGCAGCAACATCTGAGCATCAGTAGGATCCTTCCAAATGGATCTGAGAGAGCAAGCTGATCCCATAAGAATTGCATGCGAGCAAAGAAATCATTGATAGTCTGTCCAGGTTCCTGCTTCAGATGATCAAGTTCGAGCATAATTTGATACTCTCGAGAGCCATCAACAGAGGAGTAGCGAGACGCAAGCATATCCCAAGCACCCTTAGCTTCATCAAAACTGCCAAAGAGAGCTGAAATAGATGGAATGGTGGTGTTACGAAACCACGTAAGAATCTAATGATGATTACTGTCCCAATCAATGAGGCAGTGCGGAAAGCATCATCAGACTCAGAAGCACCTTAGTGGGCTTGGTGATATCTCCAGTCACATAAAGCCAAAGCTTGCGCCCTTTCAGAAAACTACGCATGGATTGAGCCCAAATGGTATAGTTGGTGCCATCCAAAATAGCCTGAACATGAGTAAGAATCTCGTGTTGTGCCATCTGGTGATGTCCAATGCAAAAAACAGACCAAAAATATGAGATCAGGACGAAAAATTAAGTAGGAAACACCTGGTCAAAGCTGCCAAAAGTCAACGGTCAACGCTGCCAGAAGTCAACGGTCAACAAAGCACTAGGGCTGACGTGGCAGGAAGCTGATGTGGCACTAGGGCTGACGTGGCAGGGATGCTGACTGGCAGTAGGGCTGACGTGGCAGATGCTGACGGGCACTAGGGCTGACGTGGGATATGTGACTCTCTCTCAGCGGCGCGTGGACGGACGGCTGGTTCTTTGAGCGGCGCGTGGAGGCGCGTGAGGACTCCGATGAGGCTCTACTCGGCGGCTCTGGATCGGTTTTCTTCCTAGGTTTCGATTGGTATAGGGACCAGATCGAGACGATGAGGGGAAGAAGGAGAACCGAAAAGGACAGAGCGAGAGACACACCGGAGATACTGGCGGCGCCGGAGAAGAACGGAGAAGAAGCCAAAAAAAAAAAAATTATGACGGTGATTCAGAACCTGTGCTCTGATACCATGTTGAGAATAAGGTTGTATATTGAATCACACATAAAACTGTACATGAGGGGCCTATTTATATAGGAATACAATAGAGCTGTACATATCAATAAGCCATGTGGGACAATGAATAATATATACTAATATATTCTAACATTTTCAAATAGCATTTTCTTTTTTTTTTTTTTAAAAAAAGAAAGTAACATTTTCTTAGCACTCTTATTTATATAGCACATTTATATCCGCTTGCTTTTTTCTAAAGAAAATTTTAAAAAAAAAAAATTTGAAAAAGAAAAAGTTAATAAAATACTTGAGAATGCTAAGTAAAAATTAAAAAAAAAATAAAAATTACGTGTATAATTTTTTACTATTGTCTCTTTAATTAATACTATTGTGAGAGAGAATGATTTATAATTGTTTAACAAAAAATAACATGCAATATGGCAAAAAGTATACTAATCTTGGTCTTATTGATATGAGTACCCTTTGTCATACCTAAATTTTGAGGAATGCTAAACTAAACTACTAATATGGTTTTAAGTATTATTGTTGTTACGATATAAGAGCTTTTACTACAAGCTTTGTATAAATTGATATTTTAATTTACATAACACTTATCTAATTAGCTATTAAACTAGTCTCAAAAAAAAAAAAAATTAACTATTAAACTAACATGGCACCCACATTGATGGTGCCAACCACATCACCACATCCATTGATGCATTTGCACCCACACTAACGATGCTAACTACCTCATCTCCTACTTCTTCTCGATTGGCCGTGGAGACTTTATTGTGAATCTTTGGCCATGGAGTTGTAGAGATTTATTGCAATGTGGTGGTATATTGATGGCGGTTCAAGGTGATGATATCTCAAAATGAAATAGAGTGTTATGAATGTGTCATTAAATCTATGGTTGACATGATAAGTACTACGTAACTAGCATGTTTGTTTGTAAGGGTTTATAAATAATTTTTATTTTTATGTCACATCATAACATTTTTTATATAAAAAAAAATTTTTTTAAAAAAAACCACAAAACACAGTAACAAATAGAGTTGTAGTACCCATAAAATTTTCCCTTGAGCTTTATTTATTTATTGTTGAATTTGTGTTCAACGTTCATGCAGCTCCTTGAGTTTAATAATCACTTTTTTAAAAAAAAAAAAAAAATTCCAATTCAGTTTAATAAGCACTTGTAGTAACTGTTTTTTTTTTTTTTTTTTTCTAAGTTGTAATCAATATTATTTAACTTGTTGGGTTTGATCTTACAATTGTGGGAAGTATGTGTTAAATAAATATGGTCCATGTTTTATTAATTTGCAATAAGTTCTTTGTGTTTTTTTAAATGTTCTAAGAGCTTATTGAGGTATGCAAAAACAATAAATTAGTCCCCTACTATCAAATTTCATAAACAAAATTGATGAATTCTATTTGTATGCCACGTCAGATCCAATGAAAGTATGACATGTGTCATTCATAATAAAAATGTAAATATAATTTTTTTTAAGAATTTTTTTTTTTTTTTTAAAATGTGGGGCGAGCTAGAACAAGTGGTGGCCGAGCCACTCAAGGACCACCCCTATTTTTATTTAGTGTAACTCTTAGTTAGGATTTAGTTGTAAGAGCTTTAATCATGTAACGTGTTAGAGGTTGAAATGCTAGTTGTAATATTTAAGAGTTTCTTCTAATTTCTCTCAATTTCTCAGTTACTAAACAGAGTATTAGGTTTCTTATATATATATATTGATACAAGGTATCCGGTTTCTTAAATTTTAGTACATGCACATATAGTAGTTAGGTGTAATAGGCGTGTGTATGACCATAGCTATTATTATCCTTGTCAATATTTCAATGTGTGGAGCAGGAATTTCGGTTTTAGTTCATGAACACAGTTAGGAATATGGGAAAACCATTGAATATGATTTACATTCACAACAGAGGAGACAACATGACCATTTTGAAATTTTCCGATTGACACCTCGTTTGTTAGACGAATCAACCAGCAAGGTTCCATCCAAAATGGTCCTATTGTCTCCTCTGCTGTGAATGTAAGTCAGATTAATCCTAACTTTTTTTTTTTTAATTATTGTTTATAATTATATATATTTTTTAATTTTTTGTTTTTAAATTTTATATATTTATAGTTTTTCTATTTTTTATTTATTTATGGGTGACGTGTTCTAATTTCATTGGATCTAATATAATACATTAACATAATCCATCATGTTTTTTGAGGCCAAATTTATTGTTTTTGCCTAATACTAAAAGTTATCAGAACACTTTAAAACTACCGAAAGCTTATTGCAAATTTATAAAATCATGTGTACTAATTTTATTTATTTTTTCTTTATATAAATATATATTGTTGAGATGCTTTATTTATGATGTGAGAACATAAATCACTCATGGCATAATCGAAATATATATCCCATTGAACAATAATGTATTTATGCCTTTTTTTTTTATTTTTTTTATTTTAACTTTTTTTGGAAACTCATTTAAATAAGGTTAGGAGACAGAAAATTGACGCATACTTGTGAAATATTAAATATCCGACATCTTAAACACGAGGGCATTTGGTCTAGTGGTATGATTCTCGCTTTGGGTGCGAGAGGTCCCGAGTTCGATTCTCGGAATGCCCCCCGATTGTGACATACTTTTTTTTTTCCATCATACATTTTTCACCAAATCGCCACTTGAAACGGCAAGCCATAGAGCCATAGAGCCATAGACTCGGCTGTAATACAAGAAGGGGGTACAAACAGAGTCAGCAGTAAGTGTTCCCCCAATCATGAGGGGAATGTGCTGGCCAAGACAAGCCATCCCCTTTAGTATTTCCAGCTTTCATTCTTTAACTATTAGAGAATCAAACAGATATGTGTGTTAGCAATGCCTTTCTCATCATTGGTGGCAGAAATTAACCAAAACAGGAAGTCCAAAGCAGCAAAGAATACATCATTTCTAACTTCATATTTGTTCATCAAGCCTAAACAGCAGCATAACAAGAACAATTAGTGCGAAAACAAGCTACAAATTATCTATTTTTACAAGCACGCAGCTCCTCTCCAACCAACAATAGAGCAATCTATATGTGATGCTTCTTCTGTAATGGAAACAATCTTCAGCTGTTGAGCAAGACCAATGGTAAACACATGACCCATCAACAGCTAAGCAATCTCCTCATGTGCTTCCAGGAGCATCACTTCCTGCAACAGGCTTGCGATTCAAATAACGGATAACGGCATCTTCAACCCTGTAAGAATTTACCAAATACGAACAGAATGAGCGCACTCTTATCAAGGATTAACAAAAAAGTTTCAGCTCTTAATGAGCACTTGATCACATATATGATTATGTAATCAATTGTATGAATATTGGATAAAAGCTAAAATAACATTGAATAAACTTGAACTGTAAAATGCACATGGCATCCGATAAAATATCACATATGACATATGGAGCCTCATGTCAGTGATGCACATCAGAGGCTAGTAAGAACAAGTGTTCTTAGGCTATGACTCACGAGTATTGCATCCATCCAACAAAAGCAAATTCAATTTGGACTAGCTTACCATGGCTGGTTGAAGAAATCTGATCGGCGCTCTTTTTCAGCATTACGACTTGCTTCTCCAGCTACAAGCTTCAAATCCCTGCTTTGAGATTCAATTAACGCATTGATGAATTCCACTGGTGATTGACTGAACCCAAGGAAGAATGACCGCCTCCGACGGTGCTCATGAATTTTTCTTATAGCAGCACATATTGCTTCATCACAGGTGTCAATTTCTTTGTTCTTCTCCGCATTGGCCAATAGAGCAGACAATTCCCTCTGAATTGGGAAAGGCACATCAACCAACACATCATAACATGCAGTTCCAGAAGGACTATTCCCTGAAAGCTTGATCTTATGCTCCAAATGTATAGGCTGTGGAGGAAACAAATGCTGAGATATCTTCTGAGAAACCATGGTGAATTTCATCCTCTCTTCCCCAAAAACTCTTTGAAGAGGTGGGTCGCAATTAAAGAAAGCGGGGTCATTTGGGTTCTGCAACTTTCTAGCCTTTACATAATGCCAGATTGCAGCTATTATTCTTGGTCGGGTATCAACCTCAATACCAAGAACCTCCATCAAAGCCGGTGAAAGCTTGAACTTCTCAGGCACATAGTTCATTTCCAACCGTATGTTCGCAGTAAATTCTTTGTCCCCTTTCCTCTTCACCTCAAAGCCCTCATGAGGTGCAGGAGATCGAGCATTCTCCCAAATAATCAAAGGATTTTCTGGATATAGTCTCTGGTCCAGGGAAATGGTCACTCTCTTGAAGAAAGATGAGAACTTTGGGTACAAGGGGTTTGACTTTTGGACCACTCCAGGCTGATCAGGATCCACCCCATCTTCTAAGATCCTCCCAACTATCTTAAGTGTCCAAGTAGGGGGCTCGGCATTTGGCTTCTTTGGAATGGTGCGAATCTGATTTGCAAAAGTGTTGAAAACATAAATTCGAAGGGTTTTCTGCACACAAGACGGGTTTTTAAGGGCCTCCTGAATGTCAACTTTCTTTCTTGAAAGAGCAGCATCAACACGAGCCTCAAACTCAAGAAGTTGGGTGTACAGAGCAGACTCAGGCAGAATTGACGCCACTTTGTCTTGTAGCTGCTTCTCAGGAAGCTTCTGCTTCTTTCTCCGAGCCGCAGATGACAGTTCCATTGCTTTCAATGGGGAAACTGTGTTCATAGGGGAACCAACAAGAGGGCGCATTGGAGGTTTTTGGAGCATCCGCTTAGCACTCAAATTACCGGGTGTTGACATGGAGGGTGAAGATGTACCCAAACTACCAATGCCGGTTGCATGGCCCTGGTTGAGCGACAGCCCTTGAGCTTGTAACTGAGCCTGGAATTGGGCTTGAGCTTGGGCATGAGCTGCTTGCGCTTGAGCTTGGGCATGGACCGCAGCAGCCTTCGACTGCGCCTGTGCAATAGCCTGCGCTTGGGACAGCTGATACTGATTTTGAAAGGCAGCCCCAATTTGAGCTTGTGCTTGTGATTGTGTAAACGAAGGATTTGTGGGCATACCGGCATTGCCATAGGGCGAGGAAGAGGCCCCAAGGCTCTTAGGTGGATTATTATTGTTCACAGACATCGCTATCTAATGTATTTAGTCCAACCAGAAAGATCTAAAAACAGAAAAAATTATAACTTTCTCTATTCATAGCCTCAAATTACATACATCAAACCTAAACCCCAGGGAGAAATGTAAGCCCGAGCTAATTTCAAAAACACCCCCCAAAACCCAGCAACACCAGAAGGATCAAATTCCCTTAAACGTCCAAACCTTTGAGAGCCAATTTAAAGCATTAGACCAAAAGGGTAAGCACGCAAAACCTTAGAACCCCCTAATTTTGCAAGAGAAGTAGTAGATGTAGAGACCGGTGTAGCTTTGAGAAAACCCTAATCCCTAGCACGCATACCAAGTTTTTGAGAAAAGTGCTAAAAAATTGAGAGTGGGATGTGCAAAAATGGGAAATTTTGAGGGAGACCCAGATTTTGAACGTGCATGAAATGTCCGTCTCAGATTTGGAAGCGACGGAAATGAAATAAAACAGTGAGAAACTTTGAGCTTTAAAGGAATTGAGCGACAGAGTCGAAGGGACTGAGAAAATAGGGGTATAGAATTCTTACACAGTGTCAGCAATTGAGGCTTGCTCGCTGTTTCTGCTTCCCTCCACCTGAGACCGAAGAGGAAGCGAGGGGACTTTGCTTTGTGGGCTTGTTTGGCTCTCTTTCGCTTCTTTCTTTCTTGCTTTCCTAGAACGAAAATTGTGCGAAAAAAGCGTATTTTGATGGGAAAAGAGTTCAAAAAAAAAAAGTTTGTCCCATATACTAGCGAGTCGGGTCCAGCCTTATATCCATCCACATGACAATCCGACCCATGTCGTCATTCAAGTTTTTGGTTAATTAGCATGGATGAAATAAAGTCATCATTTCATTTTCACTTTTAAGTTATATTTAATACGCGGAATAACTATTATTTGAAATAGTCTTTATTAAAAAATGAATGAATATAGTGAATTAGTATTATAATAGCTATTTTTAAATTCATGATGGAATGATTATTCCTTCAATTAAAAGAATTGTCATTCCCTCATAACCATCGAAATAGCTATTTTAAGACTAATACATTACACTCATTTTATTTTTAATAAAGGCTATTATTTGAAATAGTCATTCCGCGTACCAAACATGTTCTTATTGGTCAATTTGTACGAGAATATTTTTCATTTCAAGTTAAAAAAGAAAAATAAAATTTATTTAATAGTTCATATTAATATTTAAATAACGTAGTACTATGTACATAGTTAAATAAAACAAAATAAAACATTAATTGTAAAATAGAAATTTCAATTTCACTTGATATAGAGAAAATTCTATTCTGTTTAATTTGAACATGCTAGTTTAATAATTTTTTATTAAAATGAATTACTTTTCATAGACATTTTGTTCATATTACAACAATTATAATATATCAAAACATGTTACACACACTTTCACTCTCACATCTACATAGAAGTAAAAATTACTATTAAATTAATTTTAATTCATTCAAAATTTAATTGTGATTTTTACTGTCACGTCAAAAGAGTATGCACTTAAAAGTGTGAAAGTATGAATATGATGATTTAATTTCTTATCCTCTAATCCAATATTACTGGAATTATGGTAACTATAATCTAAAATCTAACTTTATGCCCTTTTACTTCTAGATAGCATAAAAAATAAGAATTTAAAACATCTTAAATCTTAAATACAGTAATTGAGGTAACACTCATTAAATACAAACATAATATGAAATTTTGATTACTTTATCAATTATAACAAACAAAAAATAAATAAATAAAATTTATGAGAAATATCTTCACAAGGTTTTTATTTAAAAAACATATATATATATATATTTTCTCAACTAGTGCCAAAACTTTCAAGCCAGGATCCGACCCATAAACCTACACAATGGGCCTTTATCGACGAAAGAGTCCAAGTAATAAGCCCAGCCCACGTTTCCGCTCTTGATTCTCGCTCTGAGCCTAAACCCTAGAACCCAGTTAGGGTTTCACTCCATTCATCGCGGTAAACATCAATCTCTTTGCCCCAGAAGCTCAGTGAGCCCCAAAACCAATAACAATGGTAGCTTAATCTCTTCGTCTATGCTTAGAATACACACACACACACACACACACATATATGCCTTTTGTACTTTGTTTATTTGATTTGATATAGTTTCAAATGTTGTATATATCGTAGGTGAAGTATTCGAGAGAGCCTGAAAATACCACCAAGTGTAAGTGTTTCAATTTCTTACATATCCTAACACAAAATCTAACACTATTACTGTTCATTAACAACTAGGATTTATGTATTAGTTACTGTCATTTTTGTTCAGATTATGGGTGTTTGAATACATTGTGTAATTGAAACTGGGATTTATGTGTTAGTTACTGTCATTTTTGCTCAGATTGTGGGCGTTTAAATATTTTGTGTAATAAGAGCTGATTTTGAAATTTAGTGTTTCACACTCACACAAACACATGTATGGATGTGGAAAATTCATGGAGTGTGATGTTTGAGTTCTTGGTGCTATTATTGCAGCCTGCAAGGCCCGGGGCTCAGATCTGAGAGTTCATTTCAAGGTATGTTTGTCTAAGTTGAAGTGTTCATTTTTCCAGTTCAAATGAGAAGGGGTTTTGCACAGTTTTGCATTTTGATATTGCAATTCGTTGAAATGGGTGCTTAATTTCTTATGGATTATAAAATATGCTGGACAAGGAAGGGGCCTGCTCCTTATATGAATAAGTCTCCTAGGAGATGTTAGGGAAATCAATTGAAAATGGGCTCAACCGATTTTGTTGTTCCTTGTAACAGCCTCTTCAAATGGTGGCAACATTCATGGATTCTGTAGTTGGGAATAAATTATCTTGATAAAAAAGAAAACTTTTTTAGATTACTGTCGCCCATTTATTTTTTTGGTACTGCATTTCATACTTTTCATGGGAAGGAAGCTATATATATGCTAACTATATGATATGATTGGTGCAACTTTTGTTTGTATAGATTTGGTATCTTATTCTTTGTGCAAGTGGGTTTGCCCTTGAAGGTTTTGCAGAACTCTTTGGTCAAGTGTAATGACTTTAGGATGAATTTTTATCAATGATAATCAAATATATTTGTTGCTTTCCAAGTTGCAGTTTGATATTGATATACATATATATTTTAATGTGCTTGACTTCATTTCATGCTGTAACTGGCCTATTGATTCCCAGAACACAAGAGAGACAGCCCATGCTGTTCGGAAGTTGGTTTTAGCAAAGGCCAAAAGGTATCTGGAAGATGTTATGGCTCACAAACAAGCCATTCCCTTCCGACGCTTTTGTCGTGGTGTTGGTCGAACTGCTCAGGCAAAGAACCGCCATTCAAATGGTCAAGGACGCTGGCCTTTTAAATCTGCTAAATTTATTCTTGATTTGCTCAAGAATGCAGAGAGTAATGCAGAAGTATGTTTCATTATAGCTGGTTTTTAATTCTTGGTTTGATCTGCATCTTTAGACCATGTGCAAAAATTATCTGTCGACCTCATATGTAGGTGAAAGGTCTGGATGTGGATTCTCTGTACATATCTCACATCCAGGTGAACCAAGCCCAGAAACAAAGGCGCCGAACCTACCGTGCTCATGGGAGAATCAATCGTGAGTTTATTTTCTCCTTTTTCTTCTGTAAAAAAAGGGATGAGGCTTGGGGAAGTGGGCGGGCCTGTGGGTTATTTCTTAATATTTTTCTCTTATTCCTTATGCAGCCTATATGTCATCTCCCTGCCATATTGAGTTGATCTTGTCTGAAAAGGAAGAGCCAGTCAAGAAGGAGGTAATTGAAAATTCATTATGCCAATTATTGAAAGTTGAAATGTAGAGGAAAACCAGATGCAGGGCATAATATACTCTACCAGTGGTTTTATTTATCTGTTTTCCAATTATATAGATAAAATGTTATGTTATGATCATTTAATTTATTGATAGTGATTAAGTGCCCCTCAAAATATTCATGCAAGTAATATATTTTGAGATCAAAACATTTGGTGATGCATTAAAATCACGACACTGTTATATCAAAAGAAAAGTATTGTGGTTATTGGTTGAAATCTTATAATGGTCATTTTGGTGTTTTAGATTAAAAGCTAGTTTCATGAAAATTCGTTGGGAATGTTATCACACAATGTAAATTCTAAATGAAACATGGATGGATTAAAATTTGATTGGGCATCTGAATAGTAAAGCCACTTGTTAGTAATGATAGAAAAAGAAGAAAAAAGTGGTAAGGGGGCTAAGGAGTGCCATGTTTAATCTGATTTCACTTTGTCTGCATTCTTTCATTAACCAAGGGAAACTTACTATAATACAGGGGATGGAACTAGGGGTGGTTACCAACCGCTTTCAGCTTGGAAATCTGCCATTTCCAAACTCCAACCCGAGGGGCATGGAAATGGAAATCCTGTTACCGATCCTGAGCTGAATTCTGTGTTTACCGTATGGGGTCAGAATTCAAGTTCGGCTTTGGGCTGGGATTCCCATTGGAAATTCCAAGCCTGTTTTCTTCTCGCTAATTGCAAAGAAATCGAACAAAATTACAAGAGAATATCACCCCAATAAGCAGAAGCAAACCCACAACTTTACTACCCGAAATTTTTTAAAGCCTAGAGAACAAACCCACCCACCCACAAAGTCACAAAGGTCAGAATAGAAGTTCAGAAACCACACCCAGGGAAGACGATGAGAGATTTTGAGAGAAACTTGTTACAGAGAGAGAGTGGGGGGGCTGGATAGCGGATGCGATGAATGAAGAGGAATTCAAAGAATGGGATGCAGAACAAGGCGAGCCCTTTCCTCCACAGCTAACCAAAACCCAAACCCTTCACAGTGACTCATTCACGTAGAGCAACGCAAGTGGCGATGGGAGCTGGGTGAGCAGTGCTGGGGTCCAGGGAATGAGGTTTTTTGAAATATATACCACCCTTTTTTATTTTTTATTTTCTTATTAAATTATCAGGTCGGGTTGGTAACCGGATTTTTTTGAAATGTGTTACTGATTTCTGACCCAACCCGATTGGAAATACAAAAAACAATGCCAACCCCTGAACTGATCCAAGCTAGGAGCCGACATGGTGGCTTGATTTGGCTTGTTATGCTCGGGTTGGCTTGGTCCGGCTTTGGTCTTGCCCAGTGCTAGATGGAATTGATGTAGCAGGTTATGGTTAACGAAGTTAAATTGACTAAAATTACTGTCATTAATTGATTTTATGTAGATCAAAAAGGATTGTGTCATCATTCTGACCAAAGAGTATGATTTTATTTTATTTTTCCTTAGTAAGGAGTTGAAACTTCTGTAATTGGACAGACTGATGCTTAATCTTACTCTTACTATCAAGCAAATTTACAGTTTCCAGCTCACTGCTTTTGTTGGTTTGCAGCCTGAAACACAGTTGGCTCCTAGGAAAACCAAGAATGCTCAAGCTCTGCGCAGCGGTGCTTCTTCTTGAATGCAGTGGCTGAGGGAATTTTCATTATTCATTTCCATATATCATGTAGGATTGAGAACATGTTTGTTCTCACTCTATATTTTGATAAGATTTTCTTTTTTGAGTAAGTAGATGAAACTTAAATCTTTTGGTTTTGTTCTTTCTTTCTTTTTCTTAAAAAAAAAAAAAAATTTGGATTTTGAGTAATGTAAGGAGACGTTCATAGAGGTGTCTTTTAATCTCAGTGCATTAGAACCAGTGCACTAGAATGTATTTGCTGCTCTCAGAGAATCGAGAAGCAATCATAATGAGTGTTTTTATGATGGGGACATGCTGATCTTTAGGTGCTTTGTGTAAGTCGAAGTTTCATCTTCTTTGGAGGATGCCAATGAATAATATAAATTTGGTAGTGGGAGTCAACGGACTCCTTCGAGCATGAAGAACAAGTAAATAAATGAATTTGGAAAATTGATCGGGGAGTTTTCACCTGCACTGTCCTGCTGAGTGTTTTTGGGAGTATTACAATTTTTATTACAGGTTTCTTACAAATTGATGTGGCAGTCTATGTTGTAATTACCATCTTAGCCGCCAAATAATTAAATAAGATTGTGATTGTCGTGATAGAATCATGTGGATTGTCATGTCAATTTGTAAGTTTAGCGACATTTATCAGGTTACATATTAAACAATTATATTTGATTGTAGTTAATGAGACAGTATCAAGTGGACTGTTACGTTAATTTGTTAAGAATTGTAGTAAAAGCTATAACACTCAGAACTATTTTTCTGCTCTTTAGCCTCTTATCTTTTGCGCGAAGTGCGAATCTTTATGGTTAGTTGCTCTTTCCAGTCTTTCTTTTTGGTTACCCTTATAGGCCAGCTGATGCTACTTTGATCAAATTATTCTTCTCCTTTTGCTAGGGTGTTGGTGATGTTGTGCATTATTTCATAGGATAATGACCCCCATTTAGCTTCAGAAGGCAAGCTCTCTTTTCTCAGAAGTACCACCTCATGCCTCTTAAATTACTTTGTTTATTTGTATCTTTGTGGTACTTTATTGCCTCTACTACTAAGCCCACTATGGTGGGATGGCTGGTGGGCCTTAAACCTCAGACTTGTTAGGGTAGGTGGATCCCACATTGCCCTCTCTATTTTTCTGCCGGAATTGCATACTTGAGTTATAAGCGAGAGATAAAATCAGCAAAAAAAAAAAAATACTGGAGATAGAAGCAAAAGATAAAATCAGCAAGCTTCATCAAATGGCCCTTATGTCATCATCACAAAGTTTGGAGGGGACACGGAACGCTTATGAAATACAAAAGGAAATCACACCAAACCCAGTTAAGCCTGTAGTACAGACAAATACCAACAAAAATATAGAAAAAAGAAACTCTGATTCAGATGCTCATATCAAACAACTCTAGAGCCACTGCTTCAGATTTGAGCTTTCAGGCCCCCATGACAGAGCAATTCCAAATAAAGTTGCTTAGCTGGTTAGTGCCACACTCAAGAGCCCTCCACTGCAATTCATCAGCCTGTGGATCTGGGCAGCAAGTGTATACAGCCATGCCATGGCCTGCAGAAGCAACCGACGATGCACCTATGACAAGAAGCTCATCACCCAGAGACTTGAATGCTATTCCCCATCCTTTATTACTATCAGCTCTTACTGGGACTGGTCCTAACTTCTTCCATGAATTGCTCCTCTTCAAGTACACCTTCAGCTCGTTTGAGGAAGCTTCAAGTGAGTAGAGCACATTGTTGGCAACTGCAACAAGAGGTGGAGATTGAGAAGTTAAGACCGGGGTATCTTTCAACATCTCTGGGATCAATTCCCAAGTGTTTTTCTCTTCATCAAATGCTTCCCCACAAGTTAGACCTTTCCCTTCCTCGTCCATCCCTCCAATCACATAAAACTTGTTATCCATGAAACAGCCCGAGCAAAGCTTCCTCCTCTGCTGCATCCTTGGGAGAAGGTCCCATGATTTGGTCTCTGAATCATATTTCTCAGCTGAGCTCAAGACTCCCTTTTCACTCTCCATTCCAATGCCACCAGCTACAAAAGCAGAGGTGCCGCAGGTGGCTGATGCAAACAAACACCTTGGATTGATCATACAAGGACCCTTGAACCATTTGTTCGGTGTCAATTCATACCTCCAAACAACAACACCATCAATTTCTTTTCCCGACACAATCAGATGAGTCCCTGCACAAACTGACTCCTTATCCCCTCTTGTAAAACAGAAGTCTGATGGTAAGATTGGAAGCTTCCTGCAACACCTGAATTGCCTGTCAAATGCCCACCAGCTATCCGCCTCAATAGTCAGCATGAAAACAGACGCTTCTTTAAACCCAATTGCCCTCCTAATCTTATACACCTCACCACTCTTCACAAGAGAGAAAAACCTTCTGCTCACAAAAGAGAACTTCCAGTATTCTGATCTTGGAACCCTGGCCAAGATCAGAGCCTCTAACTCGTCACTCAGCGAAGCAACGGAATAATCTGCATCCTGAGGTTCTCCACCTGAGGAACTATGAGAATTAATGCAAGAGTCCAGGGCAAGAAGCCGCTTCTTGCTACCAACCTCACTGTCATTGCCACACATATCCTCTCTTTCTTCTTCACCCTCTATTTCTTTTCCTTTGGACATGGATCAGAACTCTATTAAGCTGTAAAAAATCTCTGTAATTGAAAGAAATTTTAAAAAAAAAAATCTAAGGAAATGATTATCAGCAATCCTATTACCAATATGCATAAACCATAAAATTTGGCTAAAAAAACATCTAATTAGATGGCAGATTGAGACCAAAAAACAAATACAATCTATGCACCTGTAACAAATTAACAGATATACATAGAAAAACAATTTCTCTCATGGATTCATCAAGATACAAAGAAATAAGCACAATACCCCAGAGAAAATTTTTCCTCCATTGTAATATTTTTGGTGTTTATGTCATGGGTTTGTAAGGATTTATGGAAATAAGTGAAATATTTCAACATCAAACTTAGAAGAAAAAAAGGAAACCCAGTTGAGAAAGTCAGATCAAAATACGTAACTTCAATGGGATGTCATAATTTATAATACGACTAAAACAGAACAATACCAAAAATAAAGAACTAATTACTCAGATTAGAACCCATTACCCATGTAAGATCAATCTGATTAACAGTTAGCAAATGAACATGAAAAAAAAAAAAAAAGGTACAAACAAGCGTATATACATACATGAAAAGGCAAAGACAGGCAGGCAAAACGGGCTCTCAGAAATGATCGTGATATATACAACACACACCCATGTACATACACGTACATATATAGTGTACAGAGAGAGAGAGAAACGTACCAGGAAGTCTAAGTCAAGTCAAAGGAAGCAGTAAAGGGAGGGGGACGATTATGAATGAGCAATGAAAGCAGAGAAGAAGATGAACCGGGTCGGCCCGAGTTTCTAGGACTTACACTTGTAACGAAGCATAGTACGGCAAAGCTTAGCAGAATTTGGTAGAGAAAAAAAAGTAGAGAGAAGGAGAAGCAGATAGAGAAACAGTGAAAGATACGTCATTTAGCGCAGAGAGAGATTTTTGGTGGGGGTGAAGTTTTATTAGTACAGAGTACCGAACAAACAAGGAAAGAAGGAAAAGAAAGAGCTTGTATCAAGTTGGAAGAGCCACCTTGTCTGCTCTTTCTTTATTTTTTTGCTTAATTTAGTGTGCGCGTTGTCTTTGGGATTATAATATGCAGAAAAAACCAAAGCTTTTTTTATTTACCATTAACATCACCACCCGCAACAGCAGTGCCAGAGCCAGGTGCCCAAAGCTTGAAACTGATCTTTTCAATTATTAGTATTATTATTATTACGGTCCCCCAAGTCTCTCTCTCTCTCTCTCTCTCTCTCTCTCTCTCTCTCTCTCTCTATATATATATATTCATTGTTATCTAAAGTCTTGTATGAACTATACAAGCTTATATCTTTACCCTTAAAATTATAATATCGATCGGCTTTACTTTCTGCACCCATTTTTTTATTTTTTATTTTTTCTTAATAGTTTACTTTGTATATTAAAGTTAAAAAAGGATGATTGTCCATCTTTATAATAACAAGTGGAAGACAAGCGTGAAAAAAAAAGACAATGTTTTCATCCTAATCGGATTTAAAGAAAAATTTTCAATTCAATTTATTAAACTAATATTTATTTTTAAAACATATAATTCACATATCATATGAATCGCCTTGATCACGACAACAAATAAAAGAGAGAGAGAAATTAAAAGGTGGTTCACACCACTTCTCTTTGTATTTATATGCGAGATGGGTCATTTATTTTAAATGAACGACCTAGATAAGGTTATTATACCGAATCAAAATTCCTTTAAATCACTTTGAAACTTTCTATTTTTGTTTCCCCTCACTCATGGAATTTGTAGCTGAGTTTGAATCCAAATCTTTTTTTTCTTTCCGGTAAATAAATGGTAAACACTGAAAAATATTCAATTTTTATTTTGAATAGCAAATATATATTTGAACTTTGAACCTTGAAGATTATGAACCATGATAGCAGTTAGAGAATCATTACATTTCTCAATTTAATTGTCATTAAGACAGCCATAATTGGTGAAATGATTAGTTAGTGTCTTACTTGTTAACCATACACTATTAATCATTTTCAAATAAGTTAAGTTAGTATATCTGTTACCACTAATTTCATTAAAGAACCAATTAAATATAGTTAGTCAAAATTAACATATGCAGTTTAAGAAATGAATTTAAACAAAATCTTTTATTGTAGAAAAAAAATCAATTAGTTAGATGTTTGTAGTAAATTCGGTATGTGCCGGACCATTTTTCTGGAAACTGACTCATTTAACAAACCTACGTGATAAATGAAATCACCTGAAAATTAGTTTTTGAATTTGTGTTTTTCACAATGTTGGGGGTTGGGCCCAAAAGATATATGTAGGCCCATATCCCATTTACTAATCCGGACCGCATGTGAAGGGCCCATGCCCGTACAGTGGCCGACCCTTGCTACAAGGGTCGGTTACTACGATAAAGGCCGTAACAATCTAGGTTCGGTTCTCTAGTTGAAAAAGATGATGAACTTTAATAGAAAAAGGACAAGGTTCATTATGGCTCGCATTTAAGGCAGTCGATCTCGATTGCTGCCCCGGCGTGTTTCCAAGGTTCACCCGCTCCAGGGATACGATTGATGTGACAAGCAAGCAAAAGCTCATACACCGTGGACCGGTATATGCGTGACACGTGGAGGGATCTTTATTGGCCCGCATGGGCATAGAAAAAAATGAGGATCTTAAGGCCCCACTGCAGAGGCTCATTTAATGAGCCTCGTGGGGTCCGCCACTATATAAAAGGGGAGAGAAGGGGGTAAGTACCATAATCCACAAAAATACTCTAAGTCATTTTAGTAAGAGATCAACTCTCTAAGATAAAACTGACTTAGGCATCGGAGCTATCCCTCGCCGACAAGCTCTAGTGTCTAATCTTTTTCTGTTCTCAGGTTCACGTGAAGTCGGATTCGGAAACTGTCCCAACACACAATATCCTTTTTTTTTTTTTTAACAGTAATGCTACTTTTTGTATTTATTTATTATATTCATTTTACATCGATTGATGTAGGGGCGGAGCTGGAGCTTTTGGTGTGGGGATGCCAAACTTTTTTTAAAAAAATTGGGGGGGTAAAATTAATTTTTAAAGGTCTATTTCATAAAAAATAAAATTGTGTTTTTTAGGCAATTTTTTTTTTTTAAAATTTAATTTTTTGTTTTGTTTTGGAGCTATCTTGTGGCTTGGGGGGGGGGGTGGCTCCACCCCTAGTTGATGTGGTGTATTGTAAGTAACTGTTTTTTTTTTTTAAGTGGTTGATATGAGAAGCTACTTAAAGCACACCACATCAGAGGGTATAAAATAAATGTTATAAATAAGTGTGAAGAGTAATATTACTTTTTTTTTTTTTAGAGGTCAAATCTAATTTTGATAACGATCAAGCCTAATTTTTAAGCCAACATATATAAAAAAAAAATTTCAAAATCGAAGGTTCATGGCCCAGCCCTAGTTCTGTCCTTGCATCGATGTAGTTGTTATTTGGCAGCTTAATTGCAAAGGTCACCTTCTAACAAAGCAATGGCTCTCTCCCGAGTCCCCACTTTCCATAGCTGCAGAAGGTAAAATAGAATCATCACTAATTGGATAACATTACCAAATCATGGATGCTAAATGTTGATGATCACAATCAGAAGCTCCCAACCCCCACAAAACACATAAAACAAAAATCTTCACTACTTTTCTCACTTGTGAAAAAGGTTTCTCATCCAAGACATGGTGGAAAGTTATCCCTCAGACTGGTTGGACATGGAGGGGCTTAAAATCAAAAATGCAAGAATGGGACAAATGTCTGTTTAATAAACTATGTTGAAAAAAAAAAAAAATTCAATCCAATTTAAAAGAAAACTTTTTCCTAACAATTTAATTGCAAAGGTCATATTCGAACAAATAAATAACTTTTTTCCGTTTTCCTTATACTTACGTAGCTTCAGGAGATAAAACAGAACCATCACCCATTGGATAACATCACCAAATCATGGATGCTAGATGTTGATCACAATCCTCCCCAAAAACACATAAAACAAGAATGTTTACTGGTTCTTTTCCCCCATTGTGAAAAAGGGTTTCTCATCCAAGACATGGTGGAAAGGTATCCTTCTCTGACTGGTTGGACATAGAGGGGGCTTGAAATTAAAATACTGGGTCACTCCTAATGGCAATAGCGGACTCAAAAGTTGTCTTATCATCAGTCACTTAATTACTAACACAAGTTACCAACAACCATGTGGTAATCAGTCTTTTCCCTCAAAATGATGATGTGTTTGTATTAGGTCATTTCTTTCAACCTCTCTTTTTATTAAAAATAAAATATAAAAAATTGGATACTTTTTTAAAAAAAAGGGTGGCACAAAAGTGACAGTTGGTCTTTGATCAATGAGCAAGCAAAGAAGATGGCCAAAGTGCAAACCGAAGAAAAACAATGCTATGTAATAGACTTAGGTATAGGGTCATTACTTCTGTCCTATTCAAGCTTACTCTTAAAGCACTATTTGTTTTAAAAATATTAATTATTCTATGTATTAAATATTTTATTTGTCGAGCTTTTTTTTATGAAAAAGACTTTTAAGTTCATACGGCGAAAGAATGTTAAAGTATTATTAAATAATTTAATTTATTGTTTCATATTATATTACGCCTTTGAAAAAAGTGATATTTTAACAATGTATTAGAACAAAATGTCTTGATTTCAAATTTATTAATAGTTTAATCACCAATTACAGAGATGATGCCACACCCTAACCTAGAAAATGGAACTCTATTGGATGAGACTTTCATTTTTAATGTGTGTATATATATATATATATATACAGTGCACTATGATTCAAAGGTTGTGTTGTCTTTCCACTGATAACTGTGGTGGATTTGCCTTTAATCCTTGTTTGTTTTCTTTTGACACATATCATGAACCCAAATTTCAGTGTCATGAATATCGAGTAGGTTTAGCACTTGTGTTCGACACGTGTTGTTTAATAAACCCCGAATCTGTGAAGAAAGCTCCCGGCCAAAAGGAGAATCTACATAGAAAAGCCAACTAGCCAAGCATGGGATTGGCTACAAGACATCATTAGCCTAGGGAAGGTTTCAGACTTTCAGCCCCTTCGATTGGGAAAGAGAATGCTTGGAAACCCTAACCCTAATTATATAATTCTGCACTATATCTTTCTTTGATTGGTTAACAATTTCTAGTACTTAAAAAAGGACTCGTTTACCTAATACTCACTTAGTTGGGATGCTAAATTTTCCTGGATTGCTTCCAAAGGCTAGAGAGAACATGCTTTTGGTTTTGGGGTCCCCCATTTTTTTTCTTCTAAATTAAGGGTTAAAGGTTAAATTCGCTTTTGGAAGGTTTTGATTTCACAAAACTCCACATCTTTAGGCAGTGGACCTCAAAACATACTTCGATATCTTATCTCTATTAAAGCATCTATGAATAAAAATGTCTCTATACTGTGGTCTCTAGGCCTAATTAAATATAGAGAACATGGTTTTGGGGTTCCCCATTTTTTCTTTTAAATTGATGCTTCAATCTTAATTAGCTTGTGGCAGATTTTAATTTTTTGGTACTTTTGACAAAGTTTTTCTTCAAATTAAGTTGGAAGAAAAGTCTATTATACTTATAGATGTCTAAAATGTATGTGATCAAATTATTGAAGTTTTTATAAGAAAGAGAAAGTAAAATTAAGTTTTAACTGATAAAAAATTTACAACACACATGTTGTAGTTTTTTTTTTTACAGCATCTAAGCCAAATCCTTCTATTAAATTGACATGTGCTCTTTTAACTCATTCTATTAAATTGACGTGTGTTTGAAATGCGTGCGATTCTCACATGCATTTTTAATAAAATATATAATTATCATATATTTTAAACACATGTCAATTTAATAAACTGAATTAAAAAAAAAAATTATAATCCAAAACTTTATCGTTATGCAGTAGAACTCAGTAAGATTACTTGGGATATGCTCTTTAAAGTGCAAGCATTAGAATATTTTTCTTATAGGACCTAGAAAATTATCGCAACAGTCTGTATGGTGTATGCCATGGCCCTATAGGCTTGTGTTTAGAACACGAAGCCATCAACATCGCCTCGAGATGGTTATGCCATGGCCCTATAGGCCTGTGTTTAGAACACGAAGCCATCCACATCGCCACGAGATGGTTATCTCACAACTTCAACTATCGATTATAATAATATTTTGGGTCAGTAATTACATTTGTAGTTTGTGCCTACCGTACGTGTCTCTGCACTTTATTAATCATGATGATGTGCAGCTTAAGAGTTTAACTTATAGTTAATTACATACCGACATAAGACACGTTAGAGTATAATGAGTGCCAATGGTTATAATTTAATCTACGCAAATTTTACTTTTATAATGAAAGGGTAAATTTATTTGTTGAATCAATTTTTTCAACAGCCAGATTTGCGATGGGTCATGTGCAAAATAGAGAAAAAGATTATAAAAAATTAGTTAGTTTTTAGGAGATTGGGATACTCCGATGTTTAAGTTAGCATATTGATTAACAAAATAACCGAATGAAAAAGTTTAAGGGAAAATAGTATATGAGTCACCTCTCTATTTTTGAAGACAATGACCTTTTTTAGTGTGAAAGGCTTCTGAGTATGAGTATGACCTTTAGATGCTTATCACGTGATGGGCTGAAGTTGTTTAATCAATGATGCAATTATTTTTCATGTAGTGGGAGTTATTTTTCATGTAGTTAGCTTGTGTAATTATTTTTCACGTAATTGACTGTTTAAGTGGAGTTAGGTGATTTATTCCCCCAACAATATGCATTTATATATACAATAATTTGGATTTGAATCAAACCCAAAATTTGGAATTTTTATTGGGATTATAATTTCTCGATCAATTGTATTTTTGTAGTCCATTGAATTTGGATTCTATTATGTATAATCAAATTATGCTTAGATTCTATAAGTACAAACTCAACAACGACGTTCTACATAATTGGCATGTATAATTAATCATGCTTTCTAAACTGAAGAGTATTGTTGGACTATATTAGGCATTAATGTGCCACCAATAGCATTAAAGTGGCGGTGCCCGAGTCACAAATGCAGAAAATTGTAGTGGCATAGCTTTTACGTCATCCTCTTGGTGCTGTAAGGGAGGTAAATGGAGGTTCAAAATCTCATTGGCACAAAAAATATATCAGAAAAAAGAGTAAAGCAGCAGATCGCGACAGATTGTAGGATTGATTATGGGTTCTCAAATGTCAGCCAATCAGGCATTACAGTATCACCCATTTTTAGTTTCTTCCACAGTTCCAAGGGATGTATAACTTTTTTTTTTTTTTTTCTTTTCTTTTTCCCGGTCGTTTGGTCGAATCTGATTCACAATAACATTGGTTCTATGATGATGACAAAATGGGTACTAAATCAGGAAAGGAAATATAATGCAGAATAAAGAGAAATAGCCGCAAGAGATTTATGTGGTTTGGTCTATAACCTACGTTCACATAATAAAGTTCCAAACGTTACATTATTGCTCTTATTTCCTTGATATGTTTGCAATACAAAAAACTCATATATATATATAAGAGAATTACAATAAATGAAAATAATACAAATATTGAGATTATATCAGTTTTGATTGTATCAAATCTGATTACCTAAAAGGTAGGAGATCAAATCAAATCAAATTTGAATGTAATCAAATTTGATTATAGGATATTACAATCAATTCTAATCGAATCCCAATAATATATTCTAACAAATATGGAGAAAAGCATATAGGAAATGACACTCAAGACATTTTCATGCCGACAGGAAGCGTTGATCGTGAGATTTTTAGATAAATAGTGATTTAATATAATATTAAAGTAGAAGTATAAAATTATAATTTGTTCCACAGTTCCAGGGGATGTATAACCTTTTGTTTTTTTTTTGTTTTTGTTTTTTCTTCGCTTGTTTGATAGAATCTGATTCACAATAACATTGGTTCTATAATGATGACAAAATGGGTACTAAATCAGGACACTAGAAAAAAAGTATGTTGGAAATGACACTCAAGACATTTTCACGCTAATGGGACGTGATATTTGCGAATTTTTTAAAATAAATAGTGAGTTAATATAATATTAAAGTAGAGGTCTAAATTTAAACCCTATTTTTGAAATTTACTTCTCATTTTTTTTTAATAAATAATGATTTAATAAGGTTTAAAAAGATGCCCCACGCAAGGCCTGCACAATTTAGTCTTCCAATAATCTCTTGGAAATTAGTTGCTTTCACTTTGTGGGCTGGATTTGTTCGAAGCTGCAAATTAAAAGGCAGCTGTTCACAATCTAAAACTTAAATTTTGAGAAAAAGGTAAAAAGTTTTTTGTTACCCTAATCCAAGCAAAGCATGAATTCAGTTCAAGGTTGTGATGAAGATTCTGTGGATTGTTTAGAACAATTTGTATTAGAGCTTTTAAAACCCTAACATAATTATTAATTAACTAAATTCAAAAATTTCATATCAACTCATCCTTTAATGAAATACAATGAATTAAGGAAAATTAAATATCCTCTAAAAGTGGTAAATGTTGAGATGACAAAAATTTGAATAAAAATATAGTTTTGAGTATTACTTGGGCCTTGGCTATATAATCCTATCATTTCAGTGGGCTTTTTTTTTAGGGGGGTATTGGTTTGAAGTCGTAGATCATTAGGCCCAGAAGAACAAATAGCGGGTGATAAACCTAAGCTAATTCCACAGGACCCTCCAACCCTAAGCCCTTGAGCCCTGACCCGAGACCCACCGGGTCAACCTCACACGCACACAGACCCACATCCGAAACCACTATTCCACCAGCTAGTCTAGCTCCTTAACCGATAAGACCAAAATCAAAAGGCCCACAGTCTCAGAGGTCACCAAAGTCGTCCATCCATGGCTGCCTCATCCACCTCTCTCAGCAACTTTCTCTCCTTCATCTTCCCCTCAAAACCACCGCCACCACCACCACCCAAAATCCCACCACCCCAGCTCACTCTACACCAGACCCAGAAACCCAGAGAAGGGATGGTCCCGCTGGTGGCCCAAGAGGGCCTACACTCTTCTTCTTCTTCTTTGGCCTCTGTGATATGTCCCTCTCTGGCCTATGCCAACACGCTCTACTTCAATTCGGCTTACAATGTGCAGGTGATAGTGGACGATAACGAGTCCGAGGAGAGGCTGCTGAACCGCTTCCGGAGAGAGGTCATGAGGGCCGGTGTTATTCAGGAGTGTAAGCGCAGGAGGTTCTTTGAGAACAAGCAGGACGAGAAGAAGCGCAGGACTCGTGACGCCGCTAAGCGCAATCGAAGAAGGTTCTGCCTTTTGTTATCTGATTTTAGTTATTATTTTCTTTGGGCTGTTTGGATTGTGGGAGAGTTGAGGAAAAGAAAGATTAAATTTTGATGCTTTGGTAATTTTAATGTGATGGGTTTGTCTGAATTGAATAATTAGCTGCTATAGCCTTAGTTAAGCCTGAACTTTGCTCGTTCAAGGTGATGGTTTTGTATTTTTTTTTAATCGTATACCATAAATTGTTGGTCTTTGTTAGTTAATTTCTGTTTGGGTTCGATTTGATTGGTATTTGTAGTTCGGTTTTTCTGAATCTTTGGCAGTTGGTTTTAAATGTGGAAGTTTTGTTAGCAATTAAGATTACTCCCTTTCTCCTAATTCTGTTCCCCTAAAAACCCAGCTACCCTTTAGGGATCCTTTGCGTCTCACTAGGAGTACAAAGTAAAAATTCTTCACTTAGAAAGTGGACATGGAGAATTTTTGTAGCAATCAATACACTTGACAATATGTGGGGATGTTTTGGGGTCTTCTGAAATGCCACCAGTTCAGATTTTTTTTTTTAAGCAAACCAGGTCAGAATTTCAGTAATATGTGTGATGGTGCGAAACATTTCTTTGTGGCCCTTTTTAGGGTGATAAGTTGGCATATATAATTTCAACATAATGATGCAGTTCAATTTTCATTGGACAAGTATTGCATGTTGTTAATCTCTTTTCACACACACACACATCTTTTGTTTCTTTGGAATGCATCATTATGATTTTGCACTTTTTGTCTCAAATTTGCATATCTTGTATCAAAGTATAGATATTTATAGCTTTTAAATCTTTTTGTGTATTTTCCTCTGATTTTAGGGTGTTGATATTTATAGCTTTTATATCTTTTGCTCTCTTAGGTGCCATGTAATCCTTTTTCGATTGTAAAGCATATTCTTGTGGGTTCTTTATATCTGATACAATAAGGTCACTAATCTGTGATTAAACAACTAGGAGCAGCCATGAAGAGTGTCTTCTGTTAGATCTCTCCTTTGACAATGACTATTTACCATTCATCTGTCTTGTTTTATAACCAGGCGCCCCCCATTTAGAGGTCCTCCACCGACCAAGCCAGAAGAAATAGCAAGCAAGAAGGAAGATGATGAAGAAGATAACTGGGATCTACCCGAAGGAGCCATCCCGTATTAACTGCGATCAACTTGCCTCTAATTTATAGAACTCACCTTTCAGTGCAAGAGGCTTTTGGTCCATGTTAGTGGCATTAAGTGAATCCTGTTCTTTAATCGACTCAGTGCATTATCCTTTTTGTACTTTTATCTATATGTAAAGTAAATGGTTTTCATTCTAGCGTGCATTTGAAGGCACTTTATGTTATGTGTTGGAAATCAATGTTGAAATAAGTAGGGAGACTTGCTTGGGACGATGATGATTTATTTTTCCTTGCTAAACTGAAAAATAGAAGGTGATATCTGTCCCAAATGGGTGAGGCTCTGCCATTTGACTAAATTTTAAGGTCCATCAAGCAATGAGAGAAACCTATTCGAACAAAAGGCTGGCCTTGCAGGGAGTCTTTTCTGGGTCAATTGCGTGGGAGGCAATTTGTTGCTTCTGATGGAACTACAAATACTGGTATTGTGTTCTTCCATATTGTTTGATGCTCTGCATTTGTTAACTAAGTTAGGTATTAGTCATGCTTGTTGATTCAGTGATTGTGACTGTTGGAGCTCATTGGAAATCGAAGAAAAAGTTCTCTTTCACAACCAGGTTATCTGTAGAGAAATTGATTAGAACAAAGCCATGGAATAGAAAAAAAAAAGAAAAAAAGATTAGAACAAAGCCATGGTAAGCTGCCTCTCAAATGATGATTCTCAGTATTTCCAAAAAGTTGGCTTCTGAAGTGGGATCTTGAATTATCTTGTTTGGTATGGGAAGGCATGTGTCGACCCAAATGTGGCTGCCACATCAGAAATTAGGGACACGTTGCACCCTTAGCTTGTGTCATGTGTGCATTGGCATAGGACACAAACCAAAGCAGTATGGTATAATGGAAAATAAGCAAGAACATTTGCTGGTTAACTTATCAAACCCATTTTGCATAAATTTTGAGAAAGTCGATTGATATTATTTAAAAGCTTCTTGTGTGGAGCCTTTTACCATTAATTATCTGGGGAACCTTGTATGCTTCAGTCAAAAAAATACTAATAGTAAAAAGTGTTGCTTAAAAAAACTATGCAGTTCAGTTAAAAATATGCGTATAGTTGGCTCAGACTTTGGCAAATTAGCATTGAGAATCAAGGCAAGTTTAAGAATTTTTGGTTGTTTTCTAAGGGGGAGGGGTAAATTGTTAACGCATCACAGAGAAAAAAAAAGGTGGGGGGGGGGTGGGGGGGGTGGGGGTGGGGTGGGTGGGGGGAACGTAAACTACTTGTAATTGTCATATGGGTTGCTCAAGTTGAGACAGTGGAGAAATTTTGGCTCTTTTTTCTGTGGCTCAAAGAGGGGTATTAGAAAAGTGGTTCCAAGCAGCAGAGTTTGAGTTGGGTAATCGCTGGCTACAAAATGGTTCCTCGAGCGTGTTTAAAGGAAGAAAATTTGCAGCAGAAAAGACGGCTTCAACTGCTGTGATTCATCTAGTAGACCTTGTGAATGTTACAAGCGGCCATTTCCAATTAGCATGGTCAAATTCTACTATATATTATTTAGACATTCTGTACAATTTCTCTGCAATTCGCGGCAAGGCAAACCTGGAGAGAACTTAATTTAGGTAAAAGCAATTTTTCATCTCATGCATTTCTTTGGAGCTCTCCATGAAAAAGGGTACGGCCCCAGACTAACATTAGCTGACAGTTTTGCCGTGAAGTTTATCCAGTCATCAAGAAGAAGCCTCAGGTCATGGACCTTACTCTTTATGTTGTCACAGCAGGCTGCATGCATGGTATAAACTTCACTCATATCCTTACTACCCTCACAAAACCCACCAAAATTATTCGTGTCAAGATACTTAATCTTCACTCCAAGCATGTCAACGATGTCAAGGCGCGTAGTCATCTCACAGAGCGATAGTTCCAGAGAGTTTGGATATAGAACCCTCTCGAATTGCCAGTACTTCAAGAAGTCGACTGCTATATCATCAGATTTCATGTAAAAGATCCCCTTATCTGGCTTGTTTCTTCCACTTTGAGGAGTGAAATCACATGGAACTGTGATTTGATACATAGGGTGGAAGTCTTGAAGTGGACTCCTAAGCCACATCAGATCTGCTTCCTGCAGCCCAAGATTAACAAGTACATGAGATTAAGAGGGTTAAGAGTTCGTTCAGCCCTGCGATTTTGCAAATCAAAAGTGTGATTTTAAATCAAATCATTAAAAATATATCATTTGAGAATGCAATTTTAAAAGTCTCGTTTTAGAATTGT
The DNA here is from genome assembly GCA_900184695.1 of Betula pendula. Taxonomy (NCBI): domain Eukaryota; kingdom Viridiplantae; phylum Streptophyta; class Magnoliopsida; order Fagales; family Betulaceae; genus Betula; species Betula pendula. Next base: position 462,457 of record FXXK01000567.1, read on the forward strand.
ACATTTTAAAACCGCAAATCCAAACGGACCTTAAATAATCATAACCAACTTATTACAAGAAAAAAAAAAAAAAAACTCACCGTGAATACTAAATTGTAACCTAATTCAATCACTTGCAGCAGAATGGCATTTATCCTTTTATTATTAAGCATGAGGTGATCTGAGCTTGTGAGTCCCTTTCCTGCAGCAAATTTGGATTCAAATGGTGGGAGTTGGAAGCAATGGGGATGTATGGAATTGCAATATTGAAATGCTTGATTATCCAAAGAAACAACCACAAGGTGATTCAAGAACCGTTGAGTCCCTTGGCCGATTCGGAAGCTCTCTAGGAAGAGATCAAGGACAGAGCCTGGACTTGCCCACGTTTCATCAAGAATGGTCAGCATGACTGTTCTGTCTGCCATGGATGCACTCCTCAACACTTGCACCAACTCTCTGGCTTCTGCGTTCTAGTTACAAAGCACACAATATTCATAGGCATGATTATTAACAACTTCTTTTGTCCTGAATGATGATGAAGTTATGCGAGAGCATAAGAAAACTTGTATATGCATGATTACTTGCTACAACAAACCTCAGTACTGTAGTCTACAATGATCTTTTTCTTTTAGACCTCAAAAGCAATGATAGATTAAACAGCACATTTCCATACCCCCATAAGAAACAAATTTGATTCAAGAAGTCGTGTGCTTTTATAAAAGTTGACTGTTTGTTGTCAAAGATGTTACTTGTCTATGCACAAGACTTAATTTCTTGAATCATTGTCTTAAGATGGTCACAGATTTTTTGTTTAGGATGTAGTAATTTGCTGCATTTTGACAACCCTTTATATCCGATTCCTACCTGCCTAAGAATCTCTATTTATTATTATTTTTTTTTTTATAGAGAATTTTGGCTTGGCAATGTCTTTTAAGGATATTTTATTAGTTAGAAAGGTAAACAGAATCAATGTTTTCCCATATACAACATTGAGATCCCATGCAATTACCTATCTCTTGCAATGCAATTGGACAGGCAATTAAGGGAAATCTTTAATGGGATCCACATATTAAGTAGGTCTCGAGCGTATTCGGACGGGGCCCATCAAAAGCCTCTCACAATTGTTATCAGATAGGCTGCAATCAAGGCAAAGGCTGGGATTGTAGCCCATCCCAATCCACCTCGAACACCCTCTAGCAAGAGGAATTTAGTGAATGAGATAATAGATATATCATACAGAACCACTCAACTCCTTATCCCAAAGGACAATGAGTGGGGAATGACAGCTAGATCAAAACAATATTCAAAAGCATCAGGAAAACAAGAGTCAAACAGATCTAACATAATATTCTACATTTGTGATTCCCTTACTAATTCTTTAACTATTTGGCACAAAATATACAAGATAACATACATACAAATCCAAATGCACAAGCACACTCACAATCATAGATTTAAAATAAATATAGATTTTAAAATAAGAAAAATATAATTAAAGTACAAAAAGATCTAGCATTCGACCCCAGAAAAAGGTTCCAAAATATGCTTACAGATTGAGAATTGAGAAGAAGCCTTGTTTTTTCTGCCATTCCAGTTGGTTTAGAAGATTGATATAAAAACAAGAATATAAGGAAAATGATCAAGAAAGCTACTGTAGGAATCCATGGAGGCTGTATCAGTCTCGACCCCCTCATCTCTTCACTGAATAGACTTCTCTACCAATCTATTACTAGGGTTAATTTCACTAGTTTAAGAAAGAAATCCCAAAAGTTACAGAAGAGAATCAAAGAGAAATCTGAAAAGACACCTGCCATTTATATGTATGAGTATATCGATCTATGAATATATGCTTTCCATCCATGCACTTGTTATATAATAGATAAATGGATTCTTTTGCTTCTCTTTTGACCAAGTAATTCAATGCAAACCCCACTTGACTCAATCATCTTACTTTTCTTATTCATAAGCAATATCTTAAGTTAAATGTCTTTCCTTTAGAACATCCTTACCTAAAGGTATATAAAAAGTGTGAATATCTCGTAAATAGTGCATTTTATTTGATAATGTAATCTTACGCTTTTACCCTTTTTTTTATTTTTTTTTATTTTTCATTGTTAAATCAGACAGGGTTATTTTTATCTTTCATAATTTGCGTTTACATTTAAAAAGATATCAGTTAAATCTAGATAATCGTACATTCAGTTATCTTCTTAAAAAGTTACGAACAAAAACTAACCATATATTCAGTTATTTTCTTCAAAAGCTATAAACAAAAACAAACATCTCTATTTTCTTCTTCATTGGAATTCACAAGTACTGCTCATAAAACTTCAATCCCAAATAAGTTTTACGTGTTTTAAATTTATTTGTCAAATATTTTTTGTGCTATGGTGATAAGTTTCTCCATGGATAATAAATATGAATACCCCTCTTTGATATTTTTCTTCTTTTCTATGAAATTGATTATGAGTTGAAGAAAATCATATGAGTGGCTACGTGTAGAGTTTATGAGTGATTGAGATGCAATTTTTTTTTTTTCCCCTCTTGTTTGAAAATTTTGTCATAAACTTTAGGATATTTTGGAGAAAGGAAATTTTGGAGAATCCTGTAACCTATCTCTTTGTATTTTGGTCTCAACTGATTTGAAACAAGTTTGTTAGGCGGCCTAAAATTACAGGGAAGAACTGATGTGGTTAATTTGTTTGAAAATATTTTTGGTTCTCTTGATGAGCAAAATTTTTAGATTATAATTTTGTGACTACCAGTTGGTTTGATAGTTGATTAAAGGTTGATTTTGTTGTTATTATTTTTGAAGAATTTGAGGTTTTAGTTATGACTATTCATAATTGTTTGCTGAGAGTAGTTGAATTGCAAATCAATGTTAGACGCAATCTGTTGTAATAATTGTTTGCTTCACGTTACCATTTTTTTTTTTTTAAAAAAAAAACAATTTAAGGATGTAACATTCCACGCCAGAAAATCTTGTAGATGTAGAGTCCCACCACATAGAAGTTTTCTACATCCAATAATTTTCTTCATTCAATAACATCATTTTATAAAGATAAAGTTTAACAGATAAGAGATAAAATTGAACTATATTATCCATGTGATTTGCATGATAGTAATTGAAAATTCCATAGTAGCAAAAATATATATATTATCTTTCTTAATCGTACATGTAGGTGTAGTTATAGTTTTTTATTATTATTATTATTTAATTTTAAATATGGTTGCATGCATGCACGTGTCTCTTGTTTAAAAGATTGATGTCCAGTAGTTTTGAATTAATTTCCTTGTGCTATATAGCACTATAATTGTTAATATTATAATTTGCATATCATAAATGTATTATACTATAGAATATATTTTAATATCTAGATTATTAAAAGAGTATATATTGATTTTTTTAAACAAATAAAGTTTAAACTATAAATTGAGTAAATATAATATATTAAAAGAAAACGAAAGACATATAGTGTACATTTTATGATACGGATAATACAAAGAGATTGAAATTCAATACAACTCAATGTTATATTTTATATATATGGTGGATGATCTTACATTCTTGTTAGTAAATTTAAAAATAGATATGTTATGGTGATAATCCATATGTGCATGTTTATAAAGTTTGTTATTCATGGAATTTGGTTTATTTTAAACTTCATAGTTTTTCAAGGTCCATGATGCATTATAATGAAAAACATTTGTTAAAATTACAATCTTATGTTCCTATAAAATGGTTGAGATAAACACCATAAACATGAATTACTATATATTTTTCAATACCCTTTGATTTGAAGTAACGACATATGTTTACTATCTAATTAATTATATTAATTTTTTAGTATAATCTAGATATTGAATATACTCTATAATATAATATAATAAATATATGTTATTAAAATCATGATATAAACAATTATAGTGATATACCGAGAACCAAGCACGTGCAATGCACGTGTTGTCCCCACTAGTTATCTGAAAATACATGTCCATCTTTTACGAGTGAAAGAAAAAAAAAAAAATTAATTTTTATATTGCCATTGTATTCTTTTTTCTTTTTTCTTTTTTTTTTTTTAAGAAAATCATTATTCAATGTTGTACTACCTCCTATTTAAAGTAAAGCATAGTTTAATAACGTAAGAGCTCTTATGTTATTCACAGGAATATTTTTGAAGAAAAAAAAAAGAAGAATTTGGCTTGGGTTCAATTTTTTGTTGGAACTTGACCGGTTAGGATCGGGACACGCATCCCATAATAGAACACAAGAGAATGATGTTCCAATCTCACTGGACCGAGTTCTACATTCGATCTAATGGGATTCACTCCTCCAAGGATCAGGAGCAACTGATGTTCGCATGTGCCCCCAAAACATTACACATATATCACCTGTCACAAGTATGGATTAAGATCTTCAGTAATTTTAGTGTTTATATTACTAACAATCTAAATAATAAATACGAGAAAGTTTTCATAGGACCCACCTATTCAAACATATCTCTAACAATTCTCTTTGGCTCCCATTTAAACAAGCGAATTTCATAAAAAAAAAAAAATCTTTCACATTTGCTATCCGAATATGAACAATCCGGATAGCAAAATGCCCAAGATTTCAATCCGTCGCAAATAGGAGACAATGCATGGTCCACTTCGATTGAACATGATTGCATGAAGACGACGCTGATATGTGGGGTCTCATATACCCATGTTGATGCGTATGAAATCCGCATCGAGGAGCATATTTTCATTTATTATTTTACTCCTATAATACTAAGGATAAGGTGGTCGTTTCGAACACCTCAAGGGTCGATTTATTGTGCACCGTTGATCTGTCCAATTCGCTGATCGTAACCGGCCATGTGTCATTTTCACAGGTTATTCTCTAGTTGGTGTGCTTATCTAGTCAAGGAGGAATTGAAGAAGATTACTAGTTTTCTAATTAATTTAGACAACATGCAGAACATGTGACGAGGGAGGAAGAAAGCTTATCTGTCAAGGAGGAAGAAGATTGCTAGCTAGTTGAGACAACAAAACATGTGACCAAGTGGCAATCATACACATTTATCATTGTATGTAAATCTCACCTGCATTTTTAATACAATAATAGATCACATGCATTCACACGTGACACGTACATTTTCAAGTGATTAATTTAATGGAAGAAAATACATTTGTCAATTTAGTGGATTAGGTAGAAGAAATTTCCTTCCCTCCAATTTTTTTTTTTAAAAAAATTATATATAAAAAAATATATTGCAGAATACATTGTATTGGCAATATGTCATAGGACTTCAATTGGGTCATGGGTCCTGTCTATGTAAGGTGACTACAACAATATAGGAAGGAGGGAGTCAGAGAACATTATGGGGAGGGGCCAAGACCAAAAAAAAAAATTTGGACAGGGCCCAATATGCTAAAACAAAAAAATTAGCTTGTAAAATTTTCTTTTTTAGCTTGTAAATTTTTTTTTCCTGATTGCCCCGGGGGGAGGAGCCATGGCCCCTACGGATCCCCCCCTATCTCCATCCCTTAGCAGTGATTTGCTTTGACCGGGAAAGGTTATTTTAATTTAATTTAAAACTAATAAAATAGATAGAGATGTATATTAAGAATAAAAATACACAAATCACGTGAAATATGTAACTATAAAATGCTATTATATAATGAATAGAATAAAGTTTTCTCCCAATTTAGTTTTGAAAATAAATTATCATTTCTGACTGAATTTAGAGGGCAATATATCCATAATTGATAGTGCAATGATTAAAGAAAAAAAAAAGAAATGATCGTATATATTCTAGTATATCATATCATGCCTTCTTTAAGCAAAAAATGATTTAAGATAGACGATCATTTATTGCCAAACGTCCACCTCTCATAATCTCTGCTTCCGAAAGGTGTTCATATTCATATACAATCAAAAAAAGTGTATAGAATAGTCTGTTCATAATAGCTCTAGTAGGACAAAGCAAGTATGGAGATGTAGATTGCTCCATGATAGCTCCCCCCTCATTTTGAATTACAACAACAGAAAAGGTAGCTCTCTTTGATCCAATCCAGAACCAACAAAAACACCACCAACTTCAGAGCTTGTATTGCTCCAATGGAGGCAGAATCGAGCCAATTTACAGAAGCAGAAACCACCCACAACATGGAAGGAGAAGCAGATGAAGAAGAAGAAGAAATAGACCCAGAAAGCAATCCACTGAAGCAGCCACTCCTCCAGAGAAATCGGACGATTTCCTCCAATCCACTAGCCATGGTTGGAGCCAAAGTTTCGTATATAGAGAGCTTGGACTATGAGTATGACTATATTCATACACCATCTCCTTGTTCTTAGAACTCTGTTCTTCTTCTTTTTTATTCACATAGATGAAACTTGAAAGTTGATTTGATGCAGGATCAATGAGAATGATCTGTTCAAGCATGACTGGAGAAGCAGATCCAAAACCCAAGTATTGCAGTACATATTCTTTAAATGGACACTCGCATTCCTTGTTGGACTTCTTACTGGTTTAATTGCTACCCTCATCAATCTTGCCATTGAGAACATCGCTGGCTACAAGCTTCTTGCCATTGTTCGCTTAATTCAGAAGAAAAGGTTTGATTATATCCCTTCTGATCACCATTTCATCAATGTTGAAACTTGTACACACGTAATTGTGTACCTTTTTTGAATTTGGTGCAGGTTTTTAATGGGATTTATCTATTTTACGGCGGCTAATTTGCTTCTGACTATGGTTGCTGCTGTTTTATGCGTCTGTTTTGCACCAACTGCAGCTGGGCCTGGGATACCTGAAATCAAAGCTTATCTTAATGGAGTTGACACTCCCAACATGTTTGGCGCTGCACCGTTGATTGTCAAGGTGCGTCGGCTTTCACATATTATGGCCTGTATAGTTTTAATGATGGATTGCATGCTAAAATAGATAAATTGACTTGGGAGGAAGGATTCTGGTGGGGTTTTTTTTTTTTTTTTTCTTTATTACAGGAACACTAGGCTAGCACCAGATACAAATTTCTTCAAATGAGATTTACTTCCAATCAGAAATCACATATCAATGCACTATTTCTTTTATAAGGGCTGTCAATTTTGACAATGCTCAATGCTGACCAACGGGAAATTCTGTAGAATATTGGTGAATGAATATTTTATTTAATCCAATTTTATTTAGGAAATCTGAGGATAGCTAATAGGATTTATTGTGGGTAGAGAAGAATTTTTCTTTTTCTTTTTCTTTTTTAATAATAATAAAAAAAATCCTTACAAGTGCAGTTCTTCAGAATTGAATCCAGTTACATATATCAATTAGAAACCAAGAATCCAATCAGGGTTAAAACCAATGTTAAATGCCACTTGTATATGTCAGTTGTTTCCTCTCACACTTCCTCGTTAGTAGCTAAGCGGCCTGAAATCTTTTCACTGGTGTAGATAATTGGTAGCATAGCAGCTGTCTCAGCTGGATTAGATCTGGGAAAAGAAGGCCCCTTGGTACACATTGGCTGCTGCATTGCTTCCTTACTAGGGCAAGGTGGACCTAACAATTACAGGCTTAACTGGCGCTGGCTTCACTACTTCGACAATGACAGGGACCGCCGTGATCTTGTAACCTGCGGTGCTTCCTCAGGAGTTTGTGCAGCTTTCCGAGCTCCAGTGGGTGGTGTCCTCTTTGCTCTTGAAGAGGTTGCTACATGGTGGAGGAGTGCTCTCCTCTGGAGAACATTCTTCAGCACGGCAGTTGTGGTGGTGGTGCTCAGGGCTTTTATTGAAATATGCAATTCTGGGGAATGTGGACTTTTCGGGACAGGAGGGCTTATCATGTTTGATGTGAGTGATGTTACTGTAAAGTATCGCGTGATGGATATCATCCCAGTTGTTGTAATCGGCATTATTGGTGGAGTTTTGGGAAGCCTTTACAACTATCTTCTGCACAAGATCCTAAGACTCTACAGTCTCATCAATCAGTAAGTATCATATCCAACTTCATTCTATTCAATATAAAGCAAACCTGGCAAAAAACAGCAAAAGTAAGGCTAACTTTGGTCAGTTTGCAATCTAACATAATCTTCAACTGAGGTTAGAGGCAATCCAACATCACACCATTCTACCGCTAAAGTCTAAACCAAGCTGATCCAGTTTCTTTAAAGTAATTTGAGTGAGTCAGACTATCCAAAAGTGATCCGACAGTAGTAAGAAGGACCAAACTCAAACTGACCTAAGTTTTATATCAAGTTCTCACGGGGTTAGAAATAACAAGTGTGTTGTTTCTGTTGTTGCAGGATGGGAAGAATACATAAGATCCTTCTCAGTCTCACTGTCTCACTCTTCACCTCTGCGTGCCAATATGGTCTCCCTTTTCTAGCTGAATGCCAGCCTTGCGATCCCTCCCTTTCAGAGACCGAATGCCCCACCAATGGGGGGTCAGGCAACTTTAAGCAATTTAATTGCCCGGATGGTTACTACAATGACCTAGCCACTCTACTCCTTACCACAAATGATGATGCTGTCCGAAACATCTTCTCCACAAACACTTCTACAGAATATCAAATCTCCTCCCTCCTAATCTTCTTTGCACTCTATTGCATCTTAGGACTGTTTACCTTTGGAATTGCTGTGCCGTCTGGACTTTTCCTCCCAATCATCCTCATGGGCTCAGGTTATGGCCGCCTGCTAGGAATAGCCATGGGGTCTTATACAAATATTGACCAGGGGCTCTTTGCTGTACTTGGTGCAGCCTCACTCATGGCTGGCTCAATGAGGATGACTGTTTCACTTTGTGTAATATTCCTTGAACTCACCAACAACCTTCTCTTACTACCCATAACAATGATTGTGCTCCTAATTGCCAAAACTGTTGGAGACAGTTTCAATCCCAGCATCTATGAGATTATACTGCACTTAAAAGGCCTGCCTTTCTTGGACGCACATCCAGAACCATGGATGAGAAATTTCACTGTTGGTGAGCTAGCCGATGCCAAGCCACCAGTAGTCACCCTCCATGGAGTGGAAAAGGTGGCCCGTATAGTGGATGTCCTGACAAATACAACACACAATGGTTTCCCTGTTGCAGATGATGGGGTGGTGCCACCAGTGGGACTAGCCACTGGGGCAACTGAACTACATGGAATAATCCTAAGAGCTCACCTTCTTCAAGCTCTGAAGAAAAAATGGTTCTTGAGAGAGAAAAGAAGAACAGAGGAGTGGGAAGTGAGAGAGAAATTTACCTGGGTTGATCTGGCTGGGAGGGAAGGAAAAATTGAGGAGGTGGCAGTGACAAGTAATGAAATGGAGATGTATGTTGATCTGCATCCTCTCATCAATACAACACCTTACACTGTGTTGGAGAGCATGTCAGTGGCAAAGGCCATGGTGCTTTTCAGGCAGGTGGGACTCCGCCATTTGCTTATTGTACCCAAGTATCAAGCAGCCGGGGTGAGTTTATTAAGCATCTGTCATTTACTCTAACTAGTCTAAATGCACACTTAAAGGAGAGTCTAATGATTTTTTTTTTGCAATTGTATGTTAATACTAAGTTTATTCTTTCCAAAACTCAAATGAAATGGAGCATACTAGAGATAGATCTTTCAAATGAAAAAACACTAACCTGATGTTCTGCTCCATTTCTAGGTGCCTCCAGTGGTTGGGATTTTGACCCGGCAGGACTTAAGACCCTACAACATTTTGACTGCCTTTCCTCATTTGGCAGCAAGTTCGAAGGGCAGAGAAAAGGAGAACTGAGTCTCTCATAATCACCAAATGGTATTAACAACTTTCTTGAAGCAACATGTATCTTCCTGTATTCCTTTTAATTATTTTCACAATTTATGATTCTTTCATCAAATTCTAAATTGATTGATGAGACACTGCAATGATATCAAATTTCATTTCATTGTAACCGTTCTTTTTATACAAATATCATTCAATGATGAACAACAAAATTCTTTTTGAATCCAACAACACAGGAATGGACTGTGACAATTGCTTTCTGATTCAGACATCTCTCTCATACACGATTCATCTTCTCCTTTTTATGCAATTTACCCATCTCTCATGGTGCATCTTCTGTCTTCTTACGTGCAACTTGCTTACAGTCCAATTGGACATTAGCAAAATATCATGCTAAATCCATAGCTCCGTGTTCCCTACAAGGATTTCTTCTTTTTCTTTCCTGATTTCTTTTTCTTGATGGCTACTCCTTGACCTCTCTTGAACACAGCCAAAACCTCAATGCTGCAAACATTGGCAAAAATCAATTGTCATGGACATATTGGCATAAAATTTGACAACCTTCACTAGAGGGTAAATAAATTGCAAATGCAGTCAGTATCTTTTTATTTAAAAATATATGAACATAGCTGAGTCTTCAAACTTGACAAGAACATAGTCCTTTGAAATTCTTAATTAACTTCCTAAAAGTGGCTAGAAATATAGGTTCAAATCCTAGAGTCACACAAAGCTATATGATTGCAACATGACTTAAAAAGAAATTAACACAAAGTTACATTCAAGTAGATGCAATCAGATAAAGACCCCTACTTCATTGGGAGGGGGCAAGGAATAGACCGGAAAGGGATCAATACCTCTGGGTGCCAGGAAAGAAATTATAACCATGTGCTTTTTCCAAATGCCACACCTTACTTGACAGCAATGACTTGCAATCCTGTTAGACAATTGCTGCATAATTAGCTAACAAACTAATCCACATTCTCAAAATTGAGAATAATCAAGGCAGACATTAACATGGCCAAAAAGTATAATCAAGAGGAATATAATCTATTTCCATAGTATTTTCCAGCCATTGCTTTAATTGACGTACCTCTTTAAAGCTTTCCCATCCACAACTTATATAAATAAGGGTTTCAGGCAGTGCTTCACTGTCATCTGAAGTTGTTTTGCTTCCAATCTGAACTGAAGCTTCCCTTGCACGTAAAATCCATGGTCTTTTTTCATCTTTGACCTTTGAGTGAGGACTGGAGTTGACATACAGATTATAATGCACTAGATAACTTGCCAAGTACTCTTATATTAACAGTCTTGATAGGAACCATAGATGAGATCCTAGACTTAAATATCTAGGGAACTACAAAAGTGTCCAAACCTTTCAAATGATGACTTGGCTTTATGCTCCATTCTTGGTATACTCTGTAATGCTTCAACAAGAGACAGGTCCAGTCCCTTTCTAGGAGGATCAACAACAATTACATCAGACCCCACTATCCAAGAACGAGGTTCCTGTTGACTTGTAAAAACATCATAGAATTAGGCCTGAAACATTCCATAGCTAAACTAAAGGCTAAACAATTAGGCTACCATAATACAAGAGCTATATTATGCCTGGTATTTTTATATAATATATGAGTTTCATGTCAATAGAATCATTACCTCCATAAGTATTATACCAATGTGGAATTACAGAGAGATCTCCACATATGCAAGATTCCAAGGTAAACTTATGACATATATAATCATAGATTCAATACAGTTAAACACCAACCTTTGAAGCGTCTGCAAGATGCCAACTGACACTGCTCTCAATAATGTGTGATAGGCGGTCAGCTGTCTTTTCAAAAGACAACTTTGATTCTTTGTTAACCTCAATGCATCTAACAGACCTGAAAAGAATAATAAAAACAATGAACAACTCTTGAATATAAAGAGCAAGTCGTAGGCCCCAGAGTATTTGCAACTATCTCAGTTCTTGCCTGCATTTCCTGGTGGCAGCTAATGATAATCCAATTGCACCAGCTCCTGCATACAGATCAGCAACAGATGCACCAAAAGGGACATACTTTTGTAACTTCCGGAGCAAGACATCAAAAGCCTGAAAAGAATTAGCATTTGACAGAGTATTATTATTATTTGTGTCAACTTAAGACAAAATTAGGCATGTCTTGCTAATAATCAAGTTTTTGTTATTTAAAACTACAAATGGAAGCACATTTGGCATTCTCTTGGTGATAAGTGTAATCTCCCTTAGGCTAGCAGAAGCTAGGAAGTGATAGTGAGTTGGATGTATCGGAATTTTAAAGGTAAGTCCTCATGAGCATGATTTGCAGCCTTATACTTGTAGGAGAAGTTTACACAATCTGGTGGGAGAGGAACACAAGGACTTTCTAGGACATGATTAGGAATATTTGTATTGTTCTTCATGACATCATATATACGGTTCAAGTTATGTGATAACCTTCATGATTTTTTGCCTTCTTAACAAAACAGCTGGCTTCAAAGATCATGGGGTATCTCGGAGGATATATTTAGGCCTAGATGGGTCTAATATTTTTATTCTGAGGTCATGTAGGGACTTATGACTTATATGCCTTACTAGCTTGAGAGTGTAGTTTTTATCGTGGAATCATATTAAATATTTGAAAATACATTCTATACCTAACCAAAAAACGGATCCTTGTTTACCAAAAAAAAAAATAAATAAATCCATTCAGGCATTTTGGGGAACAACAAATGGGTTCTATCATTTCATGGCAGATTGGTGAATTATTGTGCTGAGCTGGATTTGAACCAGCATAGACATATTGCCAACGAATTTACAGTCTCTCCTCCTCAACCACTTGAGCCTCGATCTAGGAAGAATCAATTCCCAGCTTATTGATAGAATGCCCTAGTGCTCTTGTTCGTTTTTTAGTCATTTTATCCTCCTCCCCCCCCCCCCCCAAAAAAAAGTACAAACTGAAGCTAGACCTGCATGATCCAATAAAACACAAAGGGACAAAGAAACTTGGGCATCCCAAGCAACAAGGTAGGATCTAAATCCCAATACTCCTATTCTTTATGCCTACTAGCCCATACATTATACTAACTACAGAATGTAACATAAATTATATCTTTTCAAGGAATTGATGCTGTTTTGATCCCTATGTTCATTCTTGTTGAATAATAATCAATCTATAGATAGAATATGTCCATGCACAATCAAACAAAAACAAGAAGAGTAATTTGCTTGATCAAAAACTTTATCTACCCGTGTGTTTGCTTGGCCAAAACTGGATGGAGCCAAGGAAATATCGATTCCGCCAACATGTTCCCAGAAGTCTCTCTCTCCTAAAAGATGTCTCCATCTATTCCCAAAAATTATCTGCATAATCAGTTACACATTTTTAGTTCCATATATTTTAATATTTTGAATAAATGCAACAATTTGTGAGCTATGCAAACAATATTGCATATGCAGCTATGAACATATGAGAATATATTTGCTTCTTATAAAAAAAAACATACGAGAATATAGTAAGTCAAGCAGTTGAGCAAGAAGATCTTATACCAAACTGATTTGACTTAGATTAGACATAATTGTAAAGAAAATATTAACCATGTCAAGTGATCCGAGGAAGTGCATTATTCTATTTTTCTTTATATTTCGATCCTTTTGATCATTTCATAGGGTTCTAACCCAGCATTAACAGTCACTGTCAAATAAATTATTCAAAGCATTCTAGCTTCTGCGAATGCATCTTTTTGTTTCCACAACACCAGTGCAAAAACAAACACATTCATGGAGTTCAAAAAAGAAAATTTTTTATTAAAATAAAGCTACTTTAGATATGCGCATTTGTACTGCTGTTATCATTGCTGATTGTGTTTTACAGTCTGCAACAGCAAAAAGTAACTACACATTAAACAAACAAATGGTGCCATTCTATTCATAATCTTTTTCTTCAGAAAAGCATTTTTAACTCACATTATTACTTGATGTCTGAAAGTTAGCCCACACAGAATGAATTAAATGGAGATTGCTCTTTGGCCCACCATTTCTCCATAAAAACTGCAACATTTACACAAATAAAATAGGGTCAAATGTACCTATACACCCTAAACAAATATTTGCAATCAACACCCTAATTTGATATTAATTTGCAATATCCCCCACTTGATACTTATTTGGACAGTGTGGGTGACATTGTAAATTAATCTCGAATTAAGATATTGACCACAATAGTTTAGTGGGGCATTGCAAATGAATCCATAGTTAAGGGTGGATAATTGTAATTAATCCAATAAAATTATTAGAGGAAAAGAAAAAAGAAAACACCCCAGAACAGTAACGAGAACACAAAGGAGGTGTCAAGCTCACATTGGCCAAGGCATTAAGTTTATCTGAATTGGAGGAATTCTCATTTCTCGAATTCCAAACTAGAGCAACCTGCACTTTACCTGGAAGGAATTATAAGCTCGTCAATTTAAATCTTAAATTGCACAGTATAAAAAGTTCAAAACAATAACTTAGTTTTACTATGAATTCAGCTAGTAACCATTTCTATATCTTTCAGAGGCCCGAAGGGATGTGTTGTATGTTGTCACGGCCATCTGCACCACACCCACCATTAGTTAATTCCAAAACTTCACCAAACTACAACCATTGCATTTACAATATATACACAAAAGAAAATTGTTTATTCTTAGAAGCATTAGTCACCTGAACATATCGTAAATCACCGGTCCCCTGATCCTCATCATACGGCTCGACATTCATCTCAATAATACCTGAAAATTATTATCGAAAAGAACAAACAAATTTTACACAAGTTCTATTGGAATACTAATTAAATTATTAAACTCCCTCTTTCTTATCAGAATAAGTTTTTAGGACAATTGGTAACTTAACATGACATCAAAGTAATGGTCCTGAGTTTGAACCTTTACTCTATAGTTTATCCTCACTTCAATTAAATATCCTATATGTTACACCTCACTTATTGAGAAAAGTTTGAGTCGACAAGTGAACAAAATCTACGCCATCAAAATTATTCACACAAAATTGAGACCTTGTCTAAGCAGTTCCACGGCGGCATTAATATTCGGATGGTGAGCTGCACAAACAAGATTTAAACTTTAACAACAAAAATTCAAACAAGCTAAGTATTCAAAATCCAAAACTATTTGAAAGGAATTTCAAACTATTAAGACCTTTACAGTGAGGAATGTCCACCACAATATGAGTACCCTCCTGATAGAGCCCGATGAGAGGACTTTTCGCCGAGCCGCGAACCGCCAGTTTTGCGCGGCACCGCCATCCCCACTGAAAGCAAAAGATGAATTATATAATGTTGCTTTCAATTTTGAAAAATTAGGGGATGAATTAGCTGGTTGTACCAGTTTACAACTATCAAACGTGAAGTTTGAGACCCCGAGGCTCTTGAAGAACTCGGTGGCCTCGTCGACGATGGTCGGACGGTGGAGATTGAGCTCCTGAGTACACCCGGAGCACCTGAACAATCAAGCAGTAAAAAAAAATTAACAATTAATCTGTAAACAATAATTAAAAAAGAAAAAGAAAGAAAGGAGGGGGTGCGTACGATTCGAAGTGAGAGCACTGGAGGGCGCATGTTAGCGAGGGGAGAGGGGTTAGATTAGGGTTTGGAGGCAAAGAAGGTGGTGGTGGTGGTGGAGGGGCAAGGCGGGTGCGCAGTGCTCCGGGGGACGCGTGGCAGGTGATGAGAGGGGAGGGTGGGCGTGTGGAGAGGAAGCACAAAGGCATTGTGCGTCCGGGGGTGTCCGGAGCTTTTGGCTGCTCTGGCCTCTGTGTGTGGCGGGAATGGATAATTATAGAAAGTCAGATAAATATCTCAAGGATTTCAATTTCATTGACATGTCATTCTTTTTCTTCTTTTTATCTTTGTACTGAAATCGCTTTAGGTGGTAACGACGTAACGTTTTCGATTAGCAGTAACGTGTTAGCAATTTATGAGGCAAGATGCTATGCTACGGGTAGTTTTGAAGAACTGAAGTGCAATTGTTGGGGGGGAGCATTGATATGAATAGGATAAAGAGTTCATTGATGTGAGCAACAACGAAACGGGGAGGGAGTAAAAAATTTATCGTGCGACTATAAGGAAAGTTTGCTATCACCAAAGCGTTGGCTTAGTGGTAACAAGTGTCGTTATGTGAGAGGAGGACTTCCACCAACACAAAATAGGTGAGAACGCCTATAAATCTCTTGCATTGTGGACCCATTGATAGCAGAGAATCGATTTTTTACAAATGATCAACCAAGCTTCTCACATGCCGTATCTCTTTAATTGCTGCTAACTGACAAATGATATTTTCTATTTTATTAACTAATTCATTCGAAGTTTCTACTATGATAATGCTCAAATAGGCAGCTCAAGTCTCCCATTCCCTCCCTTACCTTTCTTTTACAGTTTACTAGGGGTAAAAAGAGTAAGGAAAGTTTAGCGCAATGTCAATGTACAGTTATGGGTGAAGTAAGTGTTGGGATTGAGAAGGAATGGTAGGGTCTTGACGGTGAATAATGACAAAGATGTTTAAGATGATTTTGGGTTTTGTCTTTGTGGTTATTATAATATTATTAGTCATTGTTTTGGTTATTATTATGCATCTATGTCTTGACATTGATTGGGTTTCTTAATGTTCAGGTAAAAGAGTTGTTTGGGATCTTAACTTTTTGTGTGAGATAGTTAAAAACCTATGCAATTCATGCTAATTTAGTCATGGGCCGTGCGGCTACCCAAAATCATGCCACGCAGCTTGGCAAATTTGGAGACCATTGTATACTTTTCCCCCGCACAAAAAGCATGCCATTATAGTAAATAAGGCGACAGAAATTTAGGGATGATAATTTATGTGTAGGATTTGGATCATGTTAAAGCATGAGTTAGGTTATAGTTGACTTATTAATTTTATATTGAGTTCGTGTTATGTTAGGATGGTGGTGCGCCATCTCCAGCCACCTCTGATGTGGCTCACCGGCCACCCCAGCAGTGGGGGTGGCCCGAAGGCCACTCCTAGATCCAACTAGGGGTGGCCTAAGAGCCACCCTTGGCCACCTCTGGGTGGCTTGTGGGCCACCCCAAGGGAGGCTGGGATGGCATGCAGGCCACCCATAGTCGGATCAAGAGTGACCTGCAAGCCACCCCCGCCCATGAGGGGGCTTGCGAGCCACCTTTGGGCAGTTTGCGAGTCATCTAAAGGTGGCCAAGGGTGGCTCGCAAGTCACCCTAGCCGGATCTAGTTGTGGCCTTCGGGCCACCTCAACTATTAGGACCAAAAGTGGCCAAAGATGATGACACGCCATCTCCAGCTACTTATGGGAATGACTGCTAGCAGCCACCATTTTCTTTTCTTTTTTACTTTTTTTAAGTAATAATAATTTATTACTTTTAATAGTTTTATATATTTATATATTTATTTATTTTATTAAAAATGATACGTATCATCATGCTATAAGTGCTGACATGATATCTATCGAAATCCGTCAAATATTTTAACGAAATTGGACTTTAGAAACTAAATTATTTTTTGGGTCTACGACTAGGACATCTGAGTTGATTGTTATACCATTTGAAATAATTTATAATTTATAATTTATACGAACCACATTGACTGATTTTATAATTATCAGTATAAAGAAAAGCATTCATGCAGAAGTTAAAAAGTAAACCGGTAATCATCTCACCATGCTCTGTTGAAAATTCTTACTAAAATACTTGTAACAACATAAATAAATAACAGTTGGAAAAAAGGCAGCAAAGCTGACTGCTGTCAAATTCATATAAATGCATATGCAGATCTTCTGTCTTGTATTTCTGAATATCAAATTCATATAAATGCATATGCTGATCTTCAGTCTCGTATTTGTGAAAATGTATTCTAATTCATATAAACGCATACGCCTGTTCTGTTGTGGCTCGCAATCTTCACGTTTCAGTTATCACTAATCAATCGTCGGTGCCAAAATAACGATCACCAAACTCACCCATACCCGGTATGACACGAAATTCTTCGTTTAGCGCAACATCAATCTCAGAGGTGACTATTTTCAAGGATGGGAACCTTTTGTAAACACAATGGATTCCCTCAGGGGCCTAAAGTTAAGAAAATAGCAGCAAAGTCAGTGTATATAGACATTGCAAGGAAAATACGCATTTTGCTTATCAGCAAAAAAAAGTAACTTACAGAGATGAGGTTTAGGAATATAATGTGGGATTCTGGAACTCCTTTCTGTATGAGTAGTTCAATTGCTTGGTTAGCAGAATTCCCTAGAAAGGCAACAAGATTGGATAGGTTAATAGCTCTGTATATACGTAGAAAAGTCCAAAAAAAGATAAGGAACAGTTGATAAGAACAAATATGGAGCTCTGAAGCAAGAAGAGAAAACAAGCGAGTACACCAGTTAAGCATGACAAAAACATAGCGCACTACATTGCTAGAGTAGGGTGTGCAGCCGACAGAAGGCAAAGCTGCAATAAGGAATGAAGTTGAACAGTGTAATTGATTAAACTTCTAGGGGGAAGCGGTGTTATTCTTTTCTCTTTAATATTTATGAGATCTTCCCTTCCCTTCCATTCTCTCTCATATACCATCTTTCATTCAATAACATCTTCTTTCATAAAGAGAAAAGGGAATGAAAACAAGGATGACGAGAAGTTTTATGAATGCACTTCCCTTGGCCTATTCTTACATATGATACATTATTGGCAGCAATCAAGAAAGGAAAGGACAATAGATTTTTATAGGGGAAAAGGAAAAGATTACCTGTAGCAAGTACAGGGTCTAGAAGCAGGACGTGCCGTTCAGATATATCCTTGGGAAGCTTCTCATATATAAGCTGCTTAAGGCGAGGCAGCAAATCTACTGTTAAAATTAATCATATCCAATCCTCAATGAATATAAAGCATAGCTCTAGCGCTAGCTCATGTGAATTATTTCTTATACAAAATAACACCATTTACCTGCTTCCCATCATCTCCATCACGGTGAATTAAAATTTTTCCAATTTTTATTCCTTTACAGCATGCACGCAATGCGTTTTCCATGCTTTCACCACTATCATAAAACAAACAAGAAAAATTCTTAAACATATTTTGGATTTTCAAAAAAAAAAAAAATTCACTATACTACAAGGCGAATTTCCCATGAGGCTCATATGTGCCCAGCATTAAGAACCACATGCTGAAGATGAGAATCTGAAATCCTTTATGTTTAGAATAAGGTAGGATCTCAGACCACAAGGCATGTCTTAAACAAATAAGTCTCACGACCAGAAAACTAAACACTCCCAAAATCAATACCTGATTCAAAGCTCACCTTCGAACGATGGAAACCCCACACAATTTCTTGCAAAAGTCAACCCCAGTATATACCGATGCTGAAATAGCAGAACAGCAATATTTCAAAGATATTCCGTGTTTCAATTAAAGAAAATAAATTAAGATGAGAACGTCAAAATTTATACAAGATTCACATTACTGCAGTTCAAACCAACAAAAAGTGCTGGCATATGGTTCTCAAGGCTCAAAAACAAATGAAAAGAATAATATAAGCTGTCAAAAAACAGTTAAAGCGTAAACATGTGCGCGCATACACACACACAAAACTTGTCAAGTTTTAGTAATTTACATTATGATATATCTTCTCAGTAAGAAAAAAACTTTTCATATTATATAGCTATCAAATAAAAAAGGAAAAAAAGATAAAATTTGGATGAGCAATGGCAAGATATTGACAATAGAAAAACAGAAGGGAACAAACAAGACAACTTATATATTTGTTACACATGCATTGAGTGCACGCCTACATGATTACTAATAACAAAAGTAAACTTTATTCCAACTATTTGACACAATGATCCAGGTTTACCATATGTGGAGCATATTTTTCTGTTGTATTATATGTCAACAGTTCAGTAGTTCTTCAATGAAAAAAACACACCACCAAGGCTACCAATGAACTTTTTAGGAAAAAAAAAAAAGTTAAGGCACGATGATCTTGTTATAACCTTTTAAGGATTTGGCTTGGGGATATGATTATGAGTACTGTGATTCAACACACATATGTGGTTTTGGGACAGCAAGTGTCATGAATCTAGACACAAGCGCATGGCTATGTATGTGTATCTTTTGGACTTATTATATTAAACATATATATCAATCTATATTTAAGAATAAATTTGCATGCATGAGAATCATGGATAGTAAAATCGTCATGAAAATGAAAACTATGTATAAATTTAGTGACAAAAATGCATTACACTCCTAATTCTAAGCAATTCTGAGTAAACAAAGGCAAAGTCTTTAAGAAATGTTCGAACAAGATGGGACGAAGGCAGACATGAGTATCTTGTCCTCAAGCATCCGACATGTCAATTTCTATTATGAGAAGTGTACTTGGGTTGTTCCCTGTTGGTGTCTTCTAATGAATTTACTAATTAAAAAAAGACGAAGAAGAAGAAGCTTATTGGTTAAAACTATTAAAAAAATTGAACAACCAGTGAACGCACCTGTTGGAGTAACTACTTGCTTCTCAGTGAATGGCAGATGGCCAAGGCCATGCTCCACAACCTGAAAATTAAAATCAACATATGCAGTCATGTTTTGTATTTTATAAGAACACAGGGATACTCAATTCATGTCAATTAATGAACTTTGGGTAAGCTTTGCAGCAGAAAGTACCAGACGAATAAGTCGATCCGAATAAAATATAAAGTCATGTTTCGATATCTCCCGGTCTCTAATCAGTGTATGCATACCTCTTATCTGCAACAAGGTCTCGCACATGAGCAAAACCAAACTAAGAACCACACAGAATGGAATTGATTAAACAATAATTGGATTGCATATCAGACTGCAGAATGCAGGAGAGAAATTCATATGAAACTGTAATGTTCAAACAGGGTTATGTTGTTGCTGTTGCCTATTTTCTATTTATCTATTCATGTGACATTACCCAGTTGATGGAGAGATTATTCAGTCCTCCGGGCATAGCACATGGTATCAATAACAAAGTACACCACACTACAACTAGCGGGTATGGGATCAACCACAAGGTGTGATCATCCACTATGGGAGCAAGTATCTAGCTGACTAGCCATCCTCTTTTTCTGTTTTACTCACAGTATGCTAAATCAATCAAGTCAAACCCTCCAACCTATATCCCGCTCAGAATTCTTTGCTGAAACTCAGTCTTGTCCATTCAAATGTAAAAAAACTCTCCATTTGGTAACTGCTGGGCATAGCAAGTCACACATGCCTGCATAGTGTGCCTGGCTTACTGAATAATCTCTCCACAAGCAGAACCACGTGGCTTGATTATTTATCCAACATAATTTCAATATTTTCTAACTACTTAATCCAACTTCAACCTCATCTAGCGCTGCTTCAGTATCTATCTAGAATCTCACTCTTTTTTTTTTATAATCAGAATTGAACAATTATTCTAGTTCACCAATCATTATTGACTATAATTTGAGGTTAAGAAACACTAATCACCACTGATCAAGTATACAGAAAAATTTTGAACATAGACAGACAAGTCAAGGCAATGACCCCAAAATTTTCTTTTTTCCATAGAACCAGATCATTCTAAAGAGAAATCCTGAAGGCATAAAAATGCCAGAATACAGTCAATCAACCACATACCTGAAATGTTGACTGAATAACATAAACATTGGGATATATTTTACAGAGGTCATGCTGACCGAGCTTTGTCCGGATATGTTGCACAATCAAGTCAATGGCGACATGATTATCACCTCCTCGTGGAATGATCACATCAGCATACTTCTTTGATGGGAGAACAAAATCATCAAAAGCGGGCTTGACAAACTTTGCATACTGCATGCAATTTATTGATTATAATGTCTTCAGAAGTTTAAAGACAATAAATCTTCAGAAGCATATAATCAAAATTATCCAAAGGCTCACAATCTAAAGTTCCCAAAGTAGCAACGTCAATGTTAAAAGACGTCACAACCATACAGTTCAATGAGTGAAAGTGAGCTTAAATTAAAGATAATGCAGCTTAATCAATGAGTTAAACCCTTGGATTCAGCCGATTGCTTTAGTCAATGTGCTGCAAACTCCAAGCAAATGAAAGAGAAAAAGGAGTTACAGAATGTTCCGGTTGAATAGTGAAAGCAAAATGCTTGTGAATTGTCAAAATCAGAAAAACAATAATCCATGATTTAAACGAACTAAAGAATGTTGTATATCATGGAACTCGGAAGATATACTTCTGCTTCTGCTAGTGGTTACTTAGAAAATAAGGAAGTTTTTGGTAAAAAGTCAATTATAAAAAAACATGTTAAGTAACGCAACTAACCTGTTCAAGAACAGAGTTTATGTCCCTGCCCCTCTCAACTGTATCACGTCTTATTCTACGAGCAAGCCTCACATCAGCATCTATAAGCAATTATTCACCAAATACAAGACAATTGAGCATTAGAGAGAGAGAGTGAGAAAGAAATGAAATAAAAAATAAATTATAACTCAGTGTTCTCTATTATTTGTCAAATGTATGCAAGCATAGAACTGAAAACAATTCAAGCTGAAGCTCAGTTGGGCTCATTCGTTTAACAAACAAACCAAGGTACTTCTGATGTGGGAGCGAGGCATATGTTTTTTCTTCAACACTACATTGTTCACGCTTGTTCTTTTCCTCATGGATCTTTGAAAGATGTCAAAGTTGTGTCTCTTTTGGCTATTAACAAAGAGCTGGGGATCGGGCCCTTCCAAAATCTGCCCTCACCATATCTTTGGTCCATTGGCATGTGCTGTGAAAACAGCCCACCATGTGGGTTCATCTTTTCCAGTGAGATGTATTATCAATTTCTTTAGTGATTTTTATTAGTGATAAGAAATAATAATATATGTAAAACCTAAAGATAAGATGCAATAGTCCTCATGGAGCTTTGCTCTCTGTTGAGCCAATTAGGATGAAGATGGACAATCCAAGTAAAATAGATCGACCCGAACATTCTCATGAGCTTGATGAGCATCCATTGAGCTGGGGCTGAACTTCAATTACTAGGCACAAGTCCAACTCAATTTAAGCTCAAGCTTAGGTGCCTTTCATCAGGCCAACTTTGAGCCCTTAAGTATTTGGCTTGGCTCTGCTTGTTTGCAGTCCAAAGCACTGAGGTAAGACTGACCCAAGCTTGTAGGCAATTTTTGGAAAACTATAACCAAATAGCTCTCAACTCACATAACTAGGCTCACCATGGGGCTAGTACAAGAGCTTTTCAATAATCGATGTGATGCAGGAGCATCTAAGCCCAAAGTGATCTATGATCAGATCTACACTAGATCTAAGTTCTTCCTGCTGCATCAGAATGACAGAATTATAGAATCAAAACAACCTATATTTGAGACTTTTGAGCCCAAAAGTGTATTTTTCCATTCAACATCAAACTAAGGAATGCCTATCTCAGTAGACCCTATTCCCATTTAGTTTGATATGCATCAAAATGAAGAATTCTTTTCTTTTTTTTTTAATAAGTAAAATCAATTTTATTAGAAGGTAGAAAGGGATGCAATCTAAGTACACAAAGAGTATACAAGAGAGACACTCAATTAGGGAGAAGTGGAAGAACACAAATCTAAAAAATTAGAGAAGCGAGAAGTGTTGAGAGCAACTGGCCACCTATAAAGTGTTTTGAACATCAAAGCTTTTAACTCTACTACCGTTCTCTCATAATCTTCAAAATTTCTAGCACTGCGTTCTCTCCAAATGAACCACAACAAGGAGGGGCCATCCTGTAGATATCTATGCAACAGTGGCTACCAAGCTGGTCCCTCTAACTAGCCAACTACTCCACCACCCATCATAGCATGACCCACTCAACCCCAAAAAGACTAACACCGATACCCACAAGACTCTAGCTACATCACAGTGGAGCAGAAGATGGTTGATGGATTCCCTGCTCTTCTTGCACATGCAACAATAGTCCATTACAATGACATGCCTTTTTTCTCAGGTTATCCAAGATCAAGATCTTTCCAAGCTCTGATGTCCAAACAAAGCAAGCCACTTTTGGAAGGGCCTTGTTTCTAATTGCTCTTCCAAGGGAAAGAAGAGCTCTCATGTGAACAAAGCACCCAACAAAAAGAACTAATCCCAAACGTTCGCCTTTTGGAAGGGGCCCAACAAATTCTATCCTCACTACCTCAACTCATCCTAAAAGAGTACAATAGATTAAAGAACAAAGAGACCATCTCCACCTCCCAATCATACAATGGTCTGATGAAGGTGATATTCCACTGGAAGGAATCGTTGAAAACAACAAATGGTCTACTACCTAAGCCTCCTTAAAACGAGCTATATTAAACAACACTAGGAAAGAAGCCTTCAAGGTTTGATCAACACACCAAACATTTTGCCAAAACCTGATCTTAGACCCGTATCCCACCTCAAGTCTCACAAATCTAGAGAAATTCCCTCACCCACTCCTAATGTTTTTCCACACCCCAACCCCATCGGGTCCAAAGACCTCATTGGAACACCATCCTCCCCACAAGCTACCAAATTTAGCTTTGACCATCGACCTCCCTCTCTATGGCGTAACGCCATAACTAGAAATATACATCGGTGCTGTCTTTTGAATATTAATTATCAAAATGCATCCTCTTATATGTTTAATTAACAAAGAGAATATTCTTGCCCATCCAAATGCCAGAAACACATCATGGCTTGCAAATAGTGAATGACTTGCGACTTGACAGCTCGAACAATCAAAATGTAAACTTCCCAATCAGCTCTAGCATTCCTCGGATATCTTAACTGATTGGGAGAGTTAAAAAAAAAAAATTATATATATATTGATGAACTACACACAATATTTATACTAAATCTAAACAATAGCAGGAGCCATTTTAACAAGAAAACTACCCAAAGGAAAGAGCTACGATAATAAAAAGTGATAAAAGTGATGTTGATGATTATTGCCAACTAGATGAAAGGGGAGCAAACCTGTATCAACAAAAATCTTCATATTCATCAAGTTACGGACACGTTGGTCATGGAAAACCAGAATTCCCTCTAATATAATAACATCAGAAGCATTTACCTGATAAAGAATTTTGATTGAGTTTTGAAAAAGGAAAAATGAAATCTTGATAGATCAAAAATGGACAAAGTCGATTTAGCTTACACTTGAGTTGTATCAGAACAGTTTAGCATTCTCCCCCCATTACTCTCTTTCTGAAATTTAACAATAAATCCTAAAAACACAATGTTTACTCACTTGGACCTATGTTTGACACTACATACAAGCTCTCACCAATTAAAAGGAAAAGCAAGCATGAGTTCAAAAAATTGTGAAGTACCAGCCGGAAACTCTCCGAGCAGCGGCGATGACTCTTAAAGTCATAAATTGGAACTTGGTAAGCTGAACCAGATTTGAGTTTCTGAACACAATCCAGAAGCTGCTCTGTGTCGAAAGCATCTACAAAACAACCAATAAATAATTAACAAAAATTCTTTTCAACACCCTCTCTTAAACAAAACACGTCCAAAAGCTAATTACAACATAAAAATCACCACAAAGGTTTTTTGCAATCACAAAAAAGTTCTTTACCAGGATGATCAAAGTTATACTCGTGCACACGCTCCGACTCTTCAGGAGTCAGGCCACGGTAAAACGAATCCTATAACATCACCGCATCAAATAAACCCAAAAATACAGAAAGATACCGGCCCTGTGAAAATGTTAGCAACAGAAAGCCGTGCCGGGCTAACCTGATTGACCAGTACCACACGGTGATCATGGAGTTGTTGGATGATCATATCACACACTGTGGTCTTACCCGAAGCTGTACCTCCCGAAACTCCTAATCCAATTACCAAAAAAATAATTAACTAACAATCTTAAAAAAAAAAATCGAAACAAACTCAGAACAAAATAATGGTGTGTCAATGGAAAAAGAAATAGCTGTTGCATAAAATAGAGGAAAAAAAAAAAGAAAAAGAAAAAGCAATAAACAGAATGAAACCCTAAAAGTCACAAAGAGCAATGCTAAGACTATATTCATTCATAAACGTAAGCGTTACTATTCCAAACTTTCATTCATTTCAAGATCTAAAGGGAAAAGGCAACAAAAACACTTCCAAAAAGTACTTCTCAAACTGTAAACGAACTTCTAAAAAGCCAGGAAGAAATCAGAATTGGTAAAACTCTAAGCAGTTAAAGAAAACAAGTGCTTTAGTTACCGATGACGAAGGGCTGTTTGGCGGCATTGGAATCGGTGGCTAAGGCAGAGAAAGCGGAAGCCGAAGATGAGGAGCGATTCGCCGGAGAAGAGGACGAAGAAGCCGGTGGAGACGATAGGAGGCCGTCGAGATGGAGACCGGAAAAGTGGGGGCCGGAAGCCGCCTCCATCACGTAGTCAATCGAAGTCGTCTCCTCCGGCATGGCTTGCTCTCTCTCTCTCTCGCTAGCTTTTACTCGACGCAATTCAGAAGAGAGTTCAATAAGTACTGGAAGGGACAGTTGACACCATTCCGTCCCCAAACTCCTGGCGGACAAATTTCACGCTCCTTTTTTTTCAATTTTCTTTTTAACATTGTAGGTGGGGAGAGAAAGGAATATGGAATATCCGGATTACTGTTTTCAAGGTCTTAGGCAATTTTAGGATGAAAATTTTAAATTTTTTTATAATTATTTACGATTAAACAATCCAGATTTTATCGTTTCAATATATAATTTTTTTTAATTTAAAAAATATAAATATCACTCTAGACTTCTGATATAAGTATCAATTTAATCCTTATTCTTTCAATTTGAATCAATTTAAACATGATATATATTAATACAATATGGTGAAGCAAATTTTTAGACTGTCAGATCAGCATTGGGCCTGCAAAATAAGTTTGCTTCTATACATACTAAATTAAGTATTTGTTTTGTCAAAGTATTCTTACAACAAAGTAAGATTACACTTTGATAAGTGTATTATGTCTTGAGTTATTTGTTAATGTATTTATTTTGAGTGGGTGAATGTGTATTAAAAAAAAAAAACAAAATACAAATATATAGACAATTTCTAATTGTGGATATTTCTATTTGTTTTAATTTTTGCTCAAGCTATCAGTATAAGTTTTGACTTCATTTAATTGTAAATCAATGGTGCAAGTGTAAATGTCACAGATGAGAATGCAACAAGGTTCTTTACTCGACAGTCGACATACTACAAAAACCAGGCCATTTTTATTCACCTTTCTTTCAATCATAAAGACAATGAAAATGTTATGTATTTTTATTTTTCAACTCATATACAAACTTCAATACTGGCTGTAATTTACTCACTTAAATAACAAACCAAATAGTACATCCCTGCTATAGTGAATCAGTAAACCAAGCCTTCAAATCGATCCCTTAGAACACATATAGCATAAAGGTGGCTAATAGTGCAACAGCCATGACAAATGAAGCAGAAGATTGGGAAGGGGGAGCATCAGAAGCTGAAGATGAAGATGTAGGTGATGCTGGAGATGTAGGTGATGCTGGAGAAGAGGGTGCATTCCCAGTGACTGTCTTAATCTTCACTTTCATGCCTTGGCTGCAGTGGCCTAATGTGCCACAAGCAAAGTACCTTGTGCCGGCCTTGTTCAATTTCACTGCATTGCTGCCACCACTCATGGAGTTGAGTGCACTACCAAGGTCACAGTTCTTGTAGGCACTCTCACTAGCAAGTTCAACAACACTGTGCAGCCCTGAGGTGTACTTGAAAACTGTCCAAAAAGATATTCATCATATTGAATATTGATTAAGTTAATAAAAATGCAATTGGGAGATTCACTATTCATTCTGTACCTTTACCATGATTCTCAGTCATTTAGAACTTAAGTAAGGAGCTTAAGAGGCCAACCTGAAAATTTTCTTTTAATTTCAATTAGAACTTTAGTTTAACTAGATAAGATGTTGCATTTACAGCTACCTTTAGAATAATGCTACTCTTCACATTTATTTCACATTGACTAACATGACATGTTTTAAGTGACTTCTCATATCAACCGTTCAAAACATATCATGTCAACCGATTTAAAATAGGTGTGATCATAAATGATACATAAATATATAGATGCTCATGAGTGTGAAGAATAGCATGACTCCATCATTTGTGTGTGGACTAATATTGTCATTTTATTTTTACAGCTACCAACATAGAGATTATTCAAGCAACAAAATATTAATGGAATTATGGAGGGTTCATTCCATACAACATCAATGGAGGGTATGTTTTTCAATACCAATTCACAAATGCTATGAACAAAATTAGAATATCTTTGCATAAATCTAACATAAGAGACATACCAAGTTGATCACCAACTTTGAATGTTTGGCCTGATGCCCATGTGTCGAAGTCTGTGGATTCATCCCAACCTTGGCTTCCCCCAACAGCATGTTGGGCTGCTAATGCTTCCTTGGTGATCAAAGCAACAAAAACCAATACCAAGAACATTGTGTTCTCCATGGTCGCCATTACTTCTTTTCTCCGATCTTTACTCCCTTTTGGGGTTGGTTTAAGCAGTTCTATTCCGACAGCTATATATGCAACGAACCCTATACCTGTAAACATCCCAAGTGTCTCTATCAGTCTATCATAACTCTTATTTATTACATAATGGATACAATAATAATACTTTTTTGTGACTCATGGTAGCTTTATAACGTGAACATCGAGAATACTCCAATTTCTCATATTGCCCCCCCAGAAGCAGAAGTCAGTACAGCATAGCTCATCGAGTATTCATGTAATTCTGGGACGGCACAGGGGCATAGTTTGTAAAGTGCAATATACCTGCTCGGTGTTTGGATTGCCGGCTAAGCAAAATCTAGTTGGTTGAAGGTCATAGAAGCTTGGCGTTGAAACAAAGCTATCATGTTGATCATATTCACTTGAGGGCTAGCCTGGAGGCTCAATTTTTATATGCTGAAGCCGCGACACGTACATTGGATGAAATGGGGTGCATTAGACAACCTAGACAAAGGAAGAAAGTCTGGTGAATGGCCTTGGCATATTATTTAATATTATAGCTTATCAATTTAACTTATAAATATATTCACCCTCAACTCTTGGTCACTTTCTTGATTTCTTTATCCATTAAGCAAATGAAGCCTCTGCATGAAAATTTAATAATCTGATTCTCACATCACGTGCACTTTTAATAGGATTATCAGAACTTATGACATCTGACGTTAGAGCATTTCTTACAGTATGTGAGGATTATGTGTTTTAAAAACATATAATAGTTTAATAGATTAAATTTGAAGAATTTTCTCTAATTTGGCAAAAGAAATTTGTCCTTAAAATAATGTAAATAATAAAACGGTTAACCAACCCAATTTTCAAACCTGATGTCCAAACTAGCCTGTGAAAGTCTTGAAATGTTAGATTAATTAATTAAGGGGATATCAATAAAGTACTAACGTTAACTTTATAAGTCTAGCTAGCTAGCTAGCTTGCGCATCTTGCTCGATTCTTACTCTTCCCTTGATAAATCAAATCTATTTAGAAGGACTCAAACCAGAAATCTTCAAGGATCAATGTTCTCTTTAATTTCTTTTAAATTATAAGAACGCCTCTGCTTTGGCATGAGAAGTAGTTTGCATTCAAGGATGCCTTAATTCATTGAAATCTTCATCTATATTCATTCATGTTACCATTTCAAAGAGTCTAAAATATTGATTGGTTTAATTTGCTGAGCATGAGCTAAGTACATAGTTTAGCGTTAGGTGCATACATAATGGTAAATCATAATTCTATAGCATTCTACTAAATATCATTACTTACTTAAAACATGCCACGTTATATTATGCCTAGTGCATTTTGTTGTGTTGTAATGAAGGAAAAACTTTCTTTGTAATCATAATTCTAACATGGTATCAGTACATAGCCTGAAGCACATCCATATAATAATGGCTTCCATCTCACTGCATGTACGTATACAGTTTGTTTATGATTTATCAGAGTAAAAACTAGATCTTATCACATGCAGAGGCATCCATAAATTAAGGAACATCAATTAGTGTTGACCCTTGAAAAATGCGACCACTTGATTGTACACCATATCCTTGGCATTCACCCCCATGATGAAATCTAGGTGAGCATAATCCTTGATGAACTGAACTGAGAGCTTGTCTACATCGTGGAACTTCAAATGATCAAGTAAAAGCGTAACATCTTGAACATCAGAGAGTGCATCTTTGCCACCATAGCTAACGAAGAGAGGAAGGTCATGGGGAATGTTGGAGAGGTTATAAACCGGTGGCCGGGCTTCCCCATAATGCATCACATTATAGTCAGGCCTCACATAGTTGTATTTTGCCACAACGCCATATCTAACAGCTGCAAATTTATATTGCAAAAGCTTCCTGATCAGTGAGTCATTAATTAATAAAGCTAATATCAATTTGTAGTTCTAAAACAGTAGGGATGAGGAACAAGCTTACTCTGGGCAAGGTGTACCAGATTCTTGGTTGATGTCGACTGTGGTTCATTCTTCAGGAAGAGATCGACAGTGGAGGAATTAAGACAGCAATTTTTGCCTTGAATTAAGCACATAGGCAGAATGGATGCATAAGTTAGTTCTTTCAAAAAATGCTTTCTATGTATAAAGTACGTTGTGCTAATGAATATAGCTCTCTGTCTCCGGCATACAGAAACTACTGTTGCTAAACAATTATTTGGTTGAAATATTACAATTTTTACTATAAGCTCTTCACAAGTTACAATGGCAATTCACGTGGTACTGCCAGATGAGCTCTAATCAAATTTAATTATTTAGTTATTGACATAATGGTCCATGTGATTGTGTCATTTTAGTCACATAGAGTGTCACGTCCCGATATAAGTTATAATATCTCTAGCATTACTTTCTTTGGTTATATAAATAAACAAAAAGTGGGCACAGTAATACCTGTGATTGCGCTAAATAAGTCATAGCAGTCAACCCCCGGATAAGCACATAGAGACTTGAGAAAGATTTCTACAGGTAACCTATTTAGATGAATTACAGAAAACCATCAATTTAGAGCATTCTAACTCTAACATAGAGTAGAACTTCTCTATCAGCAGAGCTAGGAGCCTAGGATGATGATCAACAGGCAAATTCTGTG
The DNA here is from genome assembly GCA_900184695.1 of Betula pendula. Taxonomy (NCBI): domain Eukaryota; kingdom Viridiplantae; phylum Streptophyta; class Magnoliopsida; order Fagales; family Betulaceae; genus Betula; species Betula pendula. The sequence goes on from FXXK01000567.1 coordinate 493,305, forward strand.
AGATAAGATTCTTAATTCTTGATTCTCTTACCCTTTTGGATAAAACTCTGCAAGACCAAATAGCGTGGTAATCTGCAGGCAAAACCAAGCGTTTCTGTCATGCTGTTACGCCTTTATTTGATATTAACATTATTTAGAGCACCGTTGATGACCTTACCTCACCAACAAAGGATTTGGCAGCAACAACGCCGAGTGCAGTCTTCATGTGGCTCAAATAAGCAATGGGAGTCAACAATGCTGCTGACTTCAGCTGGTTCCGCAGCTTACCTTCCGAGAAGGATGCTAAAGCTATCAAAGTCCCCTGCCAAAATGTGTTTCCCATATTCAAATTTCAAGGATTTTGGAAGAACCGTGCATCTCTGATCTCTCAGATTTAAAGTGTAAAATTAATTTTTGCAGGATTTCCAGTAATTTTTTCATGGAAATAAGCCAAATTCCTCACCAGGGAATGGCCCACGTAGTCAATCTTCTGCCCTGTTTGGCCATACACAAAGTCAAAAAGAGCTGGTAGATCAAAGGACACCAATTCATCCCACGACCAATCCCAGAAAGCCTGCCATATTTTCGATATTCGACAAGCCATGAGTAAAGCAAAACAGAGAACTTATTCCAAATTTCTATATCCAAATATGTAATATTAAAACTAATGACACAATTAAATAGACTAGTGAAGGAAAATAGGAAAAACCGGTTGGCTGGGGTCCAAGGAGGTATGTCTTCGGCTAAATCTGGTCCCTCTAGTGTTAGCGATCCACACGTCGAATCCATTGTCGGCTAAAATCATCGGTAGATTTTGTTCCGGAGGATTCAGAAGCCATGTCATTCCATCCTGCATTGACACACACACCAATCAGCAGCAACCATGCACGTAGCTAGCTTCATCGTTAAAATTCATAAGCACAAACAATATTGCCCGCCCATGACTGCATATATGTTTTGTTTTATGCCTGAGGCGGTGCATGATTTTGCGAACCGTTGGATTTTATCGCCCCGCCGGGGGGGGGGGGGGGGGGGGGGGGTTGGAGGACCGACCTTTTGCCTCAAAAGAATTAATACTCATGATCAATTATAATACATAGAATAGAACAAATTAAACAAAATAACAACCGTATCTTGTACATTGACTTTAGGACCATCTTTTTCTGATAGCATCACTTCTTCCTTGTGACTGATTAATTATTAGTTTTGGGATTAACGGTTACTTTGGATGATGGGCAACCGATTACTTTAAGAAGCGTAAATTAAGCGTTCCCTCTAAAAAGACACCTTTGGTTACGGGCTTTCTTTTCCTGTGGCTTTACCTCATGTTTTAACCTCATGGTACTCATGAAAGGACTGACATCACTCGGGATTGCTTAATTTACACTCTAAGAAAGACCAAGTCAACATGACACATGCATGTTACTCGCTTATGTTGTCTTTGGTCTTTTGACCAAAATGATAGAAAGCCACCTTGGTCACATAATGTGGCACAGAAACCAACTCAAATGCCGTAACGTGCCACAGATGCGGACTGAACCCTTTTGTCACGTTGTCAAACCCCGGTATCATGTTCACACTTTATACTCATTTACATTTTTTTTTTTTAATCTTTTTTTAAATTTAATTATTTAATAACCGACAACTTTATATCAATTAATTTGTAAAGTATTTATAATAATTCATGCAGTAAAATTAAACAGACAGAGATGTATCATTCAATTACCACAAGAAGACCATGCTGTAATAAGACTGGCGGTCGCTTATTCTGATCACCACCCCGAACACGACCTTTTGGAATTCTTTGCACGCTTAGTATATACCCATCTTGGGTTGTCACCTGAAAAAACACATGCAGACTTTAGTCCACAACTCTGTTTAGAACAACCAAATATATCGTACGTCTATCAAATTATTTAAACTATATATATATATATATGAAACAGTTGTGAGTTACTTCGAGCTCCTGGCATTTGTAGCCATGTACAGTCACCGAAGATGCGCAGATACCAGCCTCTGGTGGAGCTACAACTCCTTTGTTTAGGCCAAAAGAACCGCGACTCAAGCCGTACGCTCGTTGAGGCTGAACTACTGCCTGCAGGGCTAGGACACAGAAGCCCCAGGCAGCCAAACCCAACAAGCCACTGACAGCCATGATGTTGTGTCTTAATTAATTGCTTGGTTTTGTGTGAAGGGTTTGAGATTGAACCTTCCCCTTTATATAAGACTCGGAGAGAGAGAAAAAAAAATCACAAAGTGGGAAAACGACTTGGTTTTTTTTTTTTTCTAAGCTGAAAACGACTTGGTTTGCTTTCTCTTTTTTCTTGGCTTAACTGAATTAATTCAAAGTCTTGGCCTAAAGTGAGGCTTTTAAGGTTCTTTATAAGTGAGAAAGGAATAGGTATGGGTCCCAGTTGGGGTAATACTACACTTCATTGATTATCTTTAAACAACTGGATCGATATGGAAGAATCATGATAGATTTTCCGTCACTGCAAATTTCTGCAGGAGCTGCATGCAGCAGATTGCTGATTGGAATTTAGAGGGGGATGGGGTTTGGACGGACTATCGGACGTTTGGACGGTTGGAGATTTAGGTTGGGGGCAATTTTCCTCTTAACGTATGTTACAAAAGGAGTGTGGGGTCCTCTCTGCCATTGTGTTTGTTCATGACTGGCCCATCTTAAAGTGCTCATCCTATTCCCCACTCAACAACCTAAACCGATCAAAATGTCTTGCGATGGGACTCGAGAGCCTATGATTTGGGTTGGATGATGAAAGCCCAAACCACAGGCTCCAACCAGACCTTGAAAGTTAGCGCGCAGCCCAGTGGTTGCTTACAGAACGCCAAGTGTGTGGCACACAGAACAATTAATTATCCTACAATTTTATCCTAATTGTCCCGTCCCACGTCGTATGATAGTAAAGATAGAAACTTGATTGATGGTTGTAAGATAATTTAGGAAGAGATAAAAGTTTCGAATAGGGTTGAGAAAAGACTGAAAATATTGAAATTTTATTCAAACTCGAAGTGATGAACTAAGCCCATAAACTGGACATAATATGGTACCAAATACAGCTTTTCAAGCCGAATTTTTCCTTTCTTGTGATGATCATTTCGGTCAAGAAATTGCAACACCATTAACTCTAACACTTGACAACTCAGCATCTCGTAATTCTCTAGCATTACCTGGCCATAGCTTTAAGCTAGCTAGTAGTGGAGGCTCCACTTAAGGAGAGAAAACGTGCGAGCATTTCAGTACGTACACATAACCATTTTCTTAGATAACAAAACACTCTCCAAGAGCACTTTAGCTCTCTTCTTCAGAGCCATTCATCCTTTACCTCTCCTAATTTAAGCATAATTAACAGTGCGCATCATCAATTGGTTCAGTAGGTACGTGGGAATGGAATCCACGACGAGATGGTTAAAACTTAAAAGCCATGACTCACACCGATGCCTTTGTGAAAAGCCAAAAGCAGCACAAACATTTCTACAATTCTGTCGTAAAAAAGGTATAGAAATTGAGGGATATGTATATATATTGGACACAATCATTAGTCATGTGCATAAAGGAAACCCCCATTGTCGCTGATAACAAGCGCGTTTCATACACTACAACTTTTTCACTGACCATTTCTCATTGTCGAATGAAAATTTCCTCAAAACCTGCTACAACAAGATTAAGGTTAAGTTTGATACGTGGAATGATTATTTATTAAAAATTTGAAAAGAATAGTTATTTTATTCATCAATTAAAGGAATAGTCATTCCCTCATAGCCATAAAAATGTCTATTTCAAAACTAATCTATTCCGGCTACTTCTTCTATTCTTAAAAAAGACTATTCCTTAGAATAGCAATTCCGCGTATCAAACATGTCCTTAGCTTAACACGATTTTACTTCATCCCAAATAGGTACTCACTCAAGCCAAGCCAAGTTCTTCACACTGGTTTCTTAACGTATCTAACTACTAGTGTTAAGTAAGATGTTTATAAAAGCTGCTTATAAAGCTGTAGATAGGGGTGTACAACCAGTTGCGGTTACGGTTATTGCCCAATAACCACAACCGCAACCGGGTTCCCCAATTATTTGATTTTTAAAAACCGCAACCGCATTTGATTTTTAATGTTATGAATTACCAAAAAAAAAAAAAAAAATTTATTTTTGATCACTTCTCATTAAAAATTTATTTTTGAAATAGGAGAGTAAAAAAAGTTTGTTCATATTCAATGTAGGACAACTGGACAAGTTCATATATATATATATATATATATATATATTATATATTATATATATATAGTATATATATATTATATTTATATATATATATATATATTATATATTTTTTTTTTTTTTTTTTCTCTTTTCTTCTCTTTCTCTCTCGAGCAGGGAGCATGAAGCTCCCTACTCCCTGCAAGCAGGAGACTCCCTGCTTGCTCCCTGCTCAAAGAGCTCTTATTGGGAGAGAGGGAGAAAAAGAAGAGAAAAAAGAATAAAATGAGAGAAAAAGAAGGAAAAAAAAAAGTAATTAATTTGTTTAAAATTAATATTTTATATATATAATTATATATATTATAAATATATATATATATAAAAAATTATATTATATATATAAAAACTGGTTATCCGGTTACCCGATTAATAACCGATTTTTTAAAATTAATAACCGCAACGCAACCGGCCTAACCGGTATTCCGGTTATCGGTTGCAGTTATTCTCGTTGGTCGTTTTGTCTGATTATCCGGTAATCCGGTTATTTTTCGATTATCCGGTTATAAACAGTTAATAACCGCCCCGCTTATACACTCCTAACGGTAGAGGCAAATTATGTCGCCTTAAAAGTTATTCACACAATTTTCTTTTGGGTTAAATACCTTTGACAGCGTCATCCTGGAACAAGAACAAGACTTAGCTGTGATCCAAGCCATTCAGCACAATGATTTGACCACATACTGAAAGACCGTTCCGCTAATCTCAGACATTTTTGAGGTGTTTACATCCTTCGGGTCAGGTCAGTATCCAAGGTACACAGGAGCGCGAACCTTCACACTCATAATCTAGCATGATGGGTTGCTTCAACCAGTTTCTCTAGTAGCATTTTTGATAGCATATTCTCCTTACGTTGATCTTCCTCTTGATAGTAGGAACGATCCGCCATTGTAAAAATTTACTGCTTTGTAATCTTGTCTGTGCTGCTTTTCATTCATCTCCCAGCTTTAACCAGGATTGGATTTTCAGCAATGCTCCCACTGGTGCTTATTCTGATCCATAACGTTAGTGGCCAATTGCATAATTAAACTGCAGATCAACTGGGCATTGCTAGGCTGAGCATGGGTCTAGAATAACGTCGAAGAGCCATGGCTTCAATTAATTGATTTCGGGTTATCTTATTTCACTTTCAAAGGCCTCATTGGATAATGGTTGGAAAGCCACAAATCTTTCAACATTTATCCAATGGGGCCTTTGAAAGTGAAATACCATGTGCCCACCTTCTTTGGGCCGTCTAAAGTCAAAGAAATGGGCAACCTTGCAAAACTTTTAAGAGCGGATCAGGACTTGAAATGAAGAGCCATGTAAAGTCACGTAGATCAAGATCCTCTTTATTTCAAGTCAAATGAATTATCGCATTATTTAATATTTAAATTCTAAATGACATCACTAATAAATATAACATGGAAAAATTACAATTTACCCCCTCAATGTTTGAGGCGATTTTTAATTTAACTCCCAATATTTAAAAATTTGCAATGTACCCCCCAATATTTGCTAAAATATTCAATTCAGCCCTTTCGTCACCTAAAATTTTTCTAAATTACCGGATTTACTGTTCATTCAAATTTTTTATATTTTTTTACTGTTCATGGTTTACACATTTAAAAAAAAAAAAAAAAAAACAGTGAGAGTGGCCGGCCACCCCCATTATGGCCAAGGAGGTGGCTTGAGCCACCCCCTATGGCTGGCAGGGGGTGGCAATTGCAAAAGGGGTGGCCAAAACCACCCCCAAGGGCCTTGGGGTGGTTTCGGCCACCCCCAGACCGGCCGGTCTCAGGTGGCCGAAGCCACTCCTAAGGCCTTTAGGGGTGGCTGAGCCACCCCCAAGGCTCTTGGGGGGTGGTTTCGCCACCCCTTTTGCAATTTGGGGGTGGCCGAACCACCCCCAAGGGCCTTGGGGTGGTTTCGCCACCCCTAGACTAGTCGGTCTGGGGTGGCGAAGCCACCTCTAAAGCCTTTAGGGGTGGCCGAGCCAACCCTAAGGCTCTTGGGGGTGGTTCGGCACCCCTAAGGCCCTTGGGGGTGGCCGGCCACCCCCATGGGCTCTTGGGGTGGTTTTGGCCACCCCTTTTGCAATTTGGGGGTGGTTCGGGCCTTGGGGGTGGTTCGGCCACCCCTTTGGCCAAAATGGGGGTGGCCGGCCACTCCCACTGTTTATTTATTTATTTTTATTTTTTTTTTAATGGGTAAACCGTGAACAATAAAAAAATAATAAAAAATTCGAATGAATAGTAAATCCGACAATTTAAACGGTTTTAGGTAACGGAAGGGCTGAATTGAATTTTTTAGCAAACGTTGAAAGGGTACATTGCAAATTTTTAAACATTGGGAGCTAAATTGAAAATCGCCTCAAATATTAAGGGGGTAAATTGTAATTTTCCCATATAACATAACAAAATCTAGAACATAAAATAAATTCTATCAGTTTTATTTGAAGAGCAATGTCTACGAGTTTCATAAGTACAAACCCACTTACAATAAACGTTGTAGAACTCAAGCTTCCTTCTTCTGATGCTTTGCTTAGGGAAGCCACTGCCGCCTTACTTGCCACTCGTCTGGCCTCTTCTGCTAGTGTCTTTAGTCTATGTCTAGAGGGAGATGCTCTCCTAGTTATCCTTACCATTAACCAGCCTCTTCTTTTTTCTTCTTGGTCTTTTGCTAATGTAATTTCGGACATTTGTTTAGAGTTAGATTCCTTTCAAAGCTGGAATGCTTTGAAAGTTTCTAGATGTGTCAATTATCGTGCACATGCGTTAGCTAAGTGGGCCGCTTTCCATCATGTGTTTGGAAGCATTCCTTTAGGATCTCTCATTCTGTCTTTCATCCGGATCAAGAATGGAAAAGATTCTCCGTTGTAGCCTTTTTCCTTATTCAATATTAAAAAAAAAAAAAAGCTGAAGGATTCCCACTATACCACCTCAGTCCACTACACTTACAAGGGTTTATAAGGTTTAACCATGCCTAACAAGGGTCGTCAGGCAGCACCCCAATAGTCCTGAGATAGTTTGGCCGCCTTTTTCCTTCTCTGGTCAATTATGGGATGATCGAACCAATCCCAATGGTCAGTTCTCGGAGTGGCTGACCACCCCACCCTAAACTATTTTTTTTTTTTAATTTGTATTTGAAAGTAAATTTGTAATTTCATAAACACTCATTTTTTAAGTTCATTTTGAAACTACATAAACTTATTTGTTACAAGGTCAAACCACAGGAACGATTTAACAATTTTCCCACATTATTATATGAACACCAGATTTTAGAGACTACAAATATATAGTGAAACAATGAAAGTTTAAGTAGAAGAAAAACATAATAATATAATTGCAAATTTTGACTCTCTTTTTCCTATTTTCTAAACAGAAAATACATAATTACATTTTATTCCCTCAACATTATGAAAACAGAGAAAAACTTCCAACCTGAAGTACGACCTCATTTCTGAGATTGATGGAGATAGTAAAATTCCTCGGTGGTTTTTGACATAGAACATCTTCACTATCGCTTTTTTTACATGCCCTTGAATCCATCTATCGAGTTCTTTCACAGATATCTCTTAACACTATACAAAATCTGAAGAAAGTGAAAGTCAGAGTCGCTCAGAAGTTGTGATCCAAAGATTCAAGATCCTGGATTCTTTCACCTATCTTGTACCAGAGGTGTTGCAAATCAAGGTTGATCATCTACAGCTATAGCAGGGTCCATCTTCTTCTTCCTCTCACTAAAGCTACGGCATGAAATCAAGCTGGGAAGACAACACTGAATAGACTTGATTGGTTTCTCCTTCTCTGTTAAGGGGCGGTCTCCATTAGTCCATTCACTACTACAAACAGAGTTAGTTCCATAAGGTGTACCATGTGCTGACTTTGGAGGGAGGTCAAGTACAGTTGGTCGAGCTTGCATGTTTCCGTTGGCTATGTTCTGGTTGCCTGAGGTATTTAGGTCGTCGACATCTTGGTCATGTTTGCTGCTCTCTCGGAAAAGTTCGGCTAGTTTCTTTTTCTTATCTGTTGGGGATATTACAGATACGGAACCAGGAATTCTGTCCTCAAAACGGGTCTTGTTGACTCTAGGGGTCCCGACGGAGAAGTTATGATGGATCGGAGTGTTGCCTCGGGAGGGAGTAAAATCTGCAAAACAGACCATGAACACAACAAATTGGATGGGGGCAAACAAGCTAATATTTCCACATGTCTACCTTCTGCATTTTTCATTCCTAATGCAGCTAAGCTAACAACTGTATAGAATCAAGACAATCACTATTTGCAAAATGCAAACTATCCAAGTCAATAAATTTGTTTCTATGATCCATGCTTGCAAGACAAATGGCTCAAAGCATTTATATTCTTACCACCATTGACACTATAATAATCATCCTCGCAATCTGACTCCAACCAGGCTTGGGAATCAAAAAAGGTTTCCTCTTTGCTACCTGCAAAATAAGCAAGATACAATTCAACTTTCAGCCTAAAATAGGCACATGAGTAACCAATAGGGAAACGAAAAAAAGAGCTGTAATGAACCGGTTCTCAATGGATGTCGAAAGAATACCATCAAAACTCACTTTTCATGATATCACACGAGCAAGCGACAAGAGACCAAAACATTATTCTTACCTTCATCTTGCAGGGGCGGCATTCCTTTAATGTTCAATAACAAGTTCTCCTGAAGATATCCATCTAATTTCATGATATTAACTATATTATCTTCTTTCTTAGCAACTCACTTAAATCTGATTGACCTTTCTGTATCCTATAAAGTGGTCCATCCATCACTCAGTCTTGGTTATATAAGAGTTGATCCACAAGATGACAAGAGTCGCAACAACCAGGAGAAGATGCATTTCATTAACATGTTCCTAAACTAATGGTCCATAGAAATACATCACTTTCAAAGGCAGGGACCAGCTAAATAATTCTACATCGATAGTAAAATACAGGAAGATATTCATTGGAGATAATAACACTTCTGTATCTGCTGAAAGTTCCAAACTGTAAGGAAAGCACAGCGAAAAGGGCTTTCAACCAACTCTGGGTTTATGTGGAAGCCTGGAAGGCATTTAGGATTTCAGAGTTCAAACAATGCCACAGTAAAGCTTAAGCCCCCGCTCTGCTTCACCTGTTGCACTATCAAGTTTCTGGTAACATCTGGAGATTTCCCCCACACCTTATGCACATCATCTACCCAACAGTTATATTGAGAATGCAAAAACCATAATCCCCATTCAAGCAGTGCAAACACACAGCATTTTGTTATGACTATATTTGAAGTACAATAATAAAAAACAAAAGAAGGTTTCTTTAATTGTTTCAGACGCCATTTTCAGAGAGAAAAGACTGGGTGCCAGCTTCATCCATCCCATCTTAGTCCTAGTTACAATTCCGCTACGAGAATCGAATCTATTTTCGTTGACTGTCCCCCATAAATTCAGACCTATTAGCCATAAGAATAAAAGAGTCTAATTGAATTTGGCCATATTAGATTAAGCCAAAAAGAAAATCTTCTCAAAACAAAGAGGTAAATCCAAGGAGGAAAATCCTTATTCAGCATCGAAAGGATGCTGAAAGTGCGCCATGAATTTCATCACCGTTAAACAAAAAGTGATATTCTTTTTCGACCATCGATTCATTTCTAGTAATTACAGAAAACAAAAAGTGATATTCACTGATAAATGAATTCAATAAACCAAATAATCCCTTCCCTCAAAAGTAAATAAAAAAATTAAAAATTGAATATATCTAACGAAATAAAAAAAGAAGCTCAACCACCGAACACACGTCATCGGCCATTCACAGTATGGCTAGCAAACATAATAGCAGATATAAAAACCAACAAAATAATAAAATGATTTCTTCAACCGTATAAAAAACAAATATGCAGACCCCACGCCAATTTCATTTCAGATCGCACATCACTCAGAAAATCCACCAACGAAATATTATACAAGACAATAACTTTTACACACAAAGAAAATTAAAAAGAAAAAGAAAAACCCATTTGATTTCTTGCGCCATCTAATCAAATAAAACCAACTCTCTGACGAATTTTTTTTTTTTAAAAAAAAATAAATAATAAGGACCATACCGTATTCTCCAAAACTAGCGCCTGGCCGAAAAGGCGACCGCTGAGACTTAACAGCCACAACGTTGTTGTTGTTGATGATCCCATTGGTCGGAGCTTCCTTGACGGGTGAGGGTGGGATGACGAGCTTGTCGTCTTCGGACGCAAACGATAAACTGAGTTTCATGGCCGAGTCAGAGCTTTTATGCACCGATGCACACGAACCCATCTCTCTCTCTCTTCTCTCTTCTCTTCTCTGTCTCTAACCCAATACCAGTCTAATCATCACGAGCCCATATAGCGCTTAGCTTTTGCAGAAGAAAGAGAGAGAAAGTGGAAGTGGGTGAAGAAGGAAGAGGAGGACAGTTTTTGGCGTTATGTTAAAGGCTAGCATAAACGTGAGACTGAAATAGATCTTTGTGAGAGAGAGAAAGAGAGAGAGAGAGAGGTCCTTGAAAGGGAAGTTACCTAAATTATATAATCATAGTAGGAGTGAGAGGCCCTTGTAAGTGGATTTTTCAGAGAGAACAGGATCCACTGGGGAGTTTTTGTTTTGAGCTCGTGGGCTTTACTGATTTTTACTTTCTCATTTTTTTAACTATTTATCTTTTGGTATCCTGACAGTGGGACTTGTGATATTTGTGACTGCGAAGGAGAAAAGGTCACCTTTTTTGAGGTCTCTGGTTTTAGTGCCTTCATTCATTGAAATCTGGCAATTTGGCATAAAATATCTATCCGATTAATGTTTAAAATTATTTGTTTATCTCATAATTATTTTATAATATTAACGTAATTGTCTCAATTAGTCTTTAAACTTTTTTTTTTTTAAAGATTTAATAGTTGGTTGGAACTTCAAGTTATTATTATTGAATAGTTATAAGAAAAATAGTAATTACATATATCACTCTTTATGTCTATTTTATGTCAACCAAAAGTGATGTGACTTTTAAAATTACTATTAAATTTATGATTGATCATTATTGATTTTTGATCTAATGATGATTTTAAAAGACATATTATTTTTAGTAGATATAGAAAATAATTATATCATTACTCTAAGATAAAAATGTAGTTTATAACATTTTCTTATATATATATATATATATATTATATATTATTATTATAATATATATATATTTATATATATGATGCATCTTGTTTAAAATTTTAATGATATGATATTATGTAAATTATTATATATAACAAAATAAATTTGGACTATATATTAAATTACATGAGTGTTATTAGGGTTATAATTTTTTACTATAAATCTTTTACAAATTGATGTGGCAGTTCATAATTAGTGAAATGATTAAGTAAAAAATCTAACTTATCAATTTTATTAACTAATGATTGACATATTAATCATACATTCTTAATTGCTTTATTTATTATAGACTATCACATTAATTTATATAAAAATTATAATAAAAATTGTAATACTCTAAATATTTTTCAAATCTTATTTATTTCACTTGAAATTATCTTAATTCCGGTCTACACCTATTTGTATTTGGAAAGTAGCAACCTTTACATCTTGGTAAATTTATGATATTTTTTTCAAAAATTTTAATTATTGTTTAAATTAAATCATTCAGATTTTACCATTTTAATATTAAAATTTGAGAATTTCATTTTTGGACTGATCTATAAAAAATAAATAAATAATAGTTATTATGCGGGGATTTTGGCATGGATCTCTCTTAATTGTCCACTTTCAATTCATCTGAGAAAAAATAATGTCCACTTGCATTCCAAAGTGAATATAGCACGTAGAACGTCGCACATAAAAGTCCCACGTTCACAGAACTTATTTTTTACAAAATAAATCAACCAGCACAAACTTTTAACCCATTATGGAGAAAATTGCTCCAATTTAATTTATTGAAATGACATTTGTTATACTTAATTCATGGAGAAAATGAATAAACCATTCTCAATATTATAAATAATTTATTGAGTTATAAAAAGTAATTATTCATTTGTTAGAGTAAACAAAAAACAATAAATTAGTCTTGACTATTAAAAAAATTGACAAAATCCATTAATATAGTAAATAAGGATGACCGAACCATTCCCGAGGCCTTAAAGTGGTTTAGCCACCTCCTATAAGCATTTATAGAAATGGCCAAACCACCACATAGTTGGCCAATAAGATGATTCAGCCACTCTTAAATAACAAAAAATAATAAATAAATAAAAATTAAGAGAATGACCGAACCATTTTCACTGACCATAAAAGTGGTTCGGTTACCCCCCTCTGGCCAACCTTATTCGTGCTGATATGACAAATTAACCGATTTTGTCAACTTTTACAACAATATAAATTAATTTGTTTTTTTTACTCATTGCCTGAAGTGATTAATTACTGTTTAAAATTCAAGAAAGCTATTTTTTAACCCTTTAAACCAGATGAACAAAAAGTTGTATTTATCCCTAAATAAATAAATAAAAAGGAGGAAACCATGACTGGCTGGCTACTGTGATTGTCAAAGAAAGACAGCTAAGAATTAACAGGCTCACTGGCCTTGGCCTAACACGCTTGAGACACGCCATGGTCATAACGCAAAGGTTGACCAGGTCCACAGCTTCACGCATGAAAAATGAGCAATCCAATCTGTACTACATTCTCACAAAAAAAAAAATCTGTACTGCATTAATCATGTGGCAATTATGTGCATGCCTAATAAATAATGGCAAACAAATTCCTTACTTTGAATCCATTCCACTACTTTGAATCACATGCTTTTTTAACTTTATAAAATGCCAGTATAAATGAACTAATTTTTTGGGTTTTTTCTTTTTCTTTTTTTAATGTTCTTTGGATTGAAAAAAATAAAGGAAACCAAAGACTTTAATCTTCCATATGTCCCTTCACCCGTCAGAAAAGAATATTAGTTAAAATTGTTATTTCTCATGTTTTAAAATAAAAATATTAACAAATAATTTTTTTTTAAAAAAAAAAGAATATTCTTAAAAACACAAAAAAAAATTTCATATTTATATTATATCATAACATATTTTCAAATCAAAAACAAAAAACACTCTCCAAAATAAATTAATAAACATACTCAAAATTTCACTAAAGTATGACTTAAGTTTGTCCAACTACTTGATAGCAGAGTACAAACCAAAACAAGGCATAAGCTACAACCTGCCATAGTGCCATATTTGAGTTGCAACAACGGACACAAAAATGTTGAAAAACATTGGAAAAAATATATATGTAAAGTTACTCCTTATGGTTTTACTGATTTGTAATTAGTTACTTCGAACTTTTTTGCTTATTTATTTGGTCAAAGGGATGGTTCGACCGCACCTTTTTTTAAAAAAAAAATAAAAAAATAAAAAAATTTATATAAATTTTTTAAAAAAATATATTTTTAAACTTTTTAATTTTTTATTATAAGTAACACGTGTCATAATATGATTAGTATTAATGTGTCACGTTAATAGATTTTTTCAAATCTTCCAACGGAAAAGGTGTCCTAACACTTATTTGTGTTTTTTTTTTCTTACCCGAAGGAGTTTTCAAGTTAACCTATGAAGCTAATTGCAAATCGGTGAAAACACAAAAACTAACTTTGCATTTTTCTCAAAGAAAAAAAAAAAAGAGAGAAATATAAAATTTTTCTTTAAATTAGTATAGAGTAAATTCTTGATATATTAAACTAATATTTATTCTTAGAGCATGTAATTGTCAATTTAATATATTACATTGTTGAAACAGTTGGTTACGGAAAAATAAAAATAAAAAGGAAGAAAAGAAAGACATCATGCACGAGCTCCACTATGCTGCGGAGAACCCTAGCCAAGTCGTAAAATTTTTAATTACAAAAAAATACTACTCACTTTTAATTGACCCACTTTTCCCTATTTCCTTTCAGATGGAGAGGACCCTTTTCCAGCCAAGTCGGGAGGAGCTCAGCTTGGTCAATGGTCACAGCCATCAGTGATCAGTCTGATTGACAACAGGCATGAAATTGCAAGATTAATTTATAGCAAAAGGACTAGTCGTTTCAACCTTCAATCGTGTGACGTGTCCCGCTAATCTCTTTTTTCCATTATAAAAGACAAATTTTGGGAGATGTGATTGAGATTATTAGCGGAAAAAAGTTGAAAATGATGGAATTAACCAACAGATTAACTAACTTTCTATTCTAGCAAGAAGATAAAAACATTCACAAAAAATATTTGCAAACCTCTTAAAATTATTTTCATCTTTATATTACATTAAAATATTTAAAATATATAAATATATATTTTTTTAATAAAAAAAACACTCTGAAAAGTATTAACAAAAGGAACCGTAATATTGACGGTAACCAGTTGAACATGGACCATGTTTGTAGTAAGAGTCAAGAATGAATGAAGATGGGTCCTAGCAAATTAACTTGTATAGAACACAGTCCATTGCCCATTGGTTACTTTCTTTTGAATGAAATGGGGAATTGAAGGAGAGCAAATTGAAGTTAGATGTATGGTCTTTAATTTTATTAACAATAAACAGCTTTCATTTTCCCCAGAGAAGGGTTTGGTATCTGTCTCCATTTCTTTTTCTTTTTCTTTTCAATTTTTTTTTCCTTCTTAGTAGTTGGATATGGACATTATAATTTATTCTAATTGCATGTAGAACGGGCCAAATGAGGTGGTTTGATGTTACGTTAATGATTTTATAAACACGTAACGAGATAATTTGTTAGATTTTAATGAAATTTAGACTTTAAATTTTGAGAGAATTTAGATTTTTTAAATTCTAAAAAAATATAGGCATTTTACAACCCAAAGTTTTGAGATTAATTATGCTTACTTTTTATTAATTACTCACACCTATAAATAAGATAATTACAATGACATAGAATAGGAGATGAACTCTTACCCTACCTCTACCCGAAAATAAACCCTTAATACAAATAAACTATTCGGAGATAATTCCTACTTCTACCTAAAGATGGACTCCTACTACACATAAACTTAAGTAATATAATCCTATTGCCACAACAATCCTTGCACCGTAATGTTACATATATTATTGAAATATAAATAGGCGCATATTTATCCCTATTACGTATGATCAAAACATTTGGTTACATAGGGGGTAGAATTATAACTATAATTTTTACTAATGTACTTACAAAAACATATAAAAAGAAAAATAAAAATAAAAAAAGAACTATAATGTTACAACCCGCCATTACATTGTCAGCTCAAAAATGTGGTTTGGCCATCCAATAAATACCCATGCACATTTCTCTCTCTCCCTCTCTCTCTCTCCCCTATGTGTTGTTACTTACGGGCCGTTCATGTAAGTATCACATTACTTAAATATCTCCTATATCTTAAGTATTGACGCAATATTGATCCTAAGACATTGCACACAATGGATGAAGATCTACTATAATTAGACCTTTTGAATTTTACTTAAGTTTGGACAACTTAAAAAAATATAATGTGAAATTTATCTATCTCGAACAACTTAAAATGTTAAAGCCCATTTGTTACGAGACAAGTGAATTTCATAACTCATTTCTTTTAAATTACAAACTTGTTGTAAATATCGATCCCATATTAACAGTTGCCTATATAAGACTAAAAGAATAAATAAAAAAAGTAGGTGCAAGTGAATGTCAACTTTACCATAATAAGGGAAAAAATGGTTCGGTATTATAGGTGTACCATAAATTCAATGCGCAGATTGACTTCTCTGAGCCCTGATCACTATTAACCTACCTAACACATACCACAGGGAAGCGATTGGCAGAAAATGAAAGGGCGGTTTGCATGTCATTATCCAGTGGGATGCATTGTGACATCCTTTTAGCACATGAACAAGAAGGTTCTAAATTTTCTTAGAAAATCAGTGTTAATCTTATCCAACTATCCCAAAAAAATGTGGCCAATTTCGTTTTGGAGATTACCTACCGATAACGACTACTTGGTCCAATCTCAATAATTTGCCAAAATAAAGTTTCATATGGAAAAAATTATTATTATTATTATTATTGCTATTCAGGGTCAAATCGTAGACTTTTTTTTTTTTTTCAAATTAGATTTAAGAAATTTTTCTAACACAGTAGGTTAATCATATGATTTGCATTTAATTATTAAGTTTTTAATTTTAAAAATAAGGTTTTTAAGTTTTACTTAAATTTTAGAATTGGTTCCTCTATCACTTTACCGTTAAAATTAATAATTTTCTATTTGTCACGTGTGTCTCGTTTGACACGCCAGATGTATCTCAGTATCAAAGTTAATGGTTATTTATTTAACGCTATAAATGTATAAGATTAAAATGACAAAGAAAATTATTTTTGTTTTTTTGAGTTAAGTCTTTTTTATTTTTTTTTATTATTATTTTTAATAGATAAATTAGTGCTTAATGATATGATATTGATATTAATTGTTAATATGAACGTTAACATGTCAATTGAGACACATATGATATATGACAAACTATTAATTTTAACAGAAAGATAATAAAGAGACCTATTTAAAATTTGGGCAAAACTTAAAGATTATATTATTGAAATTAAAAACTCATTGGCTAAATTTAAATCATATAAAAACTTAGGAATTAAATATAATTTTTTCCTTAATAAAATTGACATATATCTTTAAAATATGTAATTTTTATCTACTCTTTAATTATCTCTCGCTTTAAAAATAAATACTAATTTAATAAATTAAATTAAAAAAATTTCCTCGGAACTATTTTTTTTTTTTATAAAAAAAAAACTTAATCGGGCTACGTTGGTTTTCCTTTCTTTTTAATTATGAGAGAAAAATCAAACCTTGTGGAATCCATGCACCAGCTAAAGTCCAGCCAAAACAAAAAAAGAAATGTTGAATAGAAAAAAAAAAAAAAAAAAGAAATGCTAGGTTGGGGGGGGGGGGGGGGGCCGGGCCATTGTCCATGAAAGTAAAGAAGAGTGAGGTGGAAGATGTGAAGCCACTACGGTCTGCTTGTGCCTAAGGCCAAAATATTAAAAAAGTATATTAATCATTTACGATTCTCACCCAAAGAATAAATGTGGTGTCTTGTAGGCTTGTAGCTTTACATGGTGTAGCCACAAGCACACCTACTAGTCCCCATGTCTCTTTCTAATAGATTAAGCCCATTTTCTTTCTCTTTTTTTTTTTTTTTTTTTTAAGTGGTGATTAAGCGGCGTTAGTCATTACCAAATTACTGACGTGGTCGTGGTTGAATAGGCAAATTAAAATATTATATATTATATTTTATCATCTTTTATTAATGTAAAACTGTTAAACAATTATTAGATAAGTTTTTATTAAAAAAAAATGATGGTGATTGATAGTACCACACATAAATAAAATAGAATAAAAAGTGTAATATATCACATTATTAAAAAACAAAAAATCAATAGACAGATTGACACTGTACCGAATCGGAAACGCAATTAGTCAATAATTTTGATATGGGATGCGCCGTCCACGTGGGCTTTGCCCACCTCTCATGGTCTCAACTGTTTCAATATATATATAATATATATATATTTTTAATGTATAATTTCGATTTGTCTGTTTATAAGTCTTAAGTTAATAGATTGCTTGGCCGCGTTGTTCCCTAAAAATGGCCCGGGCCTATTCTAGAAAGAGAGAGGCTTATTCGTGCTATCCATCCATCTAATTTTTTATGGAACCTAATTCGATAAGAAAAATGGCAATACTCGTGCTAATCCTATAATAACATTTCAAACTTGGAGATGGACTACGTATTCACCCAAAATTCAACACGTATCCCACCCTCACTCCTCGACTGCACCAATGGACCAGTCACCGGTGAAGGACTCCATTGGTGCAGTCGAGGAGTGATTTACAGAAAAGGGAAGTTCTCTTTTGATCTACTTTTCCTTCCAAAGTTTACAACACAAATCTCAAGATTCACGTCAGCAATTCTCCTGAAGGTTCCAACGGAAAACTACAGAATTGTGTGTGATTCTCCTCCTCATTTTCAGATTATCAATAGCTTCAGTTTTGCTGGATGGGGCCAACGGTACGCCTAGTTGATCAAACTGGCCGGTATGGTATGTGTTACCTTTCATTGCCATATGAGTGAGCTAATTTTTGTGAAAATGGGGTTTCAGATTCAAGCAGCTTTGTATTGAATATTTGAATGCTGGTTTCCCCTTTTTCCCTCTTTTTTCGCCATTTCACAGTTTCTGCAACTCACCGGACGAAACAACCCACCTCCAACTTTTTTTTTGTTTTTTTTTGTTTTTCTCCCTCACGCTACCTTCTTTCTTCTCCCAGGTTCTCATCTTGGGTCTGTACTTGTACACACGTAATGTTATTTCTTCTCTTTTCGTTGAAACTTGTGATAGTTGAATTCGTTTATATTATACTGATTTATAGAATATCAAAATTAACATAAAAGAATCCATAAAAGCAATATTTTTAAACAACAAAATAAGGTCCAAAATCATCTTCTCGTAAATTTTATTTCTTTTAATAGTATAGAAAAAATTGTTAAAAAAATTCAAAAATATCTCTATAGTATTTTTTTAAAACTATAAAAACACCAAAAAAAAAACTAGAAATTGCTCTTATTTCTCTTTTTTAAATTATTTGTTTAAAATAATATTTAAATAATATAAAGAAATAATAAAAGAAGCCGAAAATTATTTAAATATGAAACGAAAAAATAATTTAATATCTTATATTAAAATAATTTTTAGAGAAATTACTGTGTATTATGAAATATATATGATTAAAATGTGACTAATAGATTTTTAAATTATATAATCTTTTTTATTGGAGGGGGCTGTACAAAAAATAAAAAATCTACAAGACCTGCTTGGTGATGCTTCTCATTTATTTATTGCTCTAATTGGAGACGACGTCATCATTTGAAAAACCTGATTAGAGGTAAAAGGAAATTAGGAAAGCAAGCACGGACCTTTCAAAAGGTCAAAAGTCATCTGCCGTCGAAACGACGCCGCTTTTCTAATCCAGTGCCACCAACCCCACTGTCCAAATTTCCAAGTCTCCGTTACAGTCCGAGGTAGCCGAAGAACAATCGTCGGATCCGAAACCGAGAAATGGGTGTGTCGGCGAAAATAGCACCGTCTATGCTCTCATCGGACTTTGCCAATTTGGCCTCCGAGGCTCACCGCATGCTCCGCTGTGGCGCCGATTGGCTCCACATGGACATCATGGTACTACAGTTCGATTAATATAAGCACATCGATCCGAACGATATGATTATAGTTCAACAAAAATTTCAACACTAACTGATATCTTTTTCGGTTCATTTGCAGGATGGGTATATTTCACTGCCTATTTTCGAATTGGTTTCAAGTTTTGGGGTTTCGAATTTCGCTTCTTTCTTTTTTTTCTCTGATGAATTTTCGTTCAAATGTTTACTTAGTTGTGTCTTAAATTTTGGTACAATGATTAATCAGTGTTTGATTGTCTTGAAATTGTATTAACAGAGGCATGGACCTTTTTTTTTTTTTTTTTGTATTTTAAGGAAGTTTGGGCATTTTACTTGTAATTGTATCTAATCGGTTCCTAATATTATCGTAGATTATTACTTGTAATTTCTTTGTTGTTGTTGTTAATCAATTACTTATGTTAGGATATTAATTAATTTATCATTTTGTTTCGGTTTAAATTTTTGGAATAAGTGGTAATTTAAGGTAGTATTAGAGTTATGGTCTTAGGTTCGAACCCTTGACTTCATAATCTCCCTCACTTGTTGAGGGGAGTGTGAAGTGATTAAATTTACCATTTTTTACTAGTTTAACCTTTTGAGATAAGTGGTGATTTAACAACTTACTTACATGAAAGAAAAAATATGGACTTTTTGTGTGCAATACTCTTAATGGTATTTGTGATCGTCTCATTGTAAGCAATGGTTACATAATAACCTTCCCTATGCAATTGTCTAATTTTGATATTTGCGATTGTGAATGATGTGAGGGCTATGTTTTATATAGTAGAAAGAATGTGAGTTCTCTATATCCTGGGATCTAGAGGGTATTATGTTCTGAAGAAGAGGGAGGATTGTTAGATGGGATGCCTCTGTTACAAATGTAACATGAGTGGGATCATGGGTCAAGACATTCGGATGTTCCTTTGGAAAACATTATGAGATTAGACATTTTTTTTCTTCCTTTTTTGTAATAAATTGTCAATAAACAGTGCGAAATTTAGGTAGGCACTTGACCTTGTTCACGAGCGAAGGAGCTGTCTGGTCTGAATTCAGAATTATAAGCGTGTAACTTGGATGGTTCTCCAGTCCATATTTATGCTCATTTGCTGGCCTTTGTTGGTAATGATGATTGGATACTTGCGGATAAGACACAAGAAATGTCTTATTTCATCTATAAATGCATGTTATCTAGTTATTTCCCATTGGTAACTGGTAAATTGCTTAACGTTATTGTTTTGCCCTCTTCTGCAGGCACTTTGTGCCCAATCTAACTATTGGTGCTCCTGTCATTCAGAGTTTGAGAAAGCACACAACGTAACTCCTTTTTGGCCTTCACTTTAAATTTTTGGACATCAAATTTTCTTTGGTGCAAGTTTACCACTATAGCTAAATGAAGTTTTGATTTTCATCTCTTACAGGGCCTATCTTGATTGCCACCTCATGGTCACAAATCCTCTTGATTATGTTGAACCTTTCGGGAAAGCTGGTGCTTCTGGTTTTACATTTCATGTTGAGGTATCCAAAGGTGGGTTATGATGTCTGTCTGACATGTTGTTTTTGCTTTATTTAGTATTATTTATCTTATTCTTTAATTACTTTTTTCTTTTTTGACAAAGGAGTCTCATGTTGCTTCTTGCAGAAAATTGGCAAGAACTAATCCAACAAATTAAATCCAAGGGCATGAGGCCTGGGGTGGCATTAAAGCCTGGGACGCCCATTGAAGAAGTTTATCCTCTGGTATGCCTTCCTCTGATTCTCATGTTCTCAGATTGTTCAGCTAGGTTTTGTATTGTGAAGAATAAGCTAAACCATGGTGATATTCAAACTTAGCGAAATGGCTCAAGGTTTCTGGTATTCTGTGTATAATTGAGTATTAGTAAATACTTTTTTAGAGACTTCGAAATTGATAAGATGATAGTTTTTCCCTTAATCCACAGATTGAAGGTGAAAACCCTGTGGAAATGGTCCTTGTAATGACTGTTGAACCTGGATTTGGCGGACAGAAGTTCATGCCAGAGACGATGGAGAAGGTTTTGATAGAGTTTTAGCTCTTCTTGTGACTGACATTTCTCGTTCATTCCCATGACTAATTCTCTAGTTTTCTTTGTCCAGGTTCGTGTGCTGAGAAAGAAGTATCCAACACTTGATATAGAGGTGAGTCAATCTCTTGTTTGCTATTTGTAACTTTCTGCTGGCAAGTCATTATAATTGATCGTCTTCTGGGATTTATTGGAGATTTCTTTTTTCAAATACTGTCTCGTGGTTATTTGCATATTTTGTTGTCTATTTGTTCAGCATAGCTAATAGAACCCTCTTATAATGAGGAATTTTTAAGTGATAACTAATTGAAAAGCATGCTTTATTTTGCAGGTTGATGGCGGTTTAGGGCCTTCAACCATTGATGTAGCAGCTTCAGCCGGAGCAAACTGTATTGTCGCAGGAAGTTCAGTGTTTGGAGCTTCTGAGCCAGCCCAAGTAATATCCCTTATGAGGAAGACTATAGACGAAGTCCAGCAAAACAGTTGACATGGTACAGGCAAAATACATGATGATTGGATTGTTTTCAACATATTTACAGTATGTACATCACCGATCTGTTTGACGAGTTACTATTCCGAGAAATTAATAAAATGTTTTGATTTGTTGATGTAGTTATACTATCATCTGGGTTCTGTACTTTCTGAAGTGTAATAAGGTCTTCAGAAGAGTTACTCGAGTTCTGAGGCAATACTTGCAAACATTTTGGAAATAACTTAATATGATACAATATTTGTTTCATTTTCAGCTTGTCTTCAGTCCCCAACCAATAGTACCTGAACTCAAAGTTGCTCTGGCATACGATTGACTTGGCTTCAGCTCAACTATACTGGACTTCAATAAAAAAGATGGGATCACTGCCTCCGTGACATCTTTCTACATATTTAGACTTTTGTATTTGTAGTTTCTCGTCTGTTTCTTGCATATAACTGGAACCTACTCTAACTGGGAATTATAATTACCAGTTTGGTTAAGATGATTTCACTGGCTAGAGGCAATCAAATACATTCGCCTCAATAGCAAGCCATTTTTGCTCTCCATCATTTCCTGCTTTTGTCTTTGATGAAATGGATAATAATTATTGACAAGAGTAGTGGATGAAAAGGGTAAAAGATACAGGAATCCCAATTATTTTGAATCGGTATGCATTTTAAACCTCATTTCTTCAGACAACATATATTTCATTTGTTTGTGAACATGTTGGATGATATATGTGCTAGGGAGGGGGAGCCCTTCAGGCTTAAAACCAGAGCTTTTGGTAATCTGGAACTTGCCTGAATTGCGTGCTCATAGAGAGGGAGACAAAGAATTTCCTCCAACTTAGGTCAGAGGAAATTCTTTCAAACACAATCTATAAAAATGTCATATATCCTATTTGCATGTGAGAAATATATATATATTTTTAATTACATGGACAAAGTTAGAAAAAAATTTGATTAAAAATGCATTTGCTCTTCCAACTTGTTATTGCAAATAAAAAAAATAGTGCTTCTCACATGAAAAGAACACATGACATTTTTTTAGATTGGGTTGGAAAGACTTCTTCTAATATATGTTTTTTTTAATTGTAAGGATAAAGTTGAATTTTTTTTTTTAAAAAAATATGCGCCAATAAATTTTAATATTTCCCAGCTGTGGGTTTATGCGTCTTTTTTTTATTTTTTATTTATTTATTTTTGTTTTTTGGAAAAAGTTCATATAACTCCTTCAAACTACCATCTAATCGAAAATATCCTCCCCTAAATTATCAAACAAGTGTCAATGTCCCCTCTAAGGTTAGCAAAAAGACAAAAATGTTCCCCCTAAGGCCAATAAATTTTTGAATTTGGCCAATTAGGTGGTAGTGCTTTTTTTTTTTTTTAAATAATAATTAATTTTTTGTTTTTTGTTTTTTGTTATAAATTTTGTAGTTTTAATTTTTTCTAGCCTTTGGGAGAATATTAACAATTTTTTGGTAGTTTGTTAGGAAGAACATTGTTCCAATTAAAAGTTTAGAGAAACATTATAAATTTATTGGTAATTTGAGGGATACTTGGACCTTTTTTTAATTGATTTTGGGCAGTCTAATTAAGACTTTTGACTTCAACTTATTAAGATATATATTGGTCTCAGACTCTCAGTGCATACTTGTAAAATGATAGGGCAAGAATTTCAATTTCAACTGCTTAAAATTTACGAACAGGACCTTACCACAAAATTGACCTGACAGACTAACCAGCTTACCTTAACATGATATTATGATTCAAATTGATACTACCATGTAAGAGCATTGCCTAAACATTAATTGCGACTTAATTCTTAGGTATTATTAAACGATTTCGACTATAATTTGTGAACGTACGTACTACAAGATAGCTTATTGTGGGAACACCTTGCAATGAATTTAAGTAATTTATTTAAAGCATAAGAAAAGTTTCTCTTGAGATAGATTTAATCATATAACAATTATTATCAGTTCTTGGCCATGCATTTTGATAAGAGCTACTAAAATATTTATGTACATACTGAAATGAGATTTTACAAGTACAAAAATAATTATGTGATTAAATTGGGTAATCAAAGATAAGTTATAGTGTAGTGAATTGAATTGATTTTTTTTTTTTTTGGCCTCGTCAGCCAAATATATAGAGCCAAGGATGTGTTAGATCTGGATTCCTGTAATTCTCTTTATACTCTACTCAAGTAGAAAAACTCCTTTCACATATCTCTATCCAAACAGGAAGGGGCAGTGGCAAGATGAGGCCATGATTCCCAATTATAGGGGATCCTTGTTCTAAGGTCTATAGCAATGGCTGAGGGGAGGAACCAAGATTTTTTGTGTGGGAGTTCGAACTTACATAAATAAATACACATACAAAAAGTAATAAAGGAAAAAACTAAATTATCTAGCCATCTAAGGTGAAAAAGTCATTGATGGGATTATGGTATGAAAAATAATATTTTTACGAGGATTTAAAAAAAATTTTGGGTTGCCAAAGACTCTTCAATCACTAAGGTAGGTTCGCCCTTACCCCTTTGGAGCCCAGCTATTTGAACAAATCTCGAGCAGTTTGCTCACCTATTCAGGCATGTGTGTTTCATAGAAATTCTCTCATATTTATCGTCTGAATCATTAGTGATCGAGGCAATAAATTACTGGAATGGATCCATTCTACACACCATGTCATTTTTTTTTTGGTTGCATATGCATGACAGTCTATAATTCTTTCAAAATGAATGGATGTTGAACAGATTATTCCTGCCTGGATTATAACTCTTTTAAAATGGATGGATGTTGAACAGATTATCCCTGCCTGGATCTGTCCAAACCGGCCGCTCTCTTTTCTTTCCCTCTTGGATATCAGATTTCCCCACAAATAATATGGGTTTTTACTTTCTTGGCGCAAGTTACTGTATAGCCTTCATCGAGTTGATGGATATATCTAGATGTTTTCAAACCCACGAGATATTGCCACATGGCACACTATTTCCAGTTTTCTGTGCTTATCCTTCAGTTCCCTTTGCTATAATATATGTCAGAGACTTTTGGTGCATCCTCGGCATCAGAAACTATGTCTGTCTTCGCAAAGGCATGCTCCAAAGTCCGAAAATGTACATGCATGTATATTAGGAAATAATTTAATCAATTAATTATATGCTAACTACGATATTAGGTGGTCAGCATGTGTTATCACGTGCATGTCATCCAAGATTCGAGACTACTATTGAGAATTTGAGAGAGAGAGAGAGAGATCCACAAGGGCAAAAATACCATTGATGCAAGATAGAGGAGGAATCATGAGTGCTAACCTTTTGGCCATTACTTTTTCCCTCTGGATTTTATTGAACCGACCTCATTTGTGGACAATTATCTTCTACTTTCGGTTTATTGGTACTTGGATCCTACTGCTGGGTTGTTTACAGAAAAAAAGAAAAAAGAAAAAAAAAAGGATTTTACTTTTTGGTCATGGGGTGCTATAGTCATTCTTTTATCCTCTTGAGATCACTTTTAAAATTTTGCATAAAAGAAAAATCTTTGAATAAATTCTTTTTTGAATAGAGAATTTTTGGTATTTGTGCTAATCCTCCAATCTTTTGGCCTGGGAAGAGCTATGATTCTTAATGTGGGATTGAAATTCCCTACAATTGAGAATTTATGTTATTATCCTGAGAGAAAAGACCCTCAAGCAAGGGATCCGAATCTCCTGGTTGGTCTTCTGTCGAACTATGTGGTTTGTCCAAAAAGGCCATTCCTCCTCTTCTATTTTAGTATTTATGTGAAGTTAAAAAAATTTTTAAAAAAATGGCCTTGACCATGAGATGTGTGAGCTTTGCCACTCTACTTTTGTTAATTAGTGTTTTTGCTAAAAATTAATTTAGAACTATTCCTTTTAAGCACAGATCTCAAGGAATTTTCTAATTGGAAGAACACAAGGTAAGGGTATCCCTTGCCCTCTTTGGTCACCTTTCTTATACATAATGTACCGATTTCATGTGTTTAATTAATCCATAATTGGTTTATAATTGTTGCATTTTTCTTATAATAATCCTAGTTCTAAGATGAATGTGATCCCTTGGACGAATGACATGTGAAGGGTGTGATGTGGGGGGACAATTGGCTGTATCTGGTACTGTGGGTTAATGGAGCTTGTCAACTTAGGATATTCATGGCCATTTTGACCCATCAGTCTGTAGCCTCTCTTTCATGCCTCAGCTTTACCTTGCATTTGGGTCTCTTCAACTGTTTTGGATATAATGCTTCTTTTCACACTCCCAACATTTTCCCAAATCTACATCATTTCTATCCGCACTGCTTCACATATCATGCATGCTTTTCATGTAGGCAGACTGCCTGCTCTTCCTGCTATCTGAAATATCCCAAACGAGGTACCTTCTTTCTAAAAGTACATTGAGGACTAAATCTAAAGGACAAAATGTGAGGGTCAGAGGTTTCATTGAGTTGGATTCTTACTTTATGCAATTATAGCTAGCCTTTCTTGAACTTAATATTCATGAACATCTTTATAATCCATCCATTTAATATAGGCAATTTATTTTCTTAATCTATGACTAATTTTTTGGGGTGTTACAATTTTCCCTACTTAAATCCTTAACGTCCTCTTCATTAAGGCCCATTCCAACGCCACATGGTGTTACAAACTTGACTCTAATAGTGTTTGTCACAACAAAAAAAAAGTGATAATCACATCTGTGCTTTCACTTTAAAAAGACTAATCAAATTATAATTGAAGTTCAATAAAATCATTTAAAAAATCCAATCTCAGGAAACCAATTTGAAACTTAGCATCCGTAAATATTTTTATAATCAATCTACTCAACGGGGGGACTCTTTTGTGGGGGTGTCACATGTAATACGTATATGTACGTATGATTGACTTGTGCAACTATGAATTGTTGAGATGGTATAAATCAGGGTGTTCTGTCTAAGCACGTGTAGGGATGGAGTAGCTACACATGTTGATGCATGTAAAAACAGGATTTAAACCCAATGATTCTCCCGAGGAAATTAAGAGTGGTGACAATGATTACTGGAAAAAGAAACTTGGGATGGATAGCCATTAATCCTTGATATGAAATTAAGCCCAAGAATTAGAGCAAAAATATAGGATAATTTTGTCAACCCCAAGAATCCTGTCCATAGACAGTTCTGAGAAACTCTCTTATTTTTAACGCCCTTTCTGTATTGATCCAAAATATTCACTTTCTCGGAGCGAGAAAGCTCTTTATTTTTAATCGGCCTTTCTATGTAGAATCGAGTATTAAATGGCCATGGCTCTAATCAATAAGCTTCAATTGAGATCTTTGGTCTTATTCATTTGCCTGTTTTTCTCTGCACTTGGACAGAATCTGCTAAGTTGTGATACTAAATCTCCAGATGCTTCTGGTTACAAGTGCAATGGAAATTCATCACAGAATCAGTGCATGACATTTGCAATTCTGCGCGCCAATTCCCACTACTCGTCTCTTTTCAACCTGAGCTTTTACTTGGGCATCAACCGTTTTGTGATTGCAGAAGAAAATGGGTTTTCTGCAGAGACAGAATACCTTCCAAAAGACCAGCCTTTCTTGATTCCAATTGATTGCAAATGCAAAGGTGGTTTCTCACAGGCTGAGTTAACAAAAACTACCATAAAGGGAGAGAGCTTTTATGGCATTGCTGAATCGCTGGAGGGCTTGACAACCTGCAAAGCCATCCAAGAGAAGAACCCGGGAGTCTCTCCATGGGGGGTTGGTGATAAAGTTAAGTTACTGATCCCACTCAGATGTGCCTGTCCTTCGTCTGAAACAAGTCCAAAGACAAGATTTTTGCTGTCTTATCCGGTAAGTGAAGGTGATACAATTTCTAACTTGGCCCATAAGTTTAATGCTACTCCAGAAGCTATTATACTTGCAAATAACAAATCATCAGAAGGAGTCCTAATACCTCTTACGTCTCTTCTTATTCCAATCAATGGTGAGCCCAATTTACGTTTTCCAGCAACCCGTATCCCTGTAATTAGTCCTCACAAGAAAAAGTCGAAAATGTGGCGGATTGGTTTATATATTGTAGTTAGCGTGGTTGCAGTTGCGGTGAGCATTGCTATTGCTGCAGCAGCCTTTGTGGTAATCCAACTGAAGAAGAAGAAACAAAATCCCAGAAAGGGAATAGATATGGAGTTGCAACAGCTTAGTCTGAGTGTGAGAACAACAAGTGACAAGAAAGTCTCGTTTGAGGGATCTCAGGATCCTCTCGATGGTGATCAAGTCATGGATGCTACACCCCGTAAGATGCTGGTTGAGATGTATACTGTTGAGGAGCTGAGAAGAGCAACTGAAGACTTCAATTCAAGTAATCACATTGAGGGATCTGTCTATCATGGTCGTCTCAATGGGAAGAATCTGGCAATAAAGCGCACGCAGCCAGAAATGGTCTCAAAGATTGAGCTTGGGCTTTTCCATGCTGCAATTCACAATCACCCCAACATACTTAGGCTTCTGGGGACATGTTTGACAGAGAATCCTGATTCATTTTTGGTGTTTGAGTATGCCAAAAATGGGTCCCTGAAAGATTGGCTTCATGGTGGGTTGGCCATGAAGAACCAATTCATTGCCTCTTGCTATTGTTTCTTGACATGGGGTCAACGCCTGAGGATCTGTCTTGATGTAGCCACGGCCTTACACTACATGCACCATGTAATGAACCCGAGCCATGTTCATAGAAATGTAAAGAGTCGGAACATCTTCTTAGATGAAGATTTCAATGCGAAAATAGGGAACTTTGGCATGGCAAGATGCATTGAAGATGATACAGGGGATCCACAGTTTTATTCAACCAACCATGCCTCATGGAGTCTGGGGTATTTGGCTCCTGAATATGTTCACCAAGGTGTTGTTTCCCCAAGCATTGATATTTTCGCGTATGGAGTGGTTTTGCTGGAGGTTTTATCAGGTCAAACGCCAATAACCAAGCCAAATGAGAAGGGGGAAGGGAGTGTTTGGCTTTCTGAGAAAATCAAGTCCATATTGCAGTCAGAAGATGCAGATGAGCTAAGGGAATGGCTGGACAGTGCATTAGGCGACAACTATTCATTTGATGCAGCTGTCACATTGGCCAATCTTGCAAGAGCTTGTGTAGAGGAAGACCCTTCATTGAGACCAAGTGCCGGAGAAGCTGTTGAGAAATTATCAAGATTGGTGCACGAATTACCAGAAGCAGAGGATGTGTTAATGTGTGAAAGCTCTTCCAAGCCTTTAGTGAAGGCATCAGCAAACAGTCTGTGAATAGTCAACTGGATTTTAATCCATGGCTTGTGGCCTCTTGATAAGGTCCGTGGGATCCTGTAATTATGCTATTAAAGAAACACAACTTGAAACAAAAAGGTGCGGGTTTCTACTCTGTATTCTCTGTATCTAAATAACAAAATGCTTTTATTCTAAACTGAATTCAACACATAGTTGAAAAGCTACAAAGATCATTCAACGAGGCAATTTTTTTAACATTTTTAATGGGAAAATGCTAGAGTTACTATTATTTTACAACCTCCTCTTCCTTTACCTATTGTGCCAGTGCGACGCCAGCTCCTAAAATTTTTTAGGGATATGGTAGTATGTGTGGCCCACGGTGACCGTCCTTAACTGAGCTCTTGGGAGAGGTGCAACCATCTCCATTGCCATAAGAAGTGGTTGCAACTATCCCTGATTGGCGATGATGCGTTGGGGGTGGTCGTGACCACCAGATTAGTTGGTTCCACTATTCTGCCTAGTAGTTCAAGGGCGCCGACCAATCAGAAGGGGTGTAAATTTTTTACTCTAACATCAAGGGGTGCAAATATGCTTTGAAATTGCATAGAAAAATAAAAGCTTTTAAAGCTAAAAAAAAGCTTTATTTTTAAGCTTTTTTTTTCTAAAGTTTGGTTTGACTTTTTTTTGAGCAAAAAACTATAAAAGTAACATATTGACCTTTTTTTTTTTTTCTTTTTGTTTAGTATAACTTTTTTATGAACTAAAGTACTTTTTGAGTTCATTTAACGTAATCTCAATCAAACAGACTCTATGTCTGCCATTACTATTTTTTTTTTGTTGCCATGGCCCATGCTGCTTCTAAGCAAGCGCTTCGTTCGCTATTGCAGTCAAAAAGATTAGCCTTTAAACATCCCCCCAAGAGAAAAATTGTAGCTCCGCCTGAAACGAAACTTCCGCGTGAAGAAGCCCAATTATAATCAAGTTTGACCTCCACCCAGCTTCATATAATATATGAAACTGGACTAATTAAGAGGAGACCCTAATTTTTCTTTGAATGACTGGTTGTCATGGTCGTGAGAAACTATCTCCTCAACATACACATAAACTTGGCCGAAACTAGCCTTCAAATTTCAATAGGATACAGTAAAGTTATAAGGATTTTTGAAATCTATGCAAGAGGCGCAGGGTTTTTTCTTTACCGCAAGGAAAAAAAGAATCATACTCTATAAAGACAAAGTTGTCTTCAAAAGTTACAAGAATTTCATTCAATCTGTTAGAATATATTTATTTTAACACAATCTAGTCTATTAAATTTACATATGTCCAAAATAATGCATCTCCAACAAATACAATATGGTTGCTATTAACAATACAACCCCCCTAATTTAACAAAAAAAAAAAAACCCTAAAACATATGGCGGGAAATTCAATGAAATAAATAATCAATGAACAACACAGGTGCAAACGAAGGCATCACAGCATCATGGTCCTAAACTCATCAAAGTTGAGGACTCCATCACCATTGAGATCGAATTGAGCAATCATGGTTGTACAGTCATCAATAGTCTTGGACTCACCCAATCTACTAAGCATCCTTTTGAGACTCTTGGGAGTTATACACCCACAGCCATCCATCTCATACATCTTAAACGCCTCCTTCAAATCTTTCACCTTCTCTTCCTCTTCCCCTCCTTCCACAAACCTCATGAAGTCCTCCAACCCCAGCAACCCATCGGCGTCCGAGTCTAGCGACTCCACCGCCGCCTCTGCCTCCGCGAGAGAAAGCTCCCCCCCTATTGCCTCAACACATTGCTGCAGCTCAGAGGGTGATATCTTACCGTCTCCGTTGTCATCAAAGTGCTTGAAAACACGTTCATATTGTGTGCGTTTGTCCATGCTCTAATGGAAGTTTTGTGTACAACAAAAACTGTGGAGTACTGAAACCGATCGAACCTGTTTCCTTGTGAGGCAAGCGTGCTTATATACAATTACGATGCCGCGTGTCGTGAGTTGACCAACTAACTTCTGAGACGGCTATTCTATATATAGAAGTTTCGGGGTGATACGCGTCAACTTCAATTACTTGGTCTTCCCAAATCCGAAACCTCTTGACATCTACCTTGTCAACAATGGGAGGAATTATTTATTTATTTTTTTAAGAAAAAAAAAACAATGGAAGGACTTTTTTTTCTTACACCAAAATTATGGATTTAATAAGCATGTTCTATTTGACAAAAAAAAAAAATCAATACCATAAAAAAAAAAATCAATTTCATTCTTATAAACTCTCCGTAATTTATGTGCTTCAAAACAATCTTAAAGAAAAATCCAAAATCTTATGTTGTCTTTCCTTGGAATCTTGTGCAACTAGGAATTGCACAGGGTAAAATGGTCGGGTTAGGTTACTAAACTACCCTTGTGGTGAGAAAGAGTGATTCGGTGACACAAATTTTAAGTAGGATGCACTCTAAAAAACTAACTTGCAAGATGAAGATGTTCAAGAGCTTATAACCCATGTGAAATGGTCGGGTTAGGTAGTTAAAAATACATTTAACCCATGTAAAACACTTAAAATCATAACATTATGTCACTTTCAAATATTAGCTTGGGTCTTGGGGTCAAGGACTAAACCAGAATTTCTTATTTAAAGAAGCTAAAAGTATAAATTAAGGGTCAAATTTATTTTTAGTAAGGCCAAGCTAAGTTTTTAAACCTAAAAATACATATATATCAATTTAATAAAAAAAAATTCTGAAGAAAATTTGATGATAAGAGGGGGGGGAGGGCGATGACCCCCCTTGCCTATGAATAAGTCCGTTTCTACTTGGAGTGGTTGAACCATCCCAATAATTATAGGGGATCATTTGACCACCCATAATAGCTGAGTTGAAAGTCGCCGAACTATTCATTTTGGACTAGTGGTTTGATAACCCCTAATAGTCAAGTTGGGAGTAGTCGAATAGTTTACAGGTAGGGGTGGGCAAAGTAACCGTTAACCACCTACCGACCGTCTGCCGACCGCCACCGAACCGTAACCGACTGCTATCGGTTCGGTAGTCGGTATAAAAATCTATACTGAAATTCGATTAAATCGGTATTAAATTTTATTTTATCAATTAATCGAATTAACCGAACCCACAATATATATTTTTTTTAACTTTTTTAACCAAAACGACATCTTTTTGAAAGTTTATAATTTTTTTTAATCAAAACGCCATCGTTTTGACTCTTTTTAGTTTTTTTTTAGTTTAGTTTGGTTTGGTTTGGTTTGGTTTTTTTTTTTTTTTTTTTTTTTTTTCACTTTTTGTAACCCTAACCCTACACGGTTATACCTACCCACCCATTGTCTCAGAGACTCAGACTCTCAATCTCCTCATTTTCTCACGTCGCACCAGCAGGTCCAACTCTAGCACGCACCAACATGTCCAAGTCGTCCAACACGCACCAATAGGTCCAAAGACTCAAAACTCTCTCTTAGTCTCTCACAGTCATGGATCACGGTCTCTATTTCAGTTTTAGAGTCTCTCACGGAGTCACAGTCTTTTTCTCTTAGTACAGTCTCAACCGATAATTAACCGTTTAACCGACCGATAATTAACCGCTTAACCGAATTAATCAAAAATTTTAGTTCGATAATCAAAATAAGCTCTACTAACACCGAATTAACTGATAGTGAACCCTATTTCCATGTCATTCTTTCTACCTTTTTCCGTAATGTCGCGTTTTTAACCACTCATTTTGATTGATCGGTTCATTTTGAAGTTATTGCGTTGCATGAATTCCTAGGAAGTGGGAGTTATCCTCATCCCCCTTTCCTTTCACTTTCTCCTAAGCAAAGTAAAAAAAAAAAAAAAAGCAAAGGAAAAAGAAAAAGGAAAAAAGCCCTATTTTTGTCTTTTGGTTTGACGCCAAATAATATAAAGTAGTGTTTTATGACGTCCGCCTACACGCAACGGGTTTCTCTTTGGTTTTTCTTCGGGTCGCTTAAATCCAAAAATGATGGGGCTTGACCCCACGGCAAATGGGAAAGCCGAAAGCGTCTTGCAAAAAGGAATCAATTAAGAAGAAGCTAAAAAGGTCTACAAAATTATGGATTGACCGACTTCAACGTTCTAGAGGATGATGGATGAGGCTTCCATGCTGTAGTTTTTACTACAGCATGGAAGCTGTAGATATCTAAGGGCCCAAATCCATTGAAAAAAAATTTCAATGGATCTGGACCCTTCATTTTTTTTACAGCTTGCATGCTGTAGTTTTTCTACAGCATGCAAGCCTGATCCACGGAGGATGATATATAAAACTGTCAAAACTACCATAACCACCAACGAGAAGAAATACGGTGATACGGACAAAACAGCTGCTTCCTTTCTTCCAGTACGGCCGGCTTATAGATTTTGAGGCCTAAACACTACAAGTTTAAGTAAGACTATTTTTTTTTAAAAAAAAAAAATTCAATCACATTTTATTCTTTTTTGGATAAAAATTACTAGTTAAGTTAAGTTTGTATATTTAAGTTTTTCTAACACCTTTTTTAATTAATAATATGGCTAATCAATTTAATATTTTTTGCGACATTATAAATCTTAAATAGGATTTTATCAATTTTAATTTTAAAAAACTTGTTTATGCAATTACTTGAGTAACTATAACACGTATTGTCAATAAAATTCTATAAGTGATATATGCATTTGAAATAGAATCAAGAACTTTTATATAATTTAAAATGTTCCAAACACTTTCTTTCGTTTGTAAAATTTTTTTTAAAACTTTTTGTTATGAAAATAATATACCATCAATACCATAATAGATATGATGTTTTAGAAAACATTCAAGATTAAGACAATTTTTTTGTAAACTATCATCATCAAGGACCTTAATTGTGAATTGTCGGGTAATCATGAAACTGAAGAAGACGAGAAAAGAATTAAATTTTTGAATAAGACTTGAAGGGAAAAATTAATTAAAAAAAAAAAGTTATAAAGATTGATTTGTTATTGAGTATGATGCAAAAAAAAATTCTGGACGTTGAAGAGTTTTTGAGCATTTAATTCTATTTGTTGTACAATGCAAACAATGGAAAAGAATTCTCTTAATTTCAAGAGGATCCGATTAGTGTAAATTGAAGGTACAATTGTCCAAAAAAATTAAAATGACAAATTTACCCATCAATTTACATTAACTGGCTCATATCTATTTCATCATAGGATCGTGGTCCGCAAACAATGAGAATTTATACACATTAGAGACTTTTCATCTTCTCAGCATTTAATTCAAATTGACGTTGGAGAAAAATACACCTTGAAGACTTTTATGAATGTGAAATGAGACTTTCAAAAAAAGTAAACAAATGGGTATTTCTAAGAATTTTCGGATATTGAGACTATTTGTGAATGTAAATAATGAGACTTTTAATTAGTAATTATTATTTTTACTATTATTAGATGGCTTAATTAGATACTATTTACTAACTTTTTATCAAATTAGAATTAAGATCCTTGTAAGTTGAGACCCACTTGTTCGAGCTAATGGACGGACAGCCTGAGACTTGCTCGGGTACAAGGGCAGAACTAGAATTTTCTGAGGGGCAAAAACTAAAAAAAAAAAAAAAACTAGGAAGTAAAAAATAATTTTAGGGGTTTCATTTCATAAAAATACCTAAAATTTTTAAAAAAATTTCAAACTTTTATGACATTCTTTAAGTTTTGGGGTGCCGAGACCCAACATGGTTAGAGGTGGTTCCGCCCCTACTCAAGTACATGATAAAAGATACTTAATCAACCACATATGTCCACATTTTATGGACATATTTGTAATTCAAAGTGAGAACAGCCATGGGAACAATGTGAAACCAATGCAAAATTGTTGGTCTATTTTGTTGGCAAATATTATATAGGGTTATTACCATATTTGTTAATGATTCTATTTTCTATTATTAAGCTAAATACTTTAACAAACAATTTAAAATATAAAGGCTATGTTTGTTAAAGTTTTTGGTGTTTTTGTGTGTTTTGAATAGTAATAAAAGTGAATGATGTAATGTAAAGTAGAAAGAATGTTATAAATTTTTTGTATGGAAAAATAAAAAAGTTATGTTTTTTAGTAAATTTTTTATTTAAATAGTAATAAAAAGTGAATGATATAATATAGAACGTTTAAAAAATTATTAAAAAGTAATTTGATAAAATATTAAAAGTGGTATTAATTTTTTTTAAAAAAATAGAAAAAAAAAAAAAGTGGTTAACAATCATATCCAAAATAATCACTTTTTGTTCTCAAGTTAAAGACTATCACCCACATGAAGACGTTTCAATTAACCTCAAAACGCTCGTTTGGAGATAAGATCGGGATAGATTTTGCTGTCCCATCAAGGCTCACGCACCACATGTTTTTTTGACGTTTCAGAATATTCTTGTGGCTTATCTCTTTTTCTTTCTTTACTTTTCTTCTAATCTCGAAATCAAACGACATCTTCATCTCTCTTCTTCTTCCTTTTAAAACACACCCAAACCCTTCATGCTTAATCTTCCTCTCGCAGCTTCTTCATTTCCCAACCCTTCAAACCCCAAATGACCCCCCTCTTCTCTGATATGCCATCTGCCACTCTTCATGCTTTCATAGAGAAGAATGATTTCTATTCCAAAGAATGCAATACCCACTTAGATTTGGACCCCACCTCACATGGTGCAGATTGAAGGAGTCGTGTCGTATAAATTCCTCCATTATTGTTTTGTTCCTGTTGGGTGGTAGTGATTGTTCAGAATATTATCAGCAACTTTGAAGAGGTTGCAGAACAGACAGATTATGAAAGACTTTTGGGGGTGGGTAAATAAAGCTAGGATGAATACATTGACCGGCAGTTGAAAGCATCAACCGTTGAAAGAGCTCTCTTTCTTATCCTTCACTTTTAATCAACCTTTTTTTTTTTTAATTGATCCAAAACACAAGCAATCTGGCATAAATATGGTTTAACATATCGAATTACTTGTGTCATTTGCTATCCATCCGAATTACAAAACAACCATTCATTCTTTTTTTAGTATGCGTATTTCAATATGCCACTATACTGGCATATTGAAACATATGTTTTCTTGGATTATCAAGAATTTCCTAATGCATTTTAAACAAAATTTTACGTACTTAAAACCGAGACTTGGAAAAGGCACTATATATATTGGCATGTTGAAGCATGCATATTATGGAAAAATAACTATTTTGTAAGTCAAATAGTAAAGGATAAACCTATTATTTAACATCTAACTGCGTTAGATTTATGGCATGAATCATAACTTTTAAGTTAAAGTTGACTTTTAAAAAGAATTTAATTGAGTGAAAATGAATGAAATTGGATGGGGTTTTCAAACTTGTTATCCAGATTGTTAGCATATGTGAAAGAGCTCTTATGGAGCTTATCTATCCAAGCAAATTTTGGATAGCCTGTTCAATTTTTGAGGCAAGTGGATCCTATAGATGCTCTTTCATATTTGTTGCTCCGAGTCGCTACAATTTTGGACAAAAAATTGCTAAGAATCTAGATTTGACAACAAATTGATGCGGATTCGCTGTTGATTTGTCAATAACAGTCATTTAATTTTGACAATCTAATCGCAATTATTTCCAAGTGTCATTTGATTTTAATTGTTAGATTGCACTTATAATTAACATTGTTTGATCATAACCTTTAGATTATTACACCTCATTTAATCTCACAATTTCAATTATTAACTATCAATTAAATTCAACCATTGGATCATACTTACAAGTATCCTACGAACCAAACCAAATCATCGCATGATCGATCACAAATGTTTGAAATTTAACGATGATGATCTAATCTTTCCAAGTGTGTCATTTGTGTCTCTAGCGCTGTACAACCCATAGTAGCCATGCACAATATGACTTTCAAAACATCAACGTCCTTCTATATATACGCTCTTATTTTTGATTATAAATGAGAGCGTTCATATCAACCCATAGTTGTGCACAGTATGATTAAAAAGGACATTTATTGGAGGGACCAATTATATAACAAGTTTCATGAGGTTGTAAATTGCAATACTAACATTTCATGGTGTACAAAGTTTGTAAGAAGGAGAGGATGAGCAGGATAATAGCTCCCAATGTGGAAAGAAAAGCCCATGGAGTGTTGAAATAATTGCGCACAAGCACTGCACGCCATCTAGGCCACCTCCTTTCACAATATTCCTTCACTTGCCTGCCAAGTTTTGCGTGATAGTATGTCTGGACACAAGTGTCGCGGTAAAGCTTGTTGAAGAATTGGACGGCATCCTCAGGATTCAACCAGTTAAAAAGGATCTCTTTTTCACACAGTATCTCCACGTCCTTGGCAGTGTTAATGAGGTTGTCCAAGAGTATGGCATAGGAAGTGATCCTATCATCACTGTTGGGGTAGCATTGCTCAAAACTTATAAGATTCCTAAAAAATGTTTCTGTGATCCCATTAATTCTTATTGGAGGAATTTCGAGGGCACCATTTTTAAATTTTATGTCCAAGATATTTCTGGACCTACTCTTTCTTAATTTGATTCCAGCCTCTACAAGACGTGTAGCAGTAGGTACGATTTCCCATCCCAATTGCGGCGATATCATTTCTTCGTCTACTTCAATTGATGAAACAAGCCATTTTTTTAACAGGTCAGGAATATGTTTGATATCTTGAAGATGATCAGATCTGGCCGATACTCTGATTACCAAAATGTCACAAAAGAATGCAATGGCAAGTTCAATTAGGGTCATTTCGCTTACAGGGGCCGGGATCATGCTGAACAATGCTCAAGTACCATCCAAGGTACTTGGTTTTCTAGTAATATCAAGTCATGGCCTAGAACTTGACGCATACTAGACATGCTGAAAATAGGGTCATTTTCTTCTCTAAGCTGCTCAGAAGCACACTTGCAGAATAGCTCAATAATAAAGCAACTGTCAATTACCAAAATTTTCACAAATTCTTCTCGGCTATAACCAATCGGTCCAGCATAATATTCACGAGCCTCACTCTCCAAAGCATTGATGGAATTGATGAAATCTTTCAGCATTGTATTTGGAAAGCGTGATCGAGAGATAAGGCCTAGTAA
Organism: Betula pendula; assembly: GCA_900184695.1. Lineage (NCBI taxonomy): Eukaryota > Viridiplantae > Streptophyta > Magnoliopsida > Fagales > Betulaceae > Betula > Betula pendula. Next base: position 531,642 of record FXXK01000567.1, read on the forward strand.
ATACTTACCTTTAATTGTTTCTGTAGCTTTCAAGTTTGGTTGGCCATGGTGGAGAGGCCCAATTGAAAATCCATCAGGGATATAAGCCTTTTCATTTTGCCTGTAGAGTGCGATGGGAGTTTTGAAGATGCAACGCTTAGGTGCCATGAACAAATCCTGGGACATCGCAAGTCCTATTGAAGATGCCACGCGTTCAACATCAATTGTATCAGTATCTCCATTGTTTACAGCCATATTTTGGTTATGTTCTCTGTTCTTTCTTGACCTCTAAAAGTTGTTTCTTCGAGAATATATGACTAAAACAAACGAAAAAAAAGAAGTAAAAGCTTTAGGCACAATTATCTTCAAACGGAATAGAGAAAAATATTAACCAATAAGAATATGAGAGTAACATTTGCCCAAACAAGAGTATGAGTGTGACACTAACAAAAAGAAGGTTTTCTAAGCTCATAGTAGCCTATGGCACTGGGTTTATTTTGCCTTTAATATATGAGTGAGAAGAATGTAGATATTGGTAATTATTTTCCATACTTTTGAAAGCTAAGCCAAAATTGCTTTGATTTTGTTAATAAAAAAATATGGTACAACTACTTCAAGTCGAACCAAATTAAGGCAAAAACAAGTGGCATTAAATTCATATACCAGATATTGCAAGTTCTTACCAGTTCCACTACTCTTAGATATTGGATTTTATAGTGAAGTTCCAGCTTACTTTAAGGACCCTGCAAGAAAAGTTCATATAAACCCATCAAAGAAACTTCAGTGAAATTATAACAAGATTTTTCAGATACTGTAATTTCTACGTACACGAGAAATCCATACTTTAGATACCAAAATGAGTAACCCTTGGCAATACTACATGGAACAAATATCTTAGGAGAGGCTCTCTCATCTTACCCATTATTTACCCTTCTGTAACACTCTAGTCCCACATTAAGAAGATGAGTAGTGCAACACCCTGGATAATTATGCCTATTATAAGTAAATATTTGGGCACTCTACTATTCCTTTTTTATCTTTAAGAATGACTTGAGCAGTAGGTAATGAGTGTAGCAAATGAGGTTTGTTACTTTCTCTAAATTTCCAATTTTAGTCACTGAAATGGTTGCTTTAACTGAATTATGGACTTTTGCCTAATGGGTGTCAGTAAGATCCTAGAATTATGCGGGTTTTGTGGAATAAATATGAACTTTAGATACCAAAATGAGTAACCCTTGGCAATACTAGTTTTTAGTGGGTGTTTTGATGGTATGATTGTTACTAGTTATTATTGGGTGTTTTTGTCAATTGGGTAATTGCTGCACTTATTGAAGAGGTTTTGAACTGAACTAATGTTGTCTGGGTAGTTCAGAAGTATGAGAGAGAACATTGAGTTAATATATTGAATCTAAACGTTGATATGCTACAGAACCAATGTGAAACAGAACATATAATAAAATTTCTAGAACTGTAATTAGCTTCAATGTTGTGGAAAAAATTGTAGAAAGAACCACTTGGAATGACAAAGATAGGCATAATGTCAGAGAAGGCAAAAATAAATATTTTGCCAAAATATGCATTGAATCACTGTGATTCAATATGTGCATATCTGAATCATGGCTAACGTCTCATATAATAATTTGACCATCGAAGTCTGAGCACATGTTTACATAAATATGAAAGACGTCTCACCTCCAAATGAATCTCTAAGCAACCTCGTAAGCTTTGAATCACGAACTGGAACATAAGAACTATTCTCTGCTAAAGCATTTATGCACTTCCCTAATGCACTAAGAGAGAGATTGATAGACTTAGCTTCCTCTAACATCTGTCCCTCACTTCCAGCCAGTAAAGGAATAGAGATAATGTCACTATATAACCAAGGAGTGTACCTCATAAAAACATTGGAATCAAAATAAAGCAAATTCATCAAAAGCAATATAAGGCCCTTAAATCATTGCAACAGCCGTGCACTTTTCTGGATGTAAAAATGCAATGTGAAAACATCCTCTGGTGGAAGACAGGATAACTCATACTAAAAAACAATTGATGCACTAAAACATTTTAGTAGCCATTTAAGAATTTCAGAAACAATAAAGTTGGATGGTGAGAAAAAAATACTCCGGAATCACACATAAGAACCGTAACACTAAGTTAGAGACTATGCCTAAAAATCTGAGTCTTAACCATAACTACTTGAGACCTTACCGTACTTATAAACTATAGAAAATCTCCATACCAGTAATCTCCACAGTCGGCAGAATCACTCAACTTGATGTTAAGGATCCTTTATCTTCTCCTCTTCTCTCACACTTTTCATCAAACGACTTATAGCTAACAGTGGGTAACAACTATTCGACCACCTTCCACACAAAACCAAAAGAGAAACAAATAACTAAAAAGAAAGAAAAACAGAAATATGCACACTACACCCAAAAATAAAAAGAACAAAAGAAGAAATACAGAGAAAGAGATAAAGCAAAAGCTTACGGATTCTTCTCCTTCCTCTTGCTACTCCTCTATCCAAATTTTGCTAGAGGGCTTGTATAAAAAGATTATACAAATAAAGGGCTTGTCTGGGAAAATTTATAATGTGGCATGAATTCCCGGGCACAAATAAAGGTCCAATAAAAATTACAGATTGACTCTCAGCCACTTTACCATTGTCTTCGGTGCTTGAATACGACCCCTGCAACACACAATTTCCAAAATACGGGTTTGTTGAAAATTTCCTGCAAACGAGTCTAATAATTGACAACCGTCCTCTACCATTGAAAGACACATTTTTTTTTTAATTAACTTAACAGAGAATTAATGTCGTCAACTCTCTTCGGTGGACCAATTTGAGCAACCATTCCGGGGGAACGAGGCATTTTGTCGATCACTTGCTTTGTTGAAGATAATAGCGTAAGATCTTGAGTTTTTGCCTTAATCTCTTTTAGTGTTTTAAGTTGATGCGTTCATTTTTAATGAAGTGTATAAAGAATCTAGTTTATATCAAGTCTTATTCTCATTTATAAATGTCTTCATTTTTTTTTTCTTTTCACTTTTTAGTACTCTCTTTTTTTAAGGCTTATGAACTCCTTCACAACTGAAAACATTCCAATATATAAAACATACATATATAAATGCATTTAATTTTGAAAACTTTCTAACAAGAAGAAAATACTTAGTCCAAAGAAAACAACACATATTTCTTTTCATAGAATCATAAAGACATTGAAAATGACATTGGAGGGATCAATTATATAGCAAGTTTGATAAGACTGTAACATTATGTTTTCATGCTGTAGAAAGTTTGTAAGGAGGAGAGGATCAATAGGATAACAGCAGCCATTGTCGAAAGAATGGCCCATGGAGTGTTGAAATAATTGCGCACAAGCACTGCACGCCATCTAGGCCACCTGCGCTGGCAAAATCCATTAACTTTCTCGCAAAGCCGTAGGTAATAGTACTTCTTGACATAAGCATTGTGGTAAAGCTTTTTGAAGAACTGGGCTGCATCCTCTGGATTCAACCAATTATCAATGATATAATTCTCGCAGAGTATGTTCATGTCCTTGGCAGTGTTGATGAGATTGTCAAGGAGCATGGCGTAGGAAGTGAACCGAGCTTCACAGTTGGGAAAGCATTGCTCAAAGCTGATGAGATTTCGAAAGACAGTTTCTGTTGTCTCTTGAATCAGTAATGGAGGAATTTCCAAGACACCATCAATAAATTTTATGTCCAAGATGCTTCTGGAAGAAGCACCCCTTCTGAATTTGATTCCAGCCTCTACAAGGGTTGTTGCAGAAGGCAGAGGTTGCCATCCTACCCTGCTTTCTTCCTCTGTTCCATTTGATAAAAGCAACCATTTTCTAAGCAGGTCGAGAATATGCTTGATGTCTTCGCCAGGGGGATCACCTGGCGCTATGGTAGAGAAAATGTTAGCAAAGAATTCTATGGCAAGTTGCTTTAGAGACTTGATATCTCCAGAATCATTTGTCAGGTTGAACAAGCGGTCAAGCACCATCCAAGGCACTTGATTTTCAAGCAAAATCAAGTCATGGTATAGAAATTGGAGCATACAAGACATGGTGAAAACAGGGTCATCTACTTCCCTAGGCCTTTCGTAAGCCTTCTTGCGGAACAGCTCAATGATGAAGCAACCATCGATTACCAACATTTTCACAAATTCATCTGGGTTGTAATAAATTGGTCCGGCATAACAGTCACGAGCTTCTTTCTCCACGGCCTTGATGGAATTGATGAGATCTCTAAGCTTTGTCTCTGAGTATGGTGACCGAGAGATAAGTCCTCGCAAATAGTTGGCTTTAATTTTTTCTGTGGCTTTCAAGTTTTGTTTGCCATGGTGGAAAGGGCCAATAGAAAATGCATCAGGGATATAAGCTTTTTCATTATGCCTGGAGAGTATGACAGGGGTTTCGAAGATGCAACACTTGGGCGATATGAATAAATCATGGGTTATCATTTCTTCTATCGAAGGTGCCAAGCCTTCAACACTAGTTACTACATTCCTCGCCATATTTTGTTTTGCTTTTTGTTCCTTTTTTATCTCCTAAAATTCTTTCTTTAGGAGTGATCTAAAGAAGAAAGGAAACACCATTCTCTTCAAAACTACTCGCAGGCTCCACCCCTCTTAAAATATCTTTTCTGGCCGGCCTTCAACATTCTGCAAGAAAGTTCAAACGCCAATTAACAAGCAAAATTTAAATGAAATTATTATCGAGTTTTAGACACTAAAATTGTAGAATTTTATGTAAAATAGGAAATAAAATAATATGAAAAAGAAAGAAAAGAGCAGAAAAAGAAAAATGTGATGAAGTGTTAGGACTAAATCTTTACTATTGATGTTGATCAAACTGAATTACAATGCTCTCAATTTATAGAGAGACTAGAGTGATGAACAAATAAACTTAAACTAATTAATTAAACAAAAAGATAGAATAAAGGAGAATATAATTACAATCAAACCTAAATGAAAATATTCTCATAAGAAAATAAACCAACATAAAATGAAATAAATGTTCTAACAAAAATGAGCAACTCTTATTTCATTAAAAAAAGAAAAGAAAAAAAAAGAGTACCTCTTAGTGAGCATCACAATGCTTCCTAGAGAAGTTCACTCATCGATCTTATCCCTTTCTTATCCTTTACTCGGGTGACAAATGCCACTGTTTATATAAGGCTAAAAGCACCCAAAGCAAAAGGGCGAATTCCCATAAGACTTTATTCTTTGCTTCGTGCATGGATTTAGAATGAAAAACCAATAAACTTTTCAATTTAAAAGGCAATTGAAGAAGGATCAAGATATCCTACAATTCTCATGTTCAGATTGCAAAGAGTTCTCTGTTATTGTAAGAGACCCCAAACACGTAAGCCTTATCGGATGCCTCTCAAAATTACAGGGAGTAGACAATTGAGAGAGATCCTCAATTGTAAAGAATCCCGATCCATTGTTGTAGGTGACTGGTAACTCCTTTCTTCTGGTCATATATATCATCTGCAACCATTGGACAGCAAGGAGAATTTCCTTTTAAATCTTTTTAGCTTTTAGAGTGTAAAGTTACTTCATACACAGACCATCCAACATTCCATTCTTTAACTCTGACATATATTCCAAAGTATATAAGCCTTGACCAAAGTTGTGTGAAATGAATGGGTCCTCACATTTTCAAGAATGGGTCCTCACAGAGAAGAAAAGTGTTCTAACTTAACACTACTCCAGGACTATTCGAGAGGTAGGCAGAGAGATAGACTTGTTGTCCTAAGCATCGGAGGATTGTAACAATTTATCCTTTTTAGTGTTGCTAACAAAAGATGTTTAATGGATATACACTAACTTCAAAGTTTCGCACAACCTTCAACAATAAGCGGTCACTTTATTGCAAATAATTTATTTTTCATCAAAATTTCCAGGTATGTAATTAAATTTTCATTGATTTATTTTTAAATATAATATTAAGTGTAAAATTGTCTTGCGATACTGAATAACAATGTTTCCTATTGTGTCACAGTTGAATTCTAAATGAGCTTGTATCAAGATAGATCAAGCAAATATGCTTACTTGTAAATACTTGCTTAAGAAGAAAAAAATATTATTACTATCCTAATTGTTTGAGAGCAAATCTACAAAGATGATAAACCCAATAAATTAAATTTAGGCATGAAAAAATGGATTACAAATTACATTTATTTGGTTTAAACACTAATTAAATGTTATCGAATTGTTTATTTATTTTATTAGTTATATATATTTATTTTATATTTTTAATCAACTTTATTTTTTAATTTTTCCCTCTCTAGATCTTGACCACCATTTTGTCGAGGAACGTATTAGACAAACCTATTAGGGTGCACATGAGCCGGTTGGCGGTTGGCGGACAGTCATGTAGTATTATCAATCAGTTATTAATTTTTTTCTTAACAAGATCTAATTAATTTTTAGTATTTCTCTTCTTATTTTTAGAGTTCCGTGTTGGCTTAGGGTGCACATGAGCCGGGCATCCTAGCCCGAAACTTGTAAGGCTCAGACTAGAGCATCGGCCCAATAAAATTTTAGATGGGCTCACGCTTGACCTTGCATGGCCTGAAATTTGTGTCTCTTAAAAAATTGCATTCGGTGTGAATAGAAGTATTGAACCAAGCTCACTTGAGCTATAACTATCTGCATCAAGAATGAGATTTAAATTTTAAAAATTAAGATAATTTTTGTATTTACAGAAAATAGGTTGGGATGGGCCAAAATGATTTAGAAACAAATTGTTTTTTAAGAATAGAGCTAGACGTCCGCCGGACGTCTAGCGTCCGCATGCCCTCACAAAAGTGAGGGCATGCGGAAGGATGAAAAAAAAAAAAATTGTTAAAGAAACGGACGCTGTACGTCCGTCAAAGACGGACGTGTAGCATGACTTGTTTTTTAATGCACCTGTCATGAAAAAAGATTTAAAAAGAAAAAAAATTGATGGAAATTATATTTAGAAACTAATTGTTGTGACAAAAACAAAACTGACAGCATTTTCATAAGTAATAATCAATGAAAAAAAAGTAGCAGATTAATTGAAAAATAGAATTCTTAACTGAAATGAAAGAAAGTGCAACTGGGGAGTGAATCTGAAAGATTTTAGAATGTAAGGATTATTATTACTTGAATAAAACCAGTAGTACATAGGACTTATATACAGGGAATGACTAAGACCTTTACATGAATTTACAGCTAATTACATAATTGCTGAATTGTAGTAAATTACAAAAAATCAGTGCATGTTTCCATTTTAGTGTGCTTCCCTTTTTTGTCATGCGTGAGCTTAGGATCACAGCAGCACATCTTGTCTTATGCTGCTGTGATTCTTTCCTTTTCTACATGATAGTAGTAGCTGTGAGTTATATGCAGAGCATTTTTATGGAGATCATTTTGCTGGCGCCACAATCTTAGCTAGGCAGATTTTCCACTATCTTTGCTTGATAAATTAGCTACATGATCTACACTAGCTGGACCACAATCTTCATTTGGCAGATTTGTTTCTTGCTCTGAGGAGCTTGCCTTATTGGGCTGGGACATATGTACACTAACATAATCCACCTATATGTAGTAAAAAGAAATGCACCCGAACTAAAAGTTTAAAGCAATATTGGGAAGGGTGCTCGTATTTCCTTACTGCAACATTTGCAATATTTATTCACGTTAATTTGGTTTACACAATCCACAATCAACTCGTCTGACCCAACATTAGAACATATACACCAAAGCAAACAGCGTCCCTTTCTTTTCATAATTGACATTGGAAACGATACTAGAGATTTCGAGAGACCAATTATACAACAAAGTTTTACAAGGATGTAATACTATTTTTTCATGGTGTACACAGTTTGTAACAGCGTCATCAACAATAGGATAACTGCGGCCAATGTGGAAAGAAAAGCCCATGGAGTGTTGAAATAATTGCGCACAAGCACTGCACGCCATCTAGGCCACCTGCGTCGGCAAAAACTATTCACTTGCCTGCAAAGGCCTGTGTAGCAGTAGGCCACACAAGTGTCAAGGTAAAGCTTGTTGAAGAGCTGGGCCGCATCCTCAGGATTCAACCAGTTATCAATTATCTTATTCTCGCACAGAATATCTATGTCCTTGGCAGTATTAATGAGGCTATCTAAGAATATGGCATAGGAAGTGATCCTATGCTTACAGTAGGGGTGACATTGTTCGTAGTTGATGAGATTTCGAAATACGGTTTCTGTTATGTCGTGAATTTCAAATGGAGGAATTTCTAGAACACCATCATTAAATTGTACGTCCAATATGCTTTGGGACGTTCCCTTTTTGAATTTGATTCCCGACTCCACGAGGCTCGTAGCAGAAGGCAGGAATTCCCATCCCCGTTGTCCTTCTTTCTTTTCTTTACTACTTGATATCCTGAACATAGTACTTGAAAAAGTTGACAATTTCCTGAACAAACCAATTGATGAATACATCTTTCTGAACAGAGTACTTGATGAAGTTGACAATTTCCTGAATGGATCAGCAAAATGCTTGATGCATTCGATATTGATAGATAGATCCGGTTGGGGATCAGCGCTTGATAAAATTGAAATTTTTCTGAACAGATCAACAAAATGCTTGATGCCTTTGATATTGATAATCCGTTCATAGGGAGGCTTTCTATTTGAGAAATACGTGCTCTCGAAGAAATTCATGGCAAGTAGAATCAGGGGATTTTCGTCGTAAGAAATCTTGGTCAAGTTGAACAAAATCTCAAGTACCTTCCAATGTACTTGGTTTTCTAGCAATATCAAGTCATGGTACAGAAATTGTAACATACAGGACCTGCTAAAAATAGGGTCACCAAATTCTTTAAGGCCTCTATAATTATTCCTGAGGAACAACTCAATAAGAAAACAGCCATCAATTACCAAAATTTGGACAAGTTGTTCTGGGTTGTAATCGATTGCTTCAGTATAACACGCACGAGCCTCTTTCTCCACCTCCATGACGGAACTAACCATTGTTCTTAGCAATTCCGAAACGTATGAGCGAGAGAGATGGTCTTGCAAATACTTGGCTTTTATTTTTTCTGTGGCTTTCAAGTTTGGACTGCCATGATGGAGAGGTCCAATAGAAAATGCATCCGGGATATAAGCTTTTTCATTATGCCTTTTGAGAATGGATGGGGTTTTAAAGATGCAGCACTTAGACGACATGACCAAATCATGGGGCATCATATCTTCTATTGAAGACACCAAGCGGTCGATATCCATTTTAAAACTATCTCCACCGTTCACAGCCATATGTTGGATATGTTTTCTGCTCAATTTTTGCCAACTAAAGTTATTTCATTAGGAGTGACAAACATTTTTGTTAAAAAAAAACAAAAAAACAAAAGAGAATTGAATCTTTAGGCAGAATTCTCTTAAAATGGTACCAAATTAAGGCAAAAAAAAAGTAGCATTAAATTCACATACAAGATAAGAATGCAACTACTTTTTTTTTTCTTCTATTCAATAAGAATGCAACTACTTTTTTTTTTTTTTTTTTTTTTTTTTTGTATTCAAATATGGGAGAAACGGGGGAGGAGGAAAAATACAAAGGAGGGTCTTTGCCACTCCTGAAACGAAGAGCAGAAATAAAAGGAGAATTCGGGGGAATGCTACCAAAAACAAGATTGGCAGCGGCCCATCTAGCTACTTGATGTGCACTAAAATTGGCACATCTAGAGATCTTCGAAACTTTCCAATCAGAAAAGGAAAGCAGTTGAAGAGAAATATCAGAAATAACTGCTACAGAGATCCAATCAGAGAACAAAATAGGATCAATTATAGCCAAAACCGTGACTAATGAATCACCTTCGAGACACAGAGAAGAGCACCCAAAAGAAACTGCCAAACGGACAGCAAGAAGAGCAGCATGGGCTTCTCCTAAGTTTGCCTCCATGGAAGGGAGCTTCATGGTATTTACTGCAAGGAACTCACCATTATGATCCCGAAGAGTCGCCGCAGCCACTGCAAAGGAAGGACGGATAGCCACATCAAAATTGGCAACTACTTGCCAGCTCCATGCCATCACTCTATAAATTTGGTTTTTGGTTCCGATAACAAAGTTCCAGACTACCTTGAGGATCCTGCAAAAAAAATTTCATATAGACCCATCAAAGAAATTTAAATGAAATTCTAAGAATATTTTTCAGATAATGTATAATTCTACTCAAGAAAATCCAAGCTTTATACAACAAAATGAGTGAGTAGCTCTTATTTATCCCAAAAAAGAAAAAAGAAAAAGAAAAAAAGAAAAGAAAAGCTCTTAGTGAACATGGCAACGCTTCCTAGAACAAATCTCTTTGGAGAAGTAAAACTCATCTTACTCCTTTCTTACCTTTCACTCTTTTTCATAGACACAAGAGCTAGCCATGCCAAGATAATGAATATACATTTTACACACTTCTTTGCAATATACGTATTTAATTAAAAACTAAGATGTGATATTAATGGGAGTTGAAGTAACCCATTACGATAAAGTGGATTGGATTAATTAGTATAATAAACAGCGAGATATATAGATGCTTAAACTAATGCAAAACAGATTTTACTATTTCTATAGAAACAGGTTTATCATAAAGAAAACTCCACAGGGTTTCTTTGAAAAGCACAAGTGAGTGACGAGCTTGGAAAAAAAACTATATAGCCATGAAAATAGATAAGGAGATAAAAAAGGATCCTCACCTCAATCTTTGTTCCCAGGAAAATAGTCAACTAAACTACCATAGTCATGAATTGAGGTCCGTTTTGCAGTAGATGTTTGGAGCTACTGCTCCCTTTCCCGGTCACTTATTTATAGATGGAAATTGAAGTAGCGCCAACTGCCATGCACGTGCGAAACACAGAAACAGTTCAGAAAATTCAAAAAAGAAAAAAGGAAAAAAAAATATGCTTTTATTACTATTCTCATAGAAACTGATGTCGTAATTCATAATTAGTGGTTAACAAGTAAACCACTTATAGTTATACTGACATATTGGATTTTTTGTTTAATAATTTTATTAATTATTGACGTAGGGCAAAATTAAGATTGTTCTGACAGCATATCATGGCAGCAAAAACTAATAATTGAATATTGACAAAGAAACTTACGAAGAGAAAAAATAACAAATAGAAAAGAGAAAGTCTCTAGTTACCCCCAAATAAGCAAATATAGAATAACTCTAAAAGGCTATAAATATATTGATGCTTAAAAATTTAATTTTAAATAATACAGACATGCTTTTATATAAGTGTAAGGACTATATCTTGAATTAATGTTTATTTGATATGTGATAAATTGTAATACTCTCAATTTATAAAGAGATTATGAATAATGAACAAGTAAATCTATAGTAATTAAAAAATAAAATAAAACCTATAATAAAATAAAATAAAAAATAATATAAAGTGATAATCAAATTTTTATATTTGATTACAATCAAACCTATATATAAAATATTCTTATAATAAAATAAACAATCGTAATATAAAATATATATTTTAACATTCTCTACTACATGAAGGTAAATACACCCTAAGAGCATTAGCAGCAGCTTCCCTTAAGCTTTTCTTTAATGTAGGGAACAAAACCATTTTTTAGTTCCCTAGTTAAATGCACTCCACAGCAGCTTCCCTTCATCTTTCCCTACATGAATTAAATACTATTTAAATTAAATGCTAGACGAAAGAGAGAGGAAAGAGAAATCATTTAAATATTGTTTTAAACAAATGGTAGAGGAGAGAGAAAGTTTTTTCAAACAAATGGTGAAGGGAACCAAAAGTGGTTCCCTTGGTGTTTCTATAGTTTAGGGAACACTTAAAAGACGAGAGATAAAGAAAAAATAAAATAATACAATTTGGATGGGCTCAGGGTTGATCTTAAATGATGGGCCAGAAAATTGCATTTGATGTGAACATAAGCAAATGAGATATGGTTGGGTTTCATTTTCTTATATATTTAATTGTTCATTATTTATTGGTTTTTTTTGTTTTATTAAAATTGGTGAGATTTACAGTAAATTTCACTTATTTAATGATAAATTGAACTTTTTTTTTTATATAGAAATAGACAAAAAATATCTAAACAAAATCAAAACATATCATTTTTCTTACCTGTTAACATATCCCAAATCTTGCTTCAATTAAGTTATACTATATTGTCTCTAAGGCGTGGATTCAATTGGGGACCAATTATGCTAAAACTACATGTCCCTTCTAAGGGGGTAATGGGGTTCAAAATTGGGGACCACTCTTTATAAATAAGAAGTATTATTAGTTTGAATCTCCCCATTTCTTTTTTTTCCTCCCTTGTATGGACATGGTCTCCCAAAAAAAAAAAAAAAAAAAAGCTACAAATATTATAATCAGAATTAATGTTTAATTTTTTTTAATAAAATATATATATATATATTTTATATATAATATATCGAGAAAAGAAAAGTCCACATATCCCTCTCAAACTACCACATCAATTTGACAATGTTCCCTCCAAACTTTCATTGTGAAATGCCCCCCCCAAACTACCAAACAAATGACAATGTCCCCCCAAATGGCAAAAAAAGACAAAAATAACCCTACAACCCAATTTGCCAAATTCAAGAATAAAAAAAAAGATTATAAAATTTTCGTTTAAAAAAATTTATTATTATTATTATTTTCGAATTCATAAGGGTTAGAAAAAATTAAAACTAAAAAAAAAAAAAAAACTAGCAATATTGTTTATATAAAAAAAATAATAAAAAAATAAATACTCCAACGCCAATTAGCCAAATTCAAAATTTTTAAAAAATTATAAAGATTTTCGTTTCGTTTTAAAAAAATTACTTTTTAAAAATAAAAATTAAAAAAGGATATTTGGTCTTACATTACAAAAAATCTGTAGGTTTTTTTTGTCTTTTGTTGCCATTGGGCGAAGACATTGTCATTTGTTTGGTAGTTTGGGGGATATTGTCAGCAATTGAAAAGTTTGGGGGAGGATATTAATCAATTGGGTGGTAGTTTAGGGAGTATATGTGAGACTTTTCCAGTATATAGTATAGTATATAGTATAAATATATATATATTATATAGTGATATATATAGTATATATAATATAATATATATATAGTATATATATACTATATATTTTTAAGGAAAACTTCACAAAGGCTCTCTAAACTTTCACGTTATGAATAACCCCATATATTTAATTTCTTTCCTTATAACTCTTCAAATCGCGTAAAAAAATTTTAAAACGTTTATAGATTCTTTATCTTTTATTTTTAATTTATGTTGATTTAAAGAAACCGGGCTTGGCACTGGCCACATAAAACGGCGGTGTTGTTTTCTAATGGCAACACCATGTCCTTATTCTTGTGATGCTTCACCGGACCAAATGCCGCCATAACGTGGCTGCCCCTTCATGAAAAATGATTTTAACGGGAAAAACACTATTAAAAATGATTCTTCTTTTTTTTCTTTATAAAAAAAATGGCAAGGTTACTGTATGTAATAATCACCAAAATCTCCTTGAAAAATAAGATTTCGTAACTGAAAATACAAAGAAGTGCTATTAGAGCATTAGCAGCAGACTTCCTTTAAACTCCATTATCTTCCCTAGTGTAGGGAAAACTGTTTAAAAAATACAAAAAAGTCCCTGCGAGCAGCTTCCCTAAGAGCATTAGCAGCAGCTTCCTTTAAGCTTTTCTTTAATGTAGGGAACAAAACCATTTTTTAGTTCCCTAGTTAAATGCACTCCACAGCAGCTTCCCTTTCATCTTTCCCTACATGAATTAAATACTATTTATAATTAAATGCTAGAAGAAAGAGAGAGGAAAGAGAATCATTTAAATATTGTTTTAAACAATGGTAGAGGAGAGAGAAGTTTTTTTATATTTTAATAATGCTAAGGGAACCACTTTTGGTTCCCTGGGATGAAAGGAACCAAAAGTGATTCCCTTTGTGTTTTTATAGTTTAGGGACACTTAGGGAAGCTGCTGCAGGGACTTTTTTGTGTTTTTTTAACAGTTTTCCCTACACTAGGGAAGGGAAGGGAGTTTAAGGGAAGCTGCTGCTAATGCTC
>FXXK01000567.1:545716-610183 GCA_900184695.1 Betula pendula
AAAAATTGAACTTTTTTTTTTATATAGAAATAGACAAAAAATATCTAAACAAAATCAAAAACATATCATCTTTTCTTACCTGTTTACATATCACAAATCTTGCTTCAATTAAGTTATACACATATTGTCTCTAAGGGTGGATTCAATTGGGGACCAATTATAGCTAAAGCTACATGTCTCTTCTAAGGGGGTAATGGTTCAAATTGGGACCCACTTCTTAGTACTAATTATAAAGAACTTATTTTTAGAATTCCAACGCGTTATTTGAAATCTCCCTTATCCCTTATTTTTTCACACCGTACCTCAATAGAGCTAAGACAAATAAGTGGTAAGGATGCGAATGGACATGAGTACATATATCCCAAAAAAACAAAAGATATAGACAACGCCATTATAATAATGACTGGCTATGAACAATGGCTGAGGAACAGACAAATATATCTTCATAATCAAATGACTAATAAATTGTCTCCAAATAGTTATATATTGTTTTAAAGTATCATTTATTGGCGATCATAAAATGATATTTTGGAAGGGCATTGAAAAAATCCAATATCATTATAGGTTAATAAGTTACTATATGTTATTACATTTGGATTTTGACCCACCAAAGATTTAGGCACAAAATTAGGTCAGCCTAAAGACATCATAGCATCAATGGTCTAGCCATTTTTATATTGCTGACATTGTGATTCTATGTACGAAAGAATGTTGTCACATCCATATATCCTTCACCATCATTATCATATAGGACTCCAAATCTCCAATTCTAGCCTCTAGATAGTCTCTGCACAAATAGTCTCCCTTCCCAAATCTATTTCTATCTAAAATATTTTGTTGCACAATTTTGTTGTTAGAATTATTATTTTAAGTTAATTTTATTGTCGAATTGCTAATAAAAATACTCTTGATAACATACTATATCGAATAAATTCAGTGCAGCCTAACTACCTGTTAAGACAATGAGTCCCCCCCTATATACAAATAATCTGTACCACATTTGATTACACAGAAAATTGTATAATATGCGATATTCTCAGCACTACAATAAAAATTATAGAAATCGAATCCTCACAGTCAACCTTTAACATGGGCAACAAATTAGAACAGTAATAAATACTAATACTATACTGTGGCTCGTGCGGAGGTGAAGTGTTCAATTGCAAGGCCCACCAAGGGAGCACATAAAATTCCCGAAGCGCAATAAAAGAAAATAGAGTAATAGTGCGACTTGTTCCTTATTGAGAAAACATAATTTATAATCGCGAGATCTATATCTTTATCAAAAAAGTGAACAAGAGTCATGTACTTTTTATAATAATTAATTTTCGAATTCATATAGTGATAGAGAGTATACACCCCTATTACTAAAAAAAAGAATAATTAAATAAAATTAACTACACATATTTGGTTAAATTTTAATATCGATAAATAGGAATATATTAATGAGAAAATGATATAGCACCAATAACCAATAATATTTAAAATGACTTACAGTCAGAGTATATAAACGATACGTAAATATTTATATATGAAAAATTTAGAAGCAATATGTAAATGAGACAGTATGTATATATATTCGATATTATATAATAGGATAAAATATTGACCTCTATTTCTATTATGACAAAATGAAAATTTCAATATAAAGGACAGCTACTTATAGGTCATATTACTTCTCATAAAACAAATAATTCCTTAAATTCTATGTATAGGAAGTATATCTTTGTCATTTATTGCTTTTCCTCTTATTATGAGGGAAAGTAACATATGTTTCATTTGTATTTTGATATAGATAATTACGGGTGGATCAATTGATACACTAATATAACTTAGCAAGAGGAATTAAGAGTGAGTGCATGAGTTTTTTTATTTATCATCCTAAAATTATTGATTTCAAAATTCTTGGAGTGGTATAGTTTTATGCATACTTTCATTCCAGTTCTGTATGAGGAGCGGAATTTATCATAGTACTTTTCTTTCGACAACTTTACCGACTTGGGGATTCATTTATCCGAATTAAAATAAATGGATTTCACCAAATAATCGTAAATATATATATATATTATATATATATATATATTATTTATATATATATATATATCATATATATTATTAATACATGTCATTCGTGTTATTGTTTATATGTCAATCATTTCTCTAAAATGCGAGGAGATGATTAATAAAACTTCTCCATAATCTATACAAGCCAGCTCATCTACATAGAAGTATCAACATATATCGACCGTCTAATTAAATTAAATATAAATACAACAGAAAAGATAAATAAAATTTAATTTTTTCACTTTAGAGCATTCATTCAAATATTAGACCAATAACGCAGTTAAAATTTTAAAAGTATCATTAAATAAGTGAAATTTACTTGTAAATCTCACAAATTTAATAAAACATTAAAAAAATAAATGAACAATAAATATATAAGAAAATGAAACCCAACATATCTCATTTGCTTATGTTCACATCAAATGCAATTTTCTGGCCATCATTTAAGATCAACCCTGAGCCCATCCAAATTGTATTATTTTTATTTTTCTTTTTTAAATTTATAACACCCCAATTTGATCTGAAGACTCGAGAGTGAGGACTCGGTCAAGACAGCTGTGCCTCAGGCCCACACCAGCTGCACGAGCCACGAGGTAGACAATTTCGTGATGCGGTCAATTTTGGACCTTTGCTTCAACTGCTGTAATCAAATTATCAAAAGCTGGACCACCGCTAATCATATTCTTAAAGTCCCGGTGTGAATGACTATTTATTCACACTGTAAGAAAAAAAAAAAATTTTATTTTTATTTTTTTCTAATGGTTGACTGTCACGTACTTGAAGTGAATGACTATTTATTCACACCAGTACTATATCATTCCTCCACACACTACATGCATTTATTTAGAGCAATCTCAATCTTCGTAATTTTTTTTAAATTTAAAGAAATAAATTATTTTTTAATTTTTTATCTAAATTTAAATCACAATAAATTAAAATAATATTTTTGTTACTTTTACTTTTTTTTTTTTCTTCTTCTTCCTTCCAAACGCACGCTCCATCTTCATCTTCTCTCTCTCTCTCATCTCCATCTCCTTCTTCATCCTCTCTCTCTCTCATCCGGATCTCTCTCATCTCCATCTTCGTCTTTTCTCTCTCTTTCTCTTTCTCTCTCATCTCCATCTTCATCTTTTCTCTCTCTCATCTTTTCTCTCTCTCATCTGCATCTCTCTCGTCTCCATCTCCATCTTCATCTTCTCTCTCTCTCTCATCCGGATCTCTCTCGTCTCCATCTTCATCTTCTCTCTCTCTCTCTCTCATCCCAGCAAAAATTTCGCTTGATCAGAGACGAAGAAGACAGCCGTGACGTGAGAGAAGAGATGATTTTTATTATTAAAATAAGCATTGAAAAGTTACTGTACAACTTAATGCACGGTAGTATTCTCAGGATTTAGAGAACTAATAAGGTATTTATTATGGGTAATTTTTTGATATTTTTTTAAAAAATAGGATATAAAACTTTAGCTGTAAATCTCACGTCGTAAATACTACGGGTTTGGCTAAACGTGAACCTCGTTTATCAACCACCATTTAATCCTCAGGAGAAAAAAAAAAAACCACCATTTAATCAATTGCTACCCCACCTTCGATCGAACCGTCCAATGGGAAGAGGTAGACATGCACGTGGATCGGCCCAGATGCAATGAAAACATCTGCTTTTACTCTGCTCAGGTGCTCACTACCAAGTCAATTGGAAGTCGTGCAGACGTCACGTGGTGTCCACCTTCGTCAGTTTCACGTCTGTCTCCTCACATCATCCAAAAACTCTAATAAAATTATAAAGAGTAAAGATAAAACATAACTTGGGCCGATGCTACAGTGCATCAGTCCAGGCACATGAACAATAATTTTATTGTTTATGGGCCCTGTGAACAATGAAATTTTTTTTTTTTTTCTCTCCTCTGATTTAGTCCAGGCTGATGCACTGTAGCATCAGCCCAAACTGATGCCAATCACCACTCAATTATAAATAATCTTAGGGGGTGAGATATAATATAATAAATTAGCAACTTTTTGGAAAGCACATGTGAGACCGCCTACATAGTAGGCATGTGAATAGGTAGCTTATCTCACCTATTTCTACGTGCTGACAATTTTTGCAGAAAATTACTTGACATCCTTATCTTCAATCCTTACATGCATTTATCGTTCTCATAGCATTCACCTATATGGCTGTGCATTTTTTTTTTGTCCTTCTCTTTCACATAATATTTTTATTTTTATTTTATTTATCCACTTTTTTAAAGTAGTACATCTTTTTCTTATTTACTGTTATTATTTTATCTAAATACTTTTTTCATTTTTTTTTTCAAATAATCATATTTTTGAAAATTGATTATTTTTTAATATAAAATTATTAACAAACAATTCAACATACAAAACACTTTTAAAAATATAAAAAGCTGTTTCACTTTTATGTTATCATTACACTTTTTTTTTTTTTTTTAAAAAAATAATACTACATACTACACAAATATTTTACAAAACTAATGTAACAAATTAGATACAAAATTATCTATTTTTAAAACAGAAATTAAAGTAAAAGATTTTTAGCTCCTTATCATTGTGGAGCTTAGAAGTTTTTATAAGATATTAGGGAAATAATTAAGTTCGTAGTTCTCGAACGGACAATCAAAAAGATTGAAGCATTCTCAAGTTTAAGTAAATATTGTTCTTTCAATTATCGTAGTATCAAATACTTCAGTATTAGGAGATAAAGAGCAAAAGGAATTAATCTAGTGTTAGTAGATTAACGAGGCTTTTGCTTCAGTTCAGACGTGTGGATGCCTTTTTTTTTTCTTTTAGTGTGTATAAAGTACTAATTGCCTTTTTTAACCAAATATATCTTATATAAACTGCATGCCTATTTAATGGCGACATTCTTAACCAATCTGCCGACATGCAGTTATTAAATTGAGTAGTGCACCTCTAAAAATTTGGACGTATGGCATCTACAAATCTTCACAAATGTGAAGATCTTTCAATTATTTTATTTTATTTTTTATTTTTAAATCAGAAGATCCTCATACGCTGCACTCTATTAAATTGAAATTAACATGTGTTTGTCGCATGACAGTTGGCAACTAGCTAGCTACTTGGTCACATGGACAAGGTGGTTCGATTGTCAACAATAATAAGGTCGTAGACCCGAAGGGCAGGTCCCAACCAAACAAGTGATATGATTGGATAAGAATGTTTGTGGTTCAATTGTCCTGAACAACTTAAAATATATATTTATTTGTTAGAAAAGGTGGGCTCCACAACTTTTTTGTCTTATTATTTTGAAAAAATTTCATTTAATTCTTTTCAATTTTTATCGATTTTAAAATTATTTCTTAAAATAAAATAAAAAACTTCTCGATTTAACAAGCTTTAAAATTTTCCAAAATATAAATAATATCATATGTCAAAGAGAGTCTTATTAAACAATAATGTAGCTTTGTATTAACACATCAAATGAGTATAGCTTTGTATTAGCACAGCAAAGATGATAATGGTATTCACATCAAGTAGCAAACAATCAACCATAGTGACCCATGAGATTGAAAAAGACTTTCATATCCATAAAAAATAGATTAACACACAAAGAATCCCTTATCCAGGCCTAGATATTGATTACATGTAGTTGAACCGAAGGTTAAAATCCAATCAATCACGAAATTATCTTCCTCATATAGCTGGTGAGGCACACCTGTCTTGATTGATTTCTTATTTCATCTAGACTCTTGAGTTTTCAGATTACAACACATTTGTGCTTCTGTTCTCTAAATCCTTAACTGACACTCCTCACTGCAATGTTTTTGCTAAATCAAATCACTAAATAAACCACCTTACCAAAACACTGTGAAGTGACAATATTCGCAGTAGCTGGCCAAGAAAAGCAAAATATGATATGAGATTTGATATATTCTTCATGATAACTGAGAAAGAGCCTTCAACTCGCAAAAAGACACCCAAAAGTGCTCATATCGTTTTTTTTTTTAATTAATTTATTTTTTATTCAAGTGCTCATACCGTTATTTTTTCTCCTCAGTGGCTGTGGCTCAATGGATCCATCATCATCCAATCAAGGGGATGATACACATGTTGAATAGGTAGCTTATCTCACCTGTGCTGACAATTTTTGCAGAAAATTACTCGACGTCCTTATCCTAAATCCTTACATGCATTTCTCGTTCTCGTAGCATTCACATATATGGCTTTGCATTTTTTTTTTTTCTCATTCTCTTTCTCGTAATATTATCTTTTTCTATTTTACCTATTCACTTTTTCAAAGTAATACATCTTTTCTTATTCACTTTATTATTTTATTAAATATTATTCCAATTTTTTTTTCTAATAATCATTTTTTTTGAAAACTGATTGTTTGGTTTAAATAAAATTATTAACATACAATTCAAAATATATAATCTTCTAAAATAAAATAAAACTATTTTATATATCACATCAAAATCTTGATAAAAATAAGAAAAAATATTTTTTAATAAAAAACAGGTTCAGGCTTATTTCATCTCCATTCATAACCTTATAAAAAAATAAAATGAAGATTGATAAATTAAAACTATTTTTAATAAAAAAATATGATTTTTTTTAATTTTTTTTTTTTTCAATAAAGACGGACGCCACTCTACTCATTAATTACATTAGTTGAACCTACCGTTTGGAATTTATTGTGACAGACATCCACTCTTCTAATTGATACATGTAGTTGAACTTACCTTTGGTCTACTGTGACAGACACCCAAATCTATCTCATTAATTACATGTAATTGAACCTACCGCTTGGGTCTACCGGACTCTATCAACTTAGATTGAGACCTGCCGTCATCTGTCCGGACAAGGACCCATACCCTCCCCATAAATGCTCTTTCACACCACCACACACAAACACTACGCTACGTAGCGGACGGACCATAAATGATCTTTTCTTTTAAATTATTTTATTAATTATATATATATATATATTAAATATATTATATATATATATATATTGTATTTTACGTTTAAAAATTAAATTTGACCCTTACCAAACATAAATTTCATAAGCTGCTCCTGCTCATCACAACTCAGTCTCTCTAGTGGCCGTACCCGAATAAAACGGAGTTAGGGGTTCAATTTTCTAGGGAAAGTTTTTAAGAGCACTTGTAGCAAATTTTAAAATTTATTTCCTTTTTAAGGATATAGGAAAAATTCTTCAAAACTCATGCAAATTTTTTTTAGTATTTAAAACAAAAAAATATTAAGAGCACTAGCAACATGTTTCTCTTAAACCCTATTTCATTCCTTAGTATAAAAAAAAAAATTGTTAAAAAATTTATGTAACAGCTTCCTTAATGTTTCTTAAACGAAGGAAACAACAAGAAAACCAACCATTTCATTTAGCACAAAAATCTCTCCATTAATTACATGTAATTGAACCTACCGCTTGGGTCTACCGGACTCTATCAACTTAGATTGAGACCTGACCGTCATCTGTCCGGACAAGGACCCATACCTCCCCCATAAATGCTCTTTTCACACCACCACACACAAACACTACGCTACGTAGCGGACGGACCCATAAATGATCTTTTCTTTTAAATTTATTTTATTAAGTTATATATATATATATATATATATATATATATATATATATATATATTGTATTTTACGTTTAAAAATTAAAATTTGACCCCTTACCAAACATAAATTTCATAAGCTCATCCTGCTCATCACAACTTCAGTCTCTCTAGTGGCCGTACCCGAATAAAACGGAGTTAGGGGTTCAATTTTCTAGGGAAAGGTTTGTTAAGAGCACTTGTAGCAATTTTTTAAAATTTATTTCCTTTTTAAGATATAGGAAAAATTCCTTCAAAACTCATGCAATAATTTTTTTTAGTATTTTATAAACAAAGAAAATATTAAGAGCACTAGCAACATGTTTCTCTTAAACCCTATTTCATTCCTTAGTATAAAAAAAAAAAATTGTTAAAAAATTTATGTAACAGCTTCCTTAATGTTTCTTAAACGAAGGAAACAACAAAGAAACAACCATTCCATTAGAAAATTAAAAGTAGTTCCCTTAACATTATATATATATATATATTATTTCCTCTTTTTTTTTCTTAACATTTAATTTAAAAAAAATTTAAATATTGTAGGAAAATAATAAAAAAGTAAAAAGTAATTTAATTCTCTACAATTTTTTTTTTTTTTTTTTTAAAAAAAAAAATCTAATAAAAACTGTGTTCTAAAAATAATTTGGTGTGCAACGAAAGCGGTCCATGTAACAAAGAGCAGGTCACATGTGCGGAGGAGTACTACTGGAGCGAAGAATTAGTGTAGGCCCGTAGGGGTTAAAACATTACTTGTCACTGAAACTTTTTTGAATATATTTTATGTTGTAGTGTTAATGTAACGAGATAGGCTCTTATCTTGAGAAGATTGCATTAATGTAACTGAAATGATATATATAGTTATATGTAGAAAGATCACCTTGCCCAAGAAAGTGATCGATGAAAAATATTTCATTCAATCCTTTAAAGTTCTTAGGTATCAAAACTCTAAAGACTGATATTTTCATTACGAGTAATGCTGCTAGAATCACACCATTATCCTGCAACTAATTTACTCAGGTGACATAATAGGGTTTAGTAACTTTTGGATCCACCATTGTTAACCAAAAAAATAAAAAATAAAAAATATTCTAATGACCAGTAAGGCCGAGCTAGATTGATGGGTTTTGGCCCAATCAAATCTTTGATGGGTTGATCATTGATGGCCCAAATTAAATTAATTTTGAGACTTTTTCTCTTTATATATCGATCTCTAAAAAAGTTGAATTTGATATGAATATAACCCAATAAATTTCTCCAATTTCCAGCTCACCTGGGGGATAATTACTATCTATCTCAATTAAGTTTTTAAGTTTTTGGAAAAAGTCCATATACCCTCTTCAAATTGTTACTTAATTAACAATGTCCCCCCAAACTACCAAACAAATGTCAATGTATTCTCAAGGACGAAAATACCCTTAATAAAAAATTATAGAAAAAACTAAAGCTTAAAAAAAAAAAAAAAACTACCACACAATTGGCTAAATTTATATATATATATTTTTTTCGAATTCATAAGGCTAGAAAAAACTAAAACTAAAAATTAAAAAAATTAATTTTATTTTTTAAAAAAACATTACCACTCAATTGGCCAAATTCAAAATTAAAAAATTATAAAGATCTTCGTTTAAAAAAATTATTTTTTTAAAAATAAAATATTTTTTTTCGAGTTCATAAGAGTATTTCTGTCTTATTAAAAAAAATTTAGGGTTATTTTTATCTTTTTGCTAACCTTGGGAATATATTAACAATTATTTGATAGTTTAGATAAAATATTGTCAATTAAGTAGTAGTTTGTAAAAAGTATATAACTATTCTCTAAGGTTTTTTATTAGAGAAACCGAGCTGGAATGGGGCAAATGACCCCATAAGTGGCTGTGGCTTCATAGTTTTCTAATTGATCATTATCTCCCAAGTTTATTGAGGCTTCATTGGTTGCCGCCCTCGTGAAATAATTTTTGAAATGAATGGTTGTGATAAAAACAAAAATTACAGCATGATCGTAAATAATAATCAATAAAAAGAAGTGCCAAATTAATTTCTTGAAAAGGTAAGGAAGTGCAATGGGGAGTGTATCTACCTAGATGAAGTAAAAAGAAAAAGAAATGCACCCGAACTAAAAGGATAAAAGCAATGGGAAGGGAGAGCTCGTATTTCCTAACTGCAACATTTGCAATTTATTCACGTTAATTTGGTTTAGACATTCCACAATAACTCGTTTGACCCATATTTGGAACACATACACCAAAGCAAACGACTGCCCTTTCATTTCATAATTGACATTGGAAACAGCATTAGAGAGACCAATTATATAACAATTTTGGTTTTTTTTTAAAAAAATAAAAATATTAACAAATAACTCATTATATAAAATACTCACAATATTTAAAACAGTTTTCACTTTTATGTCATATCAGAACAATTTTTTTCAAATCACAAATAAAAAAACATATTTTAAAACTCATTAACAAATGGAGATAATACACTATTTTTTTATGGTGAAAAAAGTTTGTAAGAAGGTAAGGATCAATAGGATAACTGCAGCCAATGTGGAAAGAACAGCCCATGGAGTGTTGAAATAATTGTGCACAAGCACTGCACGCCATCTAGGGCACCTGCGTCGACAATAACTACGCACTTGATGGCAAAGGTTTTCATAATAGAATTCTCCGACAGCAAGATTATTGTAAAGCTTGTTGAAGAAGAGAGTGGCAGCCTCTGGATCCATCCAATTACGGATGATATCCTTATCGCAAAGTATTTCCAAGTCCTTGGTAGTATTTATGAGGTTGTCTAACAATACGGCATAAGAAGTGAATCTCGTTTCACAACCGGGGTAACACTGTTCTTAACTAATTAGATTTCGAAATAAGGTTTCTGTTGTAACTTGAATTAGTAATGATGGGATTTCCAGAACACCGTCAGCAAATTTTATATCCAATATGCTTTTAGACGTACCACTCCTCAATTTGATTCCAGCTTCTTCGAGACGTGTAGCCGAAGGCATGAGTTCCCATGGAATTGTGCTTTCTTCCTTACTAACGATGCTTTCAGATATAACCCTATTGAATTTGATTCCAGCTTCTATGAGAGGTGTAGCCGAAGGCATGTGTTTCCGTGTAGATGTGCTTTCTTTCTCTTCCCCAGTCGATGAAACCAACCATTTTCTAAGCAGGTCAAGAATATGCTTGATGTTTGCGCTAGAGTGGACCGTAAGAGGCGGCATGGAGGACAAGAAATTGTGACCAAAAAATTGCATGACAAGTTCAATTAGGGGCTTCTTATCGTGGGGGCCCTTGGTCACGTTGAACAACTGCTCAAGGACGATCCAGGGTACTTGGTTTTCTAGCAATGCCAAGTCATGGCTTAGAAATGAGGAGATACAAGGCACGGTGATAACAGGGTCATCTTTTTCTATAAGCTCCTCGCGATCAAACTTGCGGAAAAGCTCAATAATGAAACAACCATCAATCACCAACATTTTTACAAATTC
Organism: Betula pendula; assembly: GCA_900184695.1. Lineage (NCBI taxonomy): Eukaryota > Viridiplantae > Streptophyta > Magnoliopsida > Fagales > Betulaceae > Betula > Betula pendula. The sequence goes on from FXXK01000567.1 coordinate 556,868, forward strand.
ATCTGAGTTGTAATCAATTGGTTCAGCATAACATGCACGAGCCTCTTTTTCCATACTCTTGATGAAATCGATAATAACTCTAAGCATTGTCTCTGAAAAACGAGACAAAAGACCTCGCAAATAGGTTGTTTTTATTTTTTCCGTGGCTTTCAGGTTTGGATTGCTATGGTGGAGAGGCCCAAAAGAAAATGCACGAGGGATATAAGCTTTTTCGTTTTGACTGTAGAGTGTGGTGGGAGTTCTGAAGATACAAGCCTTAGGCGGCATGAACAAAGCACCGTACATTTCATCTCTTATCGAAGATTCCAAGGATTTGATTTCAATAGTAACACTATCTTCTCTGTTCACAGCCATATTTGATTCTTTTTCTTGTTCCTTTTTTGCCTCCTAATCATGTTTATTCAGAAATAACCTAAAATTAACAAAATGAAGAAAGGAAAAAAAAAACAAAAAAACAACAACAACAACGACAACAACAAATCTCTTCTAACAGAATAGAGAAAATTAAGAAAAAGTTCATTGATAAAAATATGCGCATAACCTTCGTTCAAGAAAGAGTAAGAATGTACGTAACTGATAAAATAAGGTTTTCAAAGTTCATGGTAACTGATCTACTTTTCCCTTGATATAAGTGAGAAGAATAATGATTTTGGTAATTATATTTCATTGCTCTTGAAAGAAAAAAAAAATGTTTTGCTTTGTTTTGAACCAAAAAAAAAAACAAAATCAAAACAAAAAGGCATTCAGTGATACGAAAATAAATGACCAAGGGTTGATTCAATTAATTAGTCATAAAATCTTAAGATTCCCGTCCATTAGACAGTTGTTACAAATTATGTGCCCGCGGAAACTAATGAAATACTATCTAGGGATACACCTCCAATCGTGAAGCTAGGTTCACTTCCTATGCCATACTCCATCCTAGACAAACTAATAAATACTGCCAAAAACATGGAAATGCTATGTGAGAATGAGATCCTTGATATATAATTGGTTGAATCCCGAGGAGCTGCACAGCTTTGTAACAAGCTTTACCACACTATTGGGATCTCATGCAACACTTCTAATTTAGGCTTTTCATTTTGAAGAAAAGAGAGAGGGAAGGGGTGGCAAGCTTCAAGGTAGCCATTGAGATGGCCGAACCCCCCTAGGCTATTCATGTGCGTGCAAGTCATCTCTTCTCTCTCTTTTATATGCTGTCGCAATTTATGATTTTCATTTAGATAAATGATCCAAATTAAAAGTATTTCACTGCATGCAAATTAAAAGATCTCCATCGCTTGACGTCAATATTAATTGGTGCAATACCTCCCGATTCAACCAATTATCAAGGATCTCAGTCTCAAAATATTTCCATTTTTTTGGCAGTATTAATGAGGCTATCTAGAAGTATGGCATAGGAAGTGAACCCAGCTTCACAATTGGGATAGCATAAGCTGATGACATTAATTCCGAAAGAGGTAGTACAAATTAAGTACTTCAAATGGACTCAAATTAAGGCGAAAGTATATATATGTAAGCATTAAAATTGACATACCAGTAACTATTTACCGGCTCCACCACTCTTAGAATTTGGTTTTTGGTTCCTACAGTGAAGTTTCCAGCTTGCGTTCAATATACCTCCTGAAAGAAAAGTTGATATAAACCCATCAAAGAAATTTACTTGCAGTTGCGATCGACTTCTACTCAAGAAATCCAACCTCTACAACTCTAATGCAAAGAAGGCTGTGATTAGGGCAGGCTCTTCCACTAGCCGCGGAAGAAGACCCCCAATAAAAATATTGGTACTAGTAGGGAAAAAAAAAAAAGCTAAGGCCCAATAATTATTACTAAGTTGGCCCAAAAGAAAAAATATTACTAAGTTGAAAAAGATAGATTTGAAAAAATATCAGAGAAATTTATTGGCCCAACTTAGTAATAAACGCAGTCATGTCTTTGTACGTTTTGTTGGGTAGCTTTTGTAAGACTGTTCCGAATGTATTTATTTTTATTGCTGATGTATTTTTTTTTTCTTAATTTATAAATATTTATAATTGGGTGATAGTTTGAGAATGATACATGTACTTTGCCCTTTATAATATAAAGAGATTTTCATTTTTTGATTTTCTCGATTTTCCTGACAAATTAAGATTTTAAATAGCAAATAAATAAAGAAATTTTTTTTTAAAAAAATAACAATCACATATGGACACAAAAGTTTATGTAGTCAGCACAATAAGTTGTGTTCACAAGCGGAGACTATCGGGAAAAATTAACTAATTAACTATAGAGTACAAAATATAATGAGAATTAGAAGATTCTCTCCTTGTTTTAACCATACAACACAAGGCAGAGAGAGAGTGCGTGTATCGCCCTACAGGTCTGTTTCAAAGAGACGTACTTGATGATCCTGACGTACGGCCGCTTTTCCCACAAATACGATGAAACCCACGCACGAAAGGCCAACACTAATTTGGGCTGCACTCCAAAAGGGCACAATTTACAATTGGGCTAAGCGGCTTGCAAAGCCCTCTGTAAACAAACCACCAAGTAGTTGTGGAAGCCCACAACCACAACTAGCCAACTACCTAGGGGGGCAACAATCAATCCAGCACTAATTTAACATTTTCTTTTATATATGTATCTTTATTACAAAAAAGAGTGCTTCATGCCCACCAATTTCCCTTTTTTGTCCCTTTTTTTTTATTAAAAAAAAATTACGATTAATTTGTAGATATATTCATCTTGAAAGAATGGCATCACTCCATACCAGATTGTCGTTTGGAAAATGAAAAAAAAAGAAGAAGAAGTTTTTCATAAAGATTGATTTTATGTTTTAAAAAGAATGTTTTTCATAAAGATTGATTTGTGAGACCCACGTATGAATCCCATAAATTTAATGGTAGACTCATCCATCTACAATACGAAAATGAGTAAAAGATGGTTGGAAGAATGATTTTTATCATTTCTCATTGAATATACATTTTGCACACTTCTTTGCAATATATATATAGGATACAAATTTCCTCCAACCCTTTAAAAAAAAAAAAGACAAATATTATAAAAAAAAAAATTGAAAAAATAATATTTCAACCAACTTATGAAACTAACAAGAAAAAAACAAAGCAAAATTTTTTTTCAAAAAAAGTCATATATACAACAATGTTACGAAAACAAAAAACAAAGCAAAAAAAAAAAAAATTTTTTTGCTTTGTTTTAAATGGGTTGAAATTTGCTGTATATATGATTTTTTTTTTTTTTTTCTTTGTTTTTTCTTGTATTTTTATAAGTGGGTTGAAATATATTTTTTCATACTATTTGTCATTTTTTTAAAGGGGTTGAAGCAAATTTCCTCCGACCCAGTTTGAAAGAAATTTGTGTCCATATATATATATAAACTAAGATTTTTTTTTTCCTTAGCAAATAAGGATCGGTTACATGGGATTAAAAAAAAAAACAACAGAAAAATGAGGTGGACTCTCCAACAAGGAACCTAAAACTAAAAAATAGTGCTGAAAATATAATCAAATAATAAAAAAATGGGCCAAAAAATGATCTGATTCTCTATATTTTGGTCTAAAATTAACCAAGATAAATTAAATTAAATTAAATTAAACTAAGATATATTTGATATCAAGAAACAGGTTTCTTTGCAATTGATGCTTAAATTAAAGCAAGACAGATTTTACTATTTCTATAGAAACAGGTTTAGCTCCATAGGGTTTCTTTGCAAAGCACAAATGGGTGACGAGCTTGAAAAAAAAAAAAAACTATATAGCCATGAAAATGGATAAGGAGATAAAAGGATCCTCACCTAGTCAACTAAACTACCATAGTCATGAGTTGAGGTCCGTTTTGCAGTTGATGTTTGGAGCTACTGCTCCCTTTCCCGGTCACTTATTTATTGATGGAAATTGAAGTAGCGCCAACTGCCATGCATGTGCGAAACACGGAAACAGTACTTCAGAAAATTCAAAAAAGAAAAAAGAAGAAAAAGGAAAAAAATGCTTTTAGAATATAAGTGTATGTGTAGCAATTGTAAAAATTTCTTATAGAGAGATAATTTTAGAGCCCAAATAGTGAAATCCCAGTGTACATGAAATTATGCATTCCCTCTAACTCCGCCCCATATCTTCCATTTGAATTAGGAGTAAAAAAGATTCCCTATTTAGTTCTTCTCCCTTGTATTACTCCAAATTAAAAGAGAACTGAAGGAAAGAAAAGAAATGGCCAAGACAAAGAGCACGAAGTTGCTAATTAATTATACTTACAATAACAAATACGTGGACAAATTAAGGCCTTCAATTCTTTGAAAGTTGAAACTGTACCTGCATCGTGAGGGCTGCCGACTGCGTACTTAAATATATGTTATGATGCCGCGTTAATAAACTAAGAGGCTGACTTGGGGTCTTCTCCACTGAAATCGCTTGGTATTTTCGTGAGTAGGATGGTTATGACCGTCGACCAGTACGTTGAAGTTTAGGTTTAGCCCTAACAGTGACTTCCATGGTCAGCAATGTTCGAATTAATAATCATTTGAGAAATTTCAACCTAATTTTTCTTTTTCCAAAATTATGAATTTAATGAAGTCATTATCTTTGAAAAAAACAAAACAAAAAAAATCTGATATTACGCAGAAAATTCTCAGTTCCATTCTCACAAAGTCTTCGTGAAATGTATGGTTCATATTTCATTATGATCTTAAAGAAAAATCTAAAAATTTATCGTCTCTCTCCTTGCACTTTCTTTTAAGCAAAAAAAAAATATAAGAATAGTAGCGGAAGAGAGAGAAAGAGATACAAGAATTTACGGGTAGTTTGGTATTAAATACTTATGTTCACTACTCTAAAAGATCCTTAGGGCTACATTGTGCTCATTAATTTGATTTTGTCTACAATACAAAGGTCCCTATTTATAGGGTATAAGATGAATATAAGTTTGGTAATCAAATATCTTAGATTTGATTACAATCAACCCTAAATAAAGAATATTACAATATCACCCAAATATGAAATCTACGAAAAATATATTATATTTTCCGCATATTCTAACATCCCCCCTCAAACTCAAGGTGGAAGATCCTGTAAGCTTGAGTTTGAAAATAGAAACAGAATATAAATGCAGCCGAAGTCGGTAGTTGGATCAAAGCGATGCCGGCGAGAAAGGCTGGAAGTGACGACAGGAAAACGGAGACAATCCGTTAAAAGACCCATAACCGCAACTGACAATTATAGAAGGAGTAATGGAAAATAGCTGTCAAATCCCATGCGATGCCGAATCACATTGTGTCACGGCCAGAAAACGGAGACAATCCATTAAAAAGACCCAAAGCTACAACTGACAATAACGGAAGGAGTAACAGAAATTAGCCGTTAAATCCTGTGAGAGGCCGAACCATATTGTGCAAAGATTCATTAATGAATTGTGCCGCATATCACAATCAAAACAGGGCTAAATATGAACCTTAAAATTCAAAGATCTGACTACGTGCCAAAATTTCAAAAGGGATGTAGTTCACTTTGACCAATTATCAAACTTTTTTTTTTTTTTGTGACGATGGTAACGGAAGCCAGGAACGGGGCATAAACGGTGGCTGATAAACGAAGGCTGATGGTAAAGACTGAGCACGCACACTGCTGGAGAAGACAAGAGGGCTGGCGGGTGGCCAACGACGGCAGCACGTGGCGGCGACGGAGATGAACCGGTGGTAAAAACTGAGCACGCACACTGCCGGAGAATACAAGAGGCTGACGGGTGGCCAGTGACAACGGCACGTGACGACGACCGAGATGGACCGGCGTGAGCCGGTGGTAAAAACTGAGCTCGCACACTACCAAAGAAGATAAGAGGTTGGCGGGTGGCCAGCGACAGCGGCACGTGGCGGCAACGAAGATGGATCGGCATGGGCCAAGATGCAGAGCCAACAAACGGGCCAAAATCTAGAAAGGGCCGGCTTGGGTCAAAACACAAAAGGGCCAACAATGGGCCAAAAGCCAAAAAGGGGCCGGCTCAAGCCAAAACACAAAAATAATGAGCCTACTTGACCGGTTATCGATGTCGTGCATGATGTTTTCAACAACTTGATTTTTTTTTCTTTTTTTATTTTATTTTATTTTATTTTCTTCTCTTCTCTTCTTTCCTTTTCTTTTCTTTTTTTTTTTCCTTCTTTTTTTTTTTTTTTTCACAGGCTATAATCCAGTGCAACTAGGTGTAGGATAGTTATGGTGAGCCTGAGGGTGTAATCTGGTGTGGCTGGATGTACGGTGAGCCTAGACTGAGGGTGTGATCTGGTGCGGCAGAGACCAAAGAAGGACCTGTGAGCTCAACTTGGGAGAGCCAACTGGGGTGGCGCGTGGCAGCACGTACGGATTCCTCGAGGCGTGTGCGAGAGATAGTCTCGTAGATCAGCAGATTTCGATGTGTAATCCGGTGGTATTTTCTGTAAACTATTGATGGAAGCGGTGCGTGGACGAGTGGCCGGAGCGTCCTAACAGGGAGGCAGCGCGTGGCAGCGCGTCACACATCGTAATGAGCTGTTCTTGGCGGAGATGGACTAACCGGCGGAAGAGCTGTTGAATGGTGTGACTAGTGAGGTGAGTGGAGGAACATAACGGCGCGTGGCTAAACGGAGGCATGTGAGGCACATGGGAAGAAGGAAAGACACTTTGTGGTGGCGCGTGAAGGCGTATTTGGGGCTGATTTTAGCAAATCTGGAACAGCCGACGACAAATCTGTTGACTGGTAAAAAAATAGAGGTGATTTGTTGAGTGTGAAGGCGCGTGGCTGTGCGGACAGAATATCCTAGCGGCACGTGGAGGCGCGTGATGGATCTGATGGCAGTGAAATTGGTACAGATTGACAGATCTGGGCCTCAAAATCTTGATTCTAAGATTTGTTTTTCAGAAAGTGCTGCGGTGAAGGCGGAGAATGCACTAGCAATGTAGACAGAGAGTGAGGACAACTGGAACGGTGAGGTCGTCGAAGGAAACATTAGGAAACGTCAAGGACGTTTATTAAGGCCACAAGAAAGTGGCTCTGATACCATGTTAAAATATGTGTGAAAATATAAAATATAGGAATAGTAGTGGAAGAGATAGAGAAAGTGACACAAGGAATTACGGGTGGTTCAGTGTTAGACACCTACGTCCACTACTCTGAAGGGCCCTTAGGGCTACATTGTGCTCATTAACTTAATTTTGTCTACAATACAAAGGTCTCTATTTATAGAGTATAGGATGAATATAAGTTTGGTAATCAAATCACTGAGATTTGATTACAATCAACCCTAAATAGAGAATATTACAATATCACCCAAATATAAAATATACGAAAACAGCTTGGTATTTTGGTGAGTTGGATGGTTATGACCGTCGACCAGTACGTTCAAGTTTAGGTTTAGCCCTAACAGTGGCTTCCACGGTCAGCAATGTTCGCATTAATAATCATTTGAGAAATTTCAACCTAATTTTTCTTTTTCCAAAATTATGAATTTAATGAAGTCATTATCTTTAAAAAAAAACCAAAACAAAAAATCTGACTTTGCGCTGAAAATTCTCATGATCAGTTCCATTCTCACAAAGTCTTCGTGAGATGTATGGTTCATATTTCATTATGATCCTAAAGAAAAATCTAAAAATTCATTGTCTCTCTCCTTGAACTTTCTTTTGAGCCAAAAAAAAAAATCTATTATTCTTTTTTATTTTGTTTTGTTTTGTTTTTTTTTTTTCTTCTTCTCTACTTATTTTAAAAGTTTAAATGAATAAAAAATAATTATTATTTAATTAATATTTTAATATCTAAATTATTCATAGTTGATCAAGCCGCTCTCAGAAACTCGCCAAGGGATGGTCCATCCACTCCTAAAAATGCAACGGTCCACCAACTACAAATGCGATAATTCACATTTGCATAGCGCTACTTTTGGTACCTTAAATAATGTAGCGAGAATTGTCATGTATAGTTTTTTGAAACTACAAACTCAACTCGTGTTCGTGTAAGTTACTGATTTAGCCGAGCCGAGCCCAAACAACCAAAACTTAACTCGACTTGGCTCGGCTCAGCTCAACTCGTTTATGGCTCTAGCTTATACTGATCGAGTCACATGTGTGTTGGGCTCATGTTGAAATAGTTTAGGAGAAAAAGACAAGCTTTGTAAGTTTCTAGATGTCTTTGACTGGAAAACCTGATGGTTGTGCGTCCTTTTTAGAACCCTACAACCCCACCCATTCCCTCAAACTGCACCATGCAAAATAGAATTGAGAATGAGACTTTTCCTTGTTGATTTCGTCAGGATAATTAAGGTTGTAAGGTTTAGGAAACACTCTAAGTAGCCTACGGCCCAATGGAACCCCCAATGGCTCTTGAAGCACAGTAAGGCTTCGCCCTGATACTTTGCGCCCTGCACTTAAGCCCACTAGCCCACGTCGGTCTTGCCTCAATACTTTGCGGCCTGCACCTAAGCCCACGTCATCAAACCCATCAGCCGAAGTTGCCAGCCCATTGATCGGTTTGAGTCAAGCACATCACCTAGATATTAGTCTTGTGTGATAGTGAGATTAGTTTTATGTATTATGACGAGAATTGCATAGAATAAAATTCTCTTTGTCTTATGTGATAGTCAGATTTGACTGTATTTGAAGCTTGGGTTCTGATTGATTTTATCGTTACTATTTTATATTCCGGCTTTGATAGAGAATTTCTTTATGATTGCTTCCGCTTGAGGAGGTACCTCACATAGAGGGAACCTCGTCAATCTATGATTGTTTTGTCTTATTTATCGTAGTTGAGGTCTTTTACATAACAAATATGAAATCGAAGCCAAATTTGGTATTCAATTGACGATTGCCGTAAATATGACAAGATCCAAATATGAAGTTGAGAAATTCAATCGCAAAAACAATTTCGCTCTTTGATAAAGAAGGATTAAAGATCTTTCTTGTAGATTTTTTATCGGTCAATATTTATACTTCATAAAAAATTTTGATTAACTTCTTTTCAAAACTATTACCAAATAACTTTTATCATTTTTCTCTTACAAAAAATAAAAAACTTATTTTTACTTTATATCACATAAATAATTTCTTATTACTTTTCAAACAAAAAATCTACAACAAAACCCTTTATTAAACAAAATAGAGAAAAATATTGACCGAAAAGAATCTAAGAGGAACATTTGCCCAAACAAGAGTATGTGCGTGACTCTTAACAAAAAGAAGGTTTTCGAAGCTCATAGTAGCACCGATTTTGCCCTTAATATGAGCGAGAATAATGTAGATATTGGTAATTATTTTCCTTTTAGTTTTGAGAGCGAAAATTGCTTTGATTTAGCTAATAAAAAATATGGTACGGGCCTACGGCTACTTCAAGTCGACCAAATAAAGGCAAAAATACTTGGCAACAAATTCACATACCAGATACTGCAACTTCTCAGTTCTTACCAGTTCCACTAGTCTTAGATATTGGTATTTTTGTTCCTATAGTGAAGTTCCAGCCTCCTTAATTAAGCATCTGCAAGAAAAGTTCATATAAACCCATCAAAGAAACTTAAATGAAATTATAACAAGACTTTTCATTAGTTTTGACAAAAGAATAAGCTTCTTGCTCGCACATCAAAGATGATAAAAGAAAATTAGGTTTAGTAATATTAAATTACCAATTATCTTAAAAAATTAAATAGATAATAAATAATAAATTTAATGATTTAACGAATTGTTTAACAAGCATATCACGTGTCAACAATCCTGTCTCTTCATAACTAGAGCGAGCACCAATTCTTTCTTTTCATAATTGATATTGAAAAAGATAGCGGGAGACAAAAATACCTATCATAAATTTTAAATAAAAATTCTTAAAACTTTTTTTTTAAAAAAAAAAAAAAAGAAAGAAAGAAAGAAAGAGAGAGAAAGAGAGAGAGAGAAAAAAAAAAGGAAACGGGAGGTTTTAGGGGCCCTTGGCCAAATCACCCTCATAGCCTTGGGGTGGTTTAGTCACTCCTTTCAACCATATTTGGAGATAAACCATCCCCTAATTATTTTTATTTTCATTTCAAAAACTATTGATGGCCACATGTCACTAATCACCGTAAAAAAGCTAATAAAAGGAGACAGAGTTATTTGATACTCTCTAAAACCAAGGATTGATTTGATGAAAGGTATAACCTCAAAGACCATTGGAGCATCTCTTTTACCTTCTTCTCTGCTACATTAAGGTAAATACACCATAGTAGCCCTTCTTTTTATTTTCAGTCAAACAATCTTATTTTTCAAGAGATTTGGTTATTATTATATACAGTAACGTTGCCATTTATTTAATCAAAAAAATTCATTACTAAAAGTCATTTCTATTAAGTGTTTTTCCTGTTAAATATTTTTTATGAGAGGCAGCCACTTATGGCGGCATTTGGGTCCCCTGAAGCATCACAACATAGTGCGCAATTAGAAAACAACACCGCCATTTATGTGGGCCATGCCAGCCCGGTTTCTGTAAATAAAAACAAAAAATTGCCTTTTTTATTTATTTATTTTTTAAAATATATTAATTCTTGATATAGATAGTTGTAGCTTAATTGAGCAGTTGGTTGGGACATGTAACAGGTGCATTTTTTGTCCATGTTTGCAGAAGAGATATACAAATTTATCATTAAATCTGTTGGATCTACATAAATCTCACAAATTCAACAATAATTTATTTTTAAAAAAAGATGAATAAAAAATATGTAAAAGAATGGCACACAATACATTCATTTGCTTATATATTCACATCAAATGGAATTTTCTGGCCATTAATTAAGATAAAGTCTGAGCCCACCCAAAATTGTATTGGGCCGAAACCATTCAATTTAGTCCAGCACTGCCCATGTACACACCCCAATGTCGTGCCTCAGGCCTACACCAGCTGCACGAGGTAGACATTTTGGACCTTTGCTTCAACTACATGTAATCAATAGCTGGGCCTGGGTCTGGGTCAGGACCCAGGACCATAAATACATGCATTTAGTTACAGTTGTCACGTCCGGCTTCGGCTAAACGTGAACCTCGTTTATGGGCCGCAAAGCCCCATTTATACCTTGACAACCACCATTTAACATTTTAACTAATAGCTACCCCACCTTTATCCGAACCGTCCAATGGGAAGAGGTAGACATGTACGTGGTGTCCACCTTCGTCGGTTTCCACGTCTGTCTGAGTGTCTCCTCGAGTCCTGTTAGGCGTCCGTTTTTCTTAAAAAAAAAATAAAAAAATAAAAAAAATGCTTTTCTTTTTTATTAAAAAACAGGCTTAAAGTTATTCAATTCTCATTTTTTTTTTTTTTAAGGTTATGAAATAGGGATGAAATAAGCCTGAACCTGTTTTTTTATTAAAAAAAACATTTTTTCTTATTTTTTATCTCACATGTGCAGACAATTTTTGCAGAAAAGTACTCGACATCCTTATCTTCAATCCTTACATGCATTTCTCGTTCTCATAGCATTCACCTATATGGCTTTTGCATTTTTTTTTCTCCTACTCTTTCGCTATATATATATATTTATTGTATCTATTCACTTTTTAAAAGTAATACATCTTTTTCTTATTCACTGTTATTATTTTATTTAAATACTTTTTCCAATTTTTTTCTTTCTAATAATCATTTTTTTGAAAACTGATTGTTTTTTAAAATAGAATTATTAACAATCAATTCAAAATATATAACACTTCTAAAAACACAAAAACTATTTCATTTTTTTGTCACATTAGAACATTTTTTCAAACAAAAAACCAAATGAATAATGCTACATACCACACAAACATTTCACAAATATCCCACAAAATTGATGTGACAAATTAGATACAAAATTATCTATTTTTTAAACAAGAATTAAAGTAGTAGATCTTTTAGCTCCTTATTGTTGTGGAGCTTAGGAGTACTTCTAAGATACGATGAAATTATTAAGGTTCAAAGACAAAAAAGATTGTAGTTCTCGAACGAGCAATTGAAAAGATTTCAAAACATCCTCAAGTTTAAGTATTGTTCTTCCAATGATAGTAGTACCAACTACTTCAGTTAGAGGTAGCAAAACGAGTTGACGGTCAGGTTCAGGTCGACCCGTTTGACTCATCAACCTGTTAAACTTAAACTCGAACAAAACTCGTAATTTTAACGGGTTAACATGACACGACCTGCCAACCCGTTTAGTTGACGGGTCGTGTCGTGCCAACTCAACATGACTAGTTTCAAACCCGACCCGAATTAAGCAAGAGAGGCAAAAAATTTTATGAAATGACTTGGCCCGACCCGACATGACCTGTTTTGGTTAGTTTTTAATTTATTTTACGTTTAAATTAAAAAAATAAAAATAAACGGGTAAGACGGGTCACCCGACGGGTAACCTGCCTGACCTGATTACTAAACAGGTTATAAACGGGTGAACTCGTTTAAGACCCGAACTCGATTACCATAAATTCAAACCCACTATCTTCGTATTATGTTCATGTCGAGTTCGCGAGTCGTATAAAAAATTACTACTCCTAACTTCAGTATTAGGAAATAGAGAGCAAAAGGAATTAACCTTCGATTCAATATATAATGATTGAAGCGTAGAGGGTAAAATATCTTTGGATAGTCCGGACGTGTGGATTCCCTTTTTTTTCTCTTCTAACATGTGTATAAAGTACTGATTCCCTTTTTTAATCAAATATTTCTTATATAAATTGCATGCCTATTTAATGGTGACTATCTTAATCGATCTGCCGACATGCAATTATTAAATTAAGTAGTGTTACACGTCCAAAAATTTGGACGTGTAGCGTTCGAAGATCCTCACAGGTGTGAGGATCTTTTAATTTTCTTTTTTTGGTCTTGGGACTGTTAGAATATATATTATATTATTATATTTTTATTCTAGGGTTTATTTCCTTTCCTTAGTCTACTAGGATTACTTGTATAGCACTCATAGCCTCTCTATAAATAGAAGTCTTTATAATAGTTTAGTAATCAAGTTAATGAACACAATGTAACCCTAAGGGCCCTTGGTGGACGTAGGTGTTTAACACCTAACCACCTGTAATTCTCTGTGTCTCCTTCTCTCTCTTACTTCCGCTCTTATTCTCATATTTTAGTATTCCGCATATATTTCTACATGGTATCAGAGCCATTTTCTTGTGGCCTTCAATAAACATCTTTGACGTTTCCGAGCGTTCTCTCCGATAATTTCATCATTCTAATTGTTCATGTGCCGCTACGCTCTCCGCACGCTGCTGGAAGTTTTTGTCCGCTCAACCACGTGCCTCCACACCTAGCAACTCCCCTCGATTTTCACACCATTCAATAGATCGGCTGCCGAAGGTTTCAGATTCGCCAAAATCAGCAAAAATCACTGTGTCAGGCACCACCACGCGCCTCCATCGAACTCTGCCACCGTGACTCTTTTTGGCCAAACCACCATAAAAAGTGGTTATTCAACTCCAGATCGGTTTATCTGAAAATTTTGGGCCTAGAATATCTGTGCATGCGCTCCCACTCGCCTCCTGAAGTTGCTGCCAGTAATCCACGCGCTGTCAAAGTCTTCCACGCGCAGCCACAGTCATCCACGCGCCCAAACGCGCCAGTGACATCATCCACGCGCCTCCCATGCCTCCACCAGCCGGACAATTCCACCGCGCCTCTTTTTCACGCGCCAGAGGATCCAACGCGTGGATTACACGCGCCACATGGCTCCACTGCGCGTCCAGATCCGGTTCAGTCAAACCGGATCGTAAATACCAATTCAGTCCGGTTTTCAATTTTTTCATGCGGGTTCTCTCTGCATCAGTGTATTTTTTGCCGGTTCAAACCGGTTTCATTGCCTCTTCACCCCTGTTGCAACGGTTCAATCCGGTTTCAACCATTTTTTACCCGGTTCAGCAGGTTCAGCCCCTTTACAAGATCCAAAAAAAAAAAAAAAGTTTGATAACTGGTCCAAGTGGACCACATCCCTTCGGCCCTCTTTTGGAATTTTGCCTGTAGTCGGCTTTTTTGGTGCCTCTTTTAAGCCTCCGTTATTTGTCCATGCAGTTTTGTCTTCCCGTTTGAGCGATTTTTTAGGTGTTTTTCTCTGTTTTAAATAACATACTGTACGCTTGTTGTGGTTGCTTTTATACATGACGGAACTTTGAAGTTCATATTCGACCCTATTTTGTTGTGATTTGCGGCGTAATTTATTGACAAATCTTGACACAATGCAGCTTGGCCCTTCACCAGATTTTTAGCTAGCTTCTTGGTCACATGGACAAGGTGGTTCGATTGTCAACAATAATAAAGTCCAGTAGACCCGAAGCGGTTGGTCCTGACCAAACAAGTGATATGATAGGATAAGAATGTTTGTGGTTCAATTGTCCTTAACAACCTAAAATATATATATATTTACTTGTCAGGAAATTAAGGAAGGTTCCGCAACTTTTTTCTCTTATTATTTTGAAAAAATTTTATTTAATCTTTTTAAACTTTTATCAATTTTACATTCACTTATTAAAATTAAAACATTCTCAATTTAGTGTATCAAACTTTAAAAAATTTGTAATGTCACCCATCCATTAAGATTTAACATACCTTGAAAATTCTCAAAAAATCATTTTTTTTTAAAAGAATAATTATTATTTAATTAAGACAATTTTTTCTGCTTTACAAAAAGGTTTAAGGAATTCTTTGTGTCATAATCCATTTCTCATGGTTACGGACGTCTTTCTAAATCACATCTCATGAGTCATGCATGATGGTTGATTGTTTGCTACTGGTCGGATGTAAATTCCATTATCATCTTTGATGTTCTAATACAATGCTCTAATCAAAGTTGCAGATAACCTTACGGTGTTTTCTTCTGCTAATTAAACCTGATTCGATCTGTGGAGATAAGAAAAAGGATAAGATGAGTGAATTTCTCCAATAAAAGATATTTATTCTAGGAAGCATTGCCTCGCACAATTTATAAGAGCCACTCTTTTCTTTTCTTTTTTCTTTTTTTGAGATGAAGAGCGCGCTACTCATTTAGGTGTTTAAAAGTTGGATATCTTGAGTACGTAGAACTTATGTTACCAGAAAAATCTAGCTTGTTGTAATTTCATTAAAATTTGTTTGATGGGTCTATACGAACTTTTCTTGTAGAATGCTGAGAGATTTGGATAGTAAAAAAAACTATATATATATTTTTTTTGCAATGAAATTAAAGATGGTCAGTTTGATTAAGCAAGATATATATATATATACTTAACGATGGAAACCATCCGGATGGCTATGATCGAACTATCTAGAAGGTTCGCAAGATCATTCACCACGTTACAACATTGCCCTCCCCCGGCTCCGCCTATGCTTTGTTTTCCGAAGAGTGATGCAACGTCTTTCCTTTTCGTTTCTGTTTGAGGCTGTGACTGTCTTAAATATATAATTCCTAAGTTGTTGGGCCAATAAATGTATTACGCTTTGCAGTTAAATTTTCGTTTCTGTTTGGCACTACTTCCATTCCCGCCAATAATATATATATACGGTATACCATGGCAGACCCAAAGCAATTCGTCCATATAGGTGCATGCAATTGGATAACCCTAATTGATATCGCTGTTCAATAAAAAGAAGCACCAAACCCAAATCTCTGTTGCAAAACGGACCTCAACTCATGACCGTGTTTGTGTAGTTGACTAGCTGCTATTTTCCTGGGACGAAAATTAAGGTTCGAGGTTTATCTCCTTATCTATTTTTCATTGCTACAGAGGTTTTCTGCATGCATCATGCACGCTCGATCGTCACTGTTGTTAGCTACTGAATCTTTTTTATTTTTATTTATCATCTTCGATGTACTACTATGAAGCTCGCTAGCTCATTTGTGTGTCGCAAATAATCTAGCTATCTGTTTTCTTTCGGCTAAACTTGATTCTATAGAAATAATAAAATCTGTTTTGCAAGAGATTAAGCATGTCGATCTGCATGTGAGATCTATCGATCTGACTTCAACTCCTATATATATATTAATGGTAAATAAAAGAATTAATTAGATATATTGAAATTCAAGGAAGACAAACTGCCTGTTCAATACTGTTAGAACCATATCTTCACCCACTGATTCAGCAACAGATAAACGTTCAGTTCCGGATAAGCTTGTGGCTGAGAAGAGGGCTCCTTGGAATAGGACTCATTGAACCGATTGTAGCAGTCAAGAGCCACATGACCAGTCCTGTTGCAGACTTGGCAAACTGGGCGATGGGAGTTGCTGGAGGAAGAGCCACGGCCAGAGGAACTTGAATTTCCACGCCCCCTGCCACGGGAGCTACGGCCAGAGGAAGACTGACCAAAGTGATAGCCACAAGCTTATCTCTCTGCTTCCTCTGCTGGTACTGATTTGAACTGGTACCCTGATTCTGGAGCAACACACCATCTTACTTCAGACCTTGAGAATTTGAATCTCAAAGTTGATGACTACACGGGCTCGGATCAGATTCGTGTGGGGAATGGTAAGGGACTGTCAATCACCCATATTGGTAACACTCGTCTCTCCTTTCCTCATTTCAATTTTGATGTTCTTGATGTCTTACATGTCCCTCAGATTTCCAAAAATTTAATCTCTGTCCACAAGTTTACCAAAGACACTAATACCTTTTTTGAGTTTCATCCATTCTACTTCCTTTTGAAGGACCGCCGCACGGGGAGATTTCTACTCCACGGGCCGAATAAAAATGGCCTCTACCAGTTTTTCCGTTTTGCAAATAAGCCTCATGCTTCTGCCTTAGTAGGTGAGCGTGTTTCTGAGTCTCAATGGCATTCACGATTGGGTCATCCGGCTTTCAAGATGGTCCGGCGTGTTCTTGCCACTTTTCATCTTCCAGTTGCTTCTTCCAGAGATCCTGAGGTCTGTCCTGCATGTCTCAGTTCCAAGAGCAAACAGCTTGTTTTTCACAATTCTGTATCTATTGCCACGTGTCCTCTTGCTCTAATTTTTACTGATGTATGGGGTCCAGCCCCAGTTTTATCTAGGTCTGGATTCAAATATTATGTATCTTTTCTTGATGCTTATAGCAAATACACGTGGCTTTATCCTATTTGTTCCAAAAGTGATGTTAGTTCCATATTTTTAAAATTTAAAACGTATGTTGAACGTTTTTTTGATTCTAAAATTAAATCTGTGCAATCTGATTGGGGTGGAGAATATCGTCCCTTAAATAAATTGCTTCAGCAATTTGGTATTCTCCATCGTGTGTCTTGTCCTCACACACACCAGCAAAATGGTGCAATTGAACGCAAACATCGTCATATTGTTGAAACTGGATTATCCTTATTGTCTCATGCCCATTTGCCTTTCACTTTTTGGGATGATGCTTTTTCAACTGCCTGTTATCTCATTAATCGAATGCCTAAACCAGTTTAAAAAAATAAATCTCCTTTTCAAACACTTTTTAAGTGTTCTCCGGATTATCAATTTCTTCGGGTTTTCGGCTGTGCTTGTTGGCCAAACTTGCGTCCCTACACTTCTCATAAGTTACAACCTCGGTCTTTATTGTGTCTTTTTTTAGGCTACAGTCCTCTTCATAAGGGATACAAATGTTTGCATTTCCCACGGGTCGCCTTTATATCTCACGTGATGTTGTTTTCAAGGAACATATTTTTCCTTACACTGCTGGGCCGTCTCCCTTACCAGCCCAGCCCTCAATTTCCCAACAGCCCATCGTGTTGCCTATTCTTTCTCATCTGTCACCCACTGATGATCCTTCCTTATTAAATGGGCCTTCTTCATCTCACGCTCCTCAATCACCCGATCTGCCCAGCTCTCTTCGTTCATCTCCAGATTCTTCTTCTGCCGAGTCAACGTCTTCCCCTCCTTATGCGATTCCGGATCTCCAGTCTTCCTCTCTTCCTACTTCAACTTCTCTGCATCCCATGGTTACTCGAGCCCGCAATCGTGTCTCCAAGCCCAAGACTTTTATTGATGGCACCATTCGGTACCCACTTCCCCGAGCTCTTCTTGCTGAGTCTTCTCCTTCTGAGCTCGAGCCTACCTGTTATTCATCAGCTATGAAAGACATCAATTGGCGACAGGCTATGAATGCTGAATTCGATGCTTTACTAAAGAATCACACTTGGAAACTCGTTCCACCTGAATCGGCCACCAATATAGTTGGCTGTAAATGGGTATTTCGACTGAAGAGGAAAGCGGATGGTTCAATTGATCGTTATAAAGCGAGGCTCGTTGCTAAAGGATTTCATCAGCAACCGGGTATTGACTATGGTGAGACTTATAGTCCTGTAATCAAGCCCACTACGGTACGCATTGTCCTCTCTATTGCTCTGTCTAATGGGTGGCCAATCCACCAAATTGATATTCAGAATGCATTTCTTCATGGCAATCTGTCAGAGAAGGTCTACATGACCCAACCCCCGGGATTTGCACATCCCCAATTTCCTACGCATCTCTGTTATCTTTCAAGAAGGCACTGTATGGTCTTAAACAAGCACCACGGGCTTGGTTTTCAAGACTTAGTTGCAAATTATTGGCACTCGGTTTTCATGGCTCCCAGTCTGACACCTCTTTGTTCATATATAAATCTCCTACTCACACTATGTTTGTGCTGATTTATGTGGATGACATTTTAATTACCTCATCTAGTTCTCTGGCTATTCGTGACTTATTGCTTAGTTTACATAAGGAGTTTGCTGTCAAAGATTTGGGGACATTCAATTTTTTCCTTGGCATTGAAGTTATACCCTGCTCTCGTGGGGTTTTACTGTCTCAGCATCGTTATATTATGGACATTCTTCGTCGCACCAATATGCTCGAGGCTAAACCAGTGCACTCACCTATGGCTTCATCCACTCATCTGTCTGCCTTTGAAGGGGATTTGTTTTCTGATCCTATACTTTTTCGCAGCACTGTTGGGGCTCTCCAGTACTTATGCATTACTCGGCCAGATATCTCTTTTTGCGTGAACAAGTTGTCTCAATTCATGCACAAGCCGACAGACACTCACTGGCAAGCTGTCAAAAGGCTCTTGCATTATCTCAAGCAAACTATCCAATTTGGTCTTCATTTCAATCGTTCCTCTTCGGCAGCCATCCAAGCCTTCTCCGATGCTGATTGGGCTGGTAGTCGTGATGATCGGCGCTCCACGGGTGGCTATTGTATTTTTCTTGGTGATAATCTGATTTCATGGAGTTGCCGTAAGCAACACACTGTTGCGCGTTCTAGCACCGAAGCCGAATACAAAGCTCTTGCGAATACTGCTGCGGAACTCGTGTTTTCTCAGATAGTGCTGAATTGATAGCCCTGAGGATCAACTGATCCTGCATAGTCCAGTGAAGACAAGCTGGATTGGGGGAAGTAGTTGTCACTCCATCTTTGGTGGAGGTAATTGTCGGAGATGGGCAAGGGTAGGTGCCATCAACATATCCGAATAAATTGCCTCCCTTGAGGTGAGGAACAATTTGAGGCAGCCAAAGGGGATAGTTATCTCGAGTAAGCTTAATAGGATTGAAGTTGGTGAAGGTAACAAGTGCTGGTGGTTGAAGCTGAGTAGAAGTTGCCATAGCAGAAGAAAAAAAAAATGACGTTAATCACTATGGCTCTGATACCATGTAAACTTTAGGAATTGTTTGTTGTTGCTGCCTTACCAAATACTGGTTAAGGTCATTGTATTATATAAGGAAAGTAGTTACAAAAGATAATTACATTTGAAAATTAAGAGCGGTAGAAGAAACCTATACACAACAAACTTATCTAATGTTTGAACTTAAAAGAGTGGGCTGCTTATCCGGAACTGAACGTTTATCTGTTGCTGAATCAGTGGGTGAAGATATGGTTCTAACATTGCCCCCTCAAGGTCAACGGTATAGGATGAACGTTGAGCTTGGAACGAAGAAAAGCAAACCGAGCAGAAGAGAGGGGCTTGGTGAAGATGTCAGCCAGTTGGTCTTTGCTGGAAATAAAATTAATGTGCAGAGTCTTCTTGGCAACCATGTCACGAACGAAACCAACCCTTTGATTTCTTTTTTTTTTTTCAAACAAAGGTTAATCCAAAGAGTCTTATGATGGGCACGTACGGTCACATCAACCAGTAAAACAGGCCAGAATGCGACTTAATTTTAGCATTACTCTTTCATTTTAGTTTCTTTGATGTCTATACGAATACTTCTTAATTACTGGATGCTGAGGCAATTAGCTGGAAATTCACTATTTGTGGGAACCAAAAACCAAATTTTAATAGTCGTGGAAACGGAAAGTAGTTACATTCTTGTTATTTTTGCCTTTACTTGGTTCGATTTGAAGTACCTACCTCTTTTTAACAAGGAAAATATTTGAAGTTGTATAATTTTTACTACAATCTCTTATAAAATGAAGTGATAGTCCACATAAACTATAATTGAATTTAATTGTTTAATGGTGATACGTGAATTACCACATCAGTGCTGCAATCTTATAACAAAGTGAAAGCAATTTTCTCTTTGATCAAAGGAAGGAAAAATAATTACCAAAATCTAACGGTAAAACAAATCATGTGCGCCCATGGGCTACCATGAGCTTAGAGAACCTTCTATTTGTTAGTACAGTTACACTTCAACTCTTTCTATTTTTATGAATTTTTTTTTTTTCCTGATGAATGTTGCAGTACTCGTGCTCTTTTTAATTTAGATTTTATCGTTATTGTTTTTGAAGTGAATTGTGTCTAAAGATATTAATCTATTTTGTTTTTCCTTTTTTATTTTTTGGTCGTTCTTGCAGAAACGATTTTAATTAGGAAGAAAACCAAAACATGGCTCTGAATTACATAGGACGTAGAGGTGTTACAATAATTGATATCAAAGGCTTGGCGTGTTCAATGGAACGTAATACGGATGATTAATGTGATAAGTGATACGTGAATTATCACATCAATTTGTAACAAACATGTACTAGTATTCTGGCAGCAATCTTATAACAAAGTAAAAGCAATTTTCTCTTTCAAAAGAAGGAAAAATAATTACCAAAATCTAAGGGTAAAACAAATCATGTGCGTGGCATGGCCCATGGGCTACCATGAGCTTAGAGAACCTTCTATTTGTTAGTATAGTTACACTTCAACTCTCTTTTTTTTTTTAATGAATGTTGCACTCATGTTCTTTTTAATGTAGATTTTATCGTTATTGGTTTTTAAGTGAATTGTGTCTAAAGATATTAATCTATTTTGTTTTTTCTTATTTGTTTTTGGTCATTCTTGCATAAACGATTTGAATTAGGAAGACAGGAAAGAGAACCAAAACATGGCTCTGAACATAGGACGTAGAGGTGTTACTACAATTGATATCGAAGGCTTGGTGTCTTCAATGGAACGTAAGATGCAGCCAAATGCTTTGTTTATGTCCCCTACTAAGGCCTGCATCTTCAAAACCCCCGCTGTCCTGCCCAGGCATAAAAAAGAAGCTTATATCCCTGATGCATTTTCTATTGGGCCTCTCTATCATGGCTGTCAAAACTTGAACGCCACCGAAAAGATTAAAGCCAAGTATTTGCAAGACCTTATTGATCGATCGCCCATTCCGTCCATGAAGTTGAGAGAGCTCATCAATTCTGTCCAGGCTGTGGAGAAAGAGGCCCGTGACTGTTATGCCCAAAGAATTTGTCTACACCCCATATGAATTCGTGGAAATTTTGGTGATTGATGCTTGCTTTATTCTTGAATTATTTTACAGGGATGCTTTCCGCGATATTAAAGATATGTATAGAAATGATGACCCTATTTTCACCATGCCCTGCATGCTCCGATTCCTACAGCACGACTTGATATTGCTTGAAAATTAACCAGGTACCTTGGATGGTACTCGACCTTTTGTACAACAAGACCAAGGACCCTGGTCACCAAAAGACACTAATTGAACTTGCCAAGTCATTTTTTGCTAACACTTTTTCATCCAATTTGCCATTTCCAAATAACTCTGTTCAAGACGTCAAGCACATTCCAGACTTGTTAAGAAAATGGTTAATTTCAACATCAAGAGGAGAGGAAGACGGTGGATTAACATAATGGAAATTGATGCCAAAATGGTTGGTTTCAACAGGAGAAAATCAGGAGGAAGGCAGACTACATTGGAAACTCGTGCCTTCTGCTACAACGCTCCTAGAGGCTGGAGTCAAATTCAAAAGGGGTTCGCCTAATAAATGCATCTTAGATATCAAATTTACATATGGTTTCCTAGAAATCCCTCAATTACTGATTCATCATACAACAGAAACTGCTTTTCGAAATCTTATAAGCTTTGAACAATGTTACTATAGTGAAGCCAGGGTCACTTCCTATTTGATATTTCTCGACAACCTCATTAATACTTCCAAGGACATAGAGATGCTGTGCGAGAGAAAGATCGTTGATAACTTGTTGAATCCTGAGGATGCAAACCAAGTTCTTCAACAAGCTTTACCATGATACTTACATGGCTAAATACCCTTACGAAAATCTTGGTTTGCAAGTGAATACATATTGCCAACGCAAGTGGCCAAGATTGCGTGCAGTGCTTGTGCACAATTATTTCGGTACTCCATGGGTTATTCTTTCAACGTTGACTACTTTTATCCTCGTCGTCCTCACTTTCTTACAAACTTACTATAGTATAGAATAGTAGTAATGCATGTATTGAAATGTTTGATTTCATTCTCTTATATATTTTTTGTTTATCTTTGTACAAAAAATATACAAATTTATCATTAAATCTGTAAATCTCACAGATTTAATAGTGAATTTGTAAAAGAGATAGACAAAAGATATACAAAAAAATGATACCAAACACATCTCATTTAAGAAACATTAGACTGGTCATTTTATAACATATTTTCATATTTGTTTGTTTTTTTATTCTTGCACTATACTTCCTATTTGTTGCCTTGTTGGGGAGTAGTACATCTACTCTTGTTTGTGTGCTTGTAACCCTTTCTCACTATTAATGAGTTAAAAAAATTAAAAAAATTAAAAAAATTAAAAAAATTAAAAAAATTAAAAAAATTAAAATTGTATAATTGATCTCCCTAATGTCCTTCTCAATGTCCATTGTGAAAAGAAAGGATAGTTATTTGCTTTGGAGTATGCATGTGTTCTAATGTTGGTTCAAACGAGTTGATTGTGGATTGTGTAAACCAAATCAGCGTACGCAAAGATTTGTAACAACTAATTATTAAAATTGCAGGAAGAAGAGATGGCAAAGTTTTTCAAAACTCTTTTAACGTTTCAAATGCTGAAAAATAGTTTTCAATAAGAAAATGCCTGGAAAATTAATTGACATTAAAGATGGTGGATCATATTCAGATTAATGAGAAAGTCACATTAATCTCTACTACAAAGACCTCATGGACGGAGCATAGCAAAATGAGTGGAACATAACAAAATGAGCGGAGGAAAACCACGAAAATTCTCTATTTGCTGTTTTCTCTGAATTGCATAATTTTTAACAATCTCAACATGCATAACATTAGAAGACATTGACCAAAGTAGACAACAACCCTTGCTTTTCATAATTCAAATATATCAGAAAGGACATTTGAGAGACCAATCATACAAAAAGTTTTATAAAGAAGTAATACTATTTTTTATGCCGTACAAAGTTTGTAAGAAGGTCAAGATCAATAGGATAATAGCGGCCAATGTGGAGAGAGCGGCCCATGGTGTGTTGAAATAATTGCGCACAAGCACTGCACGCCATCTAGGCTACCTACGTTCGCAAAATCTATTTACTTGCCTGCGAAGGTTTGTGTAGTAGTAGTGATCCACAAAAGTGTCATGGTAAAGCTTGTTGAAGAACTAGGCCGCATCCTCCGAATTCAACCAGTTCTCAATAATGTGATTCTCGCATAGAATATCCATGTCCTTGGCAGAATTAATCAAGTTGTCTAGGAGTATGGCGTAGGAAGTGATCCTACCTTCACATTTTGGAGTAACATTGTTCAAAGCTGATGAGATTCCGAAAGCCAGTTTTTGTGCCCTCATGAATTAGTAATGGAGGAATTTCCAACACGCCATCTATAAATTTGATGTCCAAGATGCTTTGGGACGTACCACTTTTGAATTTGATTCTAGCCTCCACGAGGCTCGTAGCAGTAGGCAGGAGTTCCCATTCTCCTATGCTTTCTTTCTTTTCTTCAGTAAATAAAGTTGACAATTTTCTGTTCAGGCCAACAAAATGCATGCTTGATGCCTTCGATATTCATGTTGGACCGAACAATATTAGTAGTCAACCAAATGGTTGAAACCTTCTGTAAAAGGGTGTTATCCAAGAAATTCATGGCAAGTAGAATTAGGGGAATGCAGCGGTTAGAATCCTTGGTCATGTTGAACAAAATCTCAAGTACCATCCAAGGTACTTGGTTTTCTAGCAATATCAAGTCATGCAAAAGAAATGCTATCATGCAGGACCTGCTGAAGATAGGGTCATCTTCTTCTCTAAGCTCCTCATCATCTAATTTGTGGAACAACTCAATAAGAAAGCAACCATCAATTACCAAAATTTTTACAAGTTGTTCTGGGCTGTAATGTATTGCTTCAGCATAACACTCACGAGCCTGTTTCTCCACCTCCATGATGGAAGTGACCATAGTTCTTAGCATTGTATCCGAAGAGTGTGAGTGAGAGATAAGGCCTTGCAAATACTTGGCTTTTATTTTTTCTGTGGTTTTCAAGTTTGGACTGCAATGATGAAGAGGCCCAATAGAAAATGCATCGGGGATAAAAGCTTTTTCATTATGCCAGTAGAGAATGGCAGGGGTTTTGAAGATGCAACACTTAGGCGGCATGAGCAAATCATGGGGCATCATATCTTTTAATGAAGACTCCAAGCGGTCGATATCAATTCTAACACCATCTTCTTCGTTCACAACCATATGTTGGATATGTTTTCTGTTCAATTTTTGCCTCCTAAAGTTGTTTCTTTAGGAGTGACAATCATTTTTGTAAAAAAAAAATTACCCATTATAATTATGAGCATAGAATTCATTCAAAAAAGAGAATAGTGTAACAATAACAGCTGAAAAAAAATGTTCTAAATTCATAATAGCTTGTGGCACAGGATCCATTTTGCCCTTAATGTGAGTGAGAAGAATGTGTAGGTAATTATTTCCTTGCTTTTGAAAGAAAAAATTAATTTGACTTTGTTTAGAAAAAAGGCAGTATAAGTATTTCAAATGGTACCAAATTAAGTCAAAAAAAAAGAGAAAAGAAGGTAGCATTAAATTCACATACAAGATTAGAATGCAACTTCTTGCCGGCCGGTTCCACCACTCTCTAAATTTGGTTTTTGGTTCCGACAACGAAGTTCCAGACTACCTTGAGGATCCTACAAAAAAAGTTCATATATATAGACCCATTAAAGAAATTTAAATGAAATTCTAAGAATATTTTTCAGATAATGTATAGTCCTACTCAAGAAATCCAAGCTTTAGACAACAAAATGGGTAGCTCTTATTTATCCCAAAACAAAAAAGAAAAAGAAAAGAATAATGAATAGCTCTTACGCTTAGTGAACATGACAATTCTTCCTAGAACAATTAAATCTCTTTGGAGAAGTTAAACTCATCTTACTCCTTTCTTACCTTTCACTCCTTTTCATAGACACAAGAGGCATGCTAAGATATTGAATATACATTTTGCTGGCGTCTTTGCAATAGGAGTTGAAGTAACCCATTATGATAAATTGGATCAGATTTTGCAGTGAAAGAAGATGTTACTCTTCACATGATCAATTAGTATAATAAACAAGGAGAGCAAGATATGAAGATGCTTAAACTAATGCAAAACAGATTTTACCATTTCAAGGGGTATAAACGAGCCGAGTTTGAGTGAATACTGTTTACTTAAGCTCGACTTGTTTGATTTTTTCTCAAGCCCGAACTAGACACAAGCCTCGTTTTTGTGTTCGAGCTTGGCTTACTATCCCCAGTACAAACTCAAGTTCAAACTCGATCATTTTGGCTGAGTTTGAGCTCGGCTCGAGTCAAACCTCTCGAATTCGATGAGCAGGTGGGCGTTCCGAGCAGGGGGTTGTGAGCATGGTTGTGGCATTTCATGTCGACCTCAGACTCGGCCTAGTGGAACATCTGGAAGGAGTAGATGGATCGAAAAGTTGAAAAAAAAAAAAAAACTTGAATCAAAGAAATAGGGACAAAGCTCTACATCTGATGAAGTCTCACGTGAACAACCGTTATGTCTAGAACGGTGCAAGGAAGAAGGAGACTTCCTTTGTTGCAGAAGAGTTATGTTCAAATGATAAATGTGAAAACAAAAGGGCAAGAGGCCGAGGCGTGGATTTCAAAGGGTTGCTGACAATTATGGCGAGTCCATGCTTCGAGGTAGATGTACTTGCACGAGATGGGAGAGTTTTGGAAAGAGTGCATTGACTTTGCTCTATCATTGCTGGAACGCAGAAGAGAATCAATGAAATAAAAATTGTTAAAAAGTGATTCATGAAATAAAATTTAGAGTTGATCTTGAAGGAAAAAAAGAAAAAGAAAGGTAAGTTAAGAGCATTCTCATCTTACTCTTTACTTTTATTCTCTATTTTGAGGATAAAATCATTTTTTTTTTTATTTTAACTATTCACTTTTTCTAAACACCTACATCCGGCTCCCTAAACTAGGGATCCACTTTTATTTTTTTTATTTTAGATATAATATTTTTAGAATTTTTTTATTCTTTCTTCAAAAAAAAAAATAAAGAAAATTGAGAAAAGCAAAAAGTTTGAGAGAGAAATTAATATTTTATTAGAAAAATAAGAGTATGGAGTAAAATAGCTTCATGCACCCTATTTTTTTCTTCAAAGTAGAGAGCCAAATGGAAGCAATAAAATTATCTAAAATCAATTTTGGCTCTTTAAAATAATAATTTTTCTACTTTAAAAAGCTGGATGAAAATGCTCTAACAAACACAGTCGTCATCTGCAGGGGCTAAATAGCTGATTGGGCTTGATTGAGTACGACTATACGAGTGTTGCATTTTCAACATGTAAGATCATCTCCAATAGAATAAGCAAATATCTTATTATCAGCCTTTTTTTTTTTTCTCTCCAATAGAATAGTTAAATTGTAATTTTTCTTGTAAAAGGAACAGTAAATAAGCTCATGAGCTACTTTCTCCACGGCCATGATAAAATTGATGAGATCTCTTAGCTTTGTTTTTGCCGTCCAATTTAACAGAATTGCCTAATAGAAGGGAGATATTACAAAAAATTTAAACTTAGATACACTAAATTGATAGAGTTTGAATTTTAGAAAGATATTACAAAAGCCGTGGCATTTTCAAGGGGTGTAAGTAAGTAAAGTTATTCATAATTTTTTTAAAGTTTAGATTTGATTTTACTTTTTTTATTTTTCTCATTTTCATGAAAGACTTTAAATCAAATCTAAACTCTTTTAAAAAGAAAAAAAAAAAAAGCCAAAATAGGTGTTGAAGAGAGAGTTATCTTACTAACCTTTTCTCTTTCCAATTAATGCACAAACCAACCTAAAAGTTATGGTTTGAAGAGTTTATGAATTTAGTTTGTAAATTAAATGATGAAAGGGAAAGTAGGATATCCTCATTCCAAAACTTTAGGATATATTTGGTACATGAAATTGTTATTTTTTTAAATAATCTTTATTAATAATAGAATAAATAAAATAAAATAACGTTAGAATAGTTATTCCTCCATAATTATTAGAATGATTATTATAAGACAAATTTATTTTACTTCTTAATAAAGACTATTTTAAACAATAATCATTATGTCTCCCAAACATAACTTTAATATTTTATTTTTATTAAAATCATTGGCAACACACAATTGCAGAAAATTTGTAAGGGATCCTGATCGTCAGGCCTAACCCATGATTCTTTCTTCTAGCGCTATTAGGATTATTTACCTTAAAGTAATGCTCAACATTAAACTCTCATTTTACTGGATTAATATGACAATAATTCTTTAATTACTTGTTGTTTAAAAATCAAAAAAATAAAAAAAAAAAAATCATAAAAAAAAAAAATTTGATTAACACTATTACCTAAACTCAACAGATAAAAGTAAGATTCAGGTGTATCATTACCATGTAAGTAGAAAGGAAATCACACGAAATCAAAGAAAGCAATCGAGTGTGCTCTCATCTACCGAGTGCAATTTATATATTTAATAAATGCTCGACATAAATTAAAAACACAAACCACAATCAACTCCTTTGATAAAAAGATTGCATACTCCAAGCAAACCACATGTCCACAATCAATCATGTCTTTTCATAATTAAAGCAAACAATAATTATTTCTTTTCATAATTGACATTGAAAAAGACATTGGAGGACAAATTATATAATACTTCCAAATTTTTAATGGATAAGGCTTGGGTGGTGTAACATCACTCAAATCAAATTTATTTTTAATATTGATATAAGTATAACATTATTTTTTTATGTGCATATGCACTGTAAATATTTTTATTTTATTATACTAATATAATAGTATTTATCAATTTTTACTAGGCTGATGTGATAATATATATCAATATTTATTAAAAAATAAATAAAAATTCAAGAGTTAATAATCATTGCCATATTAGCCTAGTAAGATAAAGGAAGAATGAAAGTTTAGTATCTAGAATTATTCTCCAAAATTAGATATGTTTTGTGAATATGTTTCAGGGTTTTTTTTTAATTTTATTTTTTTTAATTTTTTGGTTTTAAAAAGTAATTTGATGTAATTTAAAATTAAAACCTGTTTTTGTATTTTTAAGAATATTTTGTTGTTTTTATTTTGAAAGAATAAATAAATGTCAAGAAATAAAAATGCTACGAAACGGAGCCTTGACTTGACACCAGCATTGTGGTAAGAGAAATATTACGCGCACTCTTATTCCCACTCTCCCAAATGCTACAAACACCCAAGCATTGATTTTAAAAATAGAGCTTGAGGTGAGTTAGTATTATATAAAATAATACTATACACCACACTTTCATTCAACTTTTATCCCACCTTGCCAATTAACCAATGAATTATTATTATTATTTTTAAAAAAAACAATGATTGGTCTAAAAATTGATTAACGGTGCCACATCAACAAAATGAGACAAAAGTGTGGTATATATCATTTTTCATTTATAAATGCCTTCATTTTATTCCCTCCCTTTTTTTCCTGTAACCTTTTTTTTCCATTCAATTGAAAAAAAAAAATTNCTCAATATATAAATACATTTAATTTTGAAAACTTTCTAACGAGAAGAAAATGCATAAAGAAAACAACACTTATTTCTTTTCAGTAAGACACTGAAAATGACATCGGAGGGATCAATTATTTTTTCATCCTGTAGAAAGTTTGAAAGAAGGTGAGGATCAATAGGATAGCACCGACAAAAGTCGAAAGAATGGCCCATGGAATCTTGAAATAATTGCGCACAAGCACGGCACGCCTTCTAGGCCATATGTGCTGGCAAATTTCATTCATGGGTTCTTATGACGAGTAATAATACAAGTCACCCTTCATGTCTACCTTGTGTCTATTAAAAGTGACATGGCTTTTAAAATTATTATTAGATCAAAAGTTAATAATTATCAATCATAAATTCAATGATGATTTTAAAAGCCACATCACTTTTGGTTGACACAAAGTAAACATGGAGGATAACATATATAATTACTCTCTTGTGACATACACTCCACAAAAATATCTTAGCTGAATTGTGCAAATTCAAGCTCCAAAATTAAACATTAAATTCTATTGCTTTTCACACAAGTTGATCCTTCTCCTTGCAGTCAAGGGCGGACCCACCTTTATAAGTAGGGGGATAATCAAGTATTGTTCTTTTAATTTGTTTTTTGTTTTTTGTTTTTTTCCTTTTTTTGAATTGTTGTGTTTTTATGTAAGTTTTTTGCTTAGTTATTAGTTTATGCAAAAAAATATATGGTGCAAAGCCAATTTAGTTTTATTATCTTGCTTGAAAATGGATGGTTTTCTAATCATTGTTGTTAAAAGTGATATGACTTTTAAAATTACCATTAGATCAAAAGTCAATAATTATCAATTATAAATTCAATGATGATTTTAAAGGCTACATCACTTTTGGTTGACACAAGGTAGACATGAAGGGTGACATATATAATTACTCTCTTGTGACATACTCTCCACAAGAATATCTTAACTGAATTGTGCAAATTCCAGCTCCAAAATTAAAAGTTACATTCCATTGCTTTTCACACAAGTTGATCCTTCTCCTTGCAGTCAAGGGCGGACCCACCTTTATAAGTGGGGGGACAATCAAGTATTGTTCTTTTAACTTTTTTTTTTTTCCTTTTTTTGAATTGTTGTGTTTTTATGTAAGTTTTTTGCTTAGTTATTAGTTTATACAAAAAACATATGGTGCAAAGCCAATTTAGTTTTATTATCTTGCTTGAAAATGGATAGTTTTCTAATCATTGTTGTTACTGTTTTTATATCTACTAGCTTTCAGATTTTTTTTTTTTTTTAATAAAAAAAGGAAAGCTTTTCTCCCATAAATTAATGGCATAAAAAATCAATATTACCAATTAGAGCATAAATTAAATTTTTTTTTATTTGAAATTTTACGTACTAATTAATTGTTGCAATAATTACAAACACATATAAAAAGACTATATATATTTTATTTAAATTCGTTTCCCCAAAACATAAATCCTAATTCCGCCTTTGCTTGCAGTAGATTGTGCATTTCTTTCTCCATATGATAAGTACTGTGTACAGTAAAATCTCCTGTTGTAGTACATCTCCAAAACAATATATCAGACGTTGGCTACTAAGAGCATTCCCAGCAGCTTCCCTGTCATTTTTCCTAAATTTTTCTAAATTTAGGGAACCAAATTACTTTTTACTTCCCTATCTAAAAACACCCCACAATAGATTCCCTAACCATTTCCTTATATCATTAAAATAATATTTTTTAATTTTAACAATTTTTTTCCTGATAACTTCGTCGTCTCCGTCTCCCTCTCAGTTCGTCGTCTCCGACTCTCCCTCTCGCCTCCGCTCTCTCTCGTCTCCGCTTTCTCCCTCTCTTCTCCGGCTCTCCCTCTCGCCTCCGGCTCTCTCTCGTCTCCGGCTCTTTCCCTCTCGTCTCCGGCTTTCCCTCTCGTCTCCGGCTCTCCCTCTCGCCTCCGTCTCTCTCTCGTCTCCGGCTCTTTCCCTCTCGTCTCCGGCTTTCCCTCTCGTCTCCGGCTCTCCCTCTCGCCTCCGTCTCTCTCTCGTCTCCGGCTCTCTCCCTCTCGCCTCCGTCTCTCTCTCGTCAGAGGTCTAGAAGTAACGTCTGTCTCTTTCTCGTCGGAGGTCCGATCTGTCTCTCTGTCTCCGGCTCTCTCCCTCACATCTCCGTCTCTCTCTCGTCGGAGGTCTGGAAGGAAGAAGCAGCGTGAAGTTCGTCGGAGGTCTAGAAGGAAGAAGAATTGTGGAAGGAAGAAGCAGCGTGAAGAAGAAGCAGCGTGTGAGAGGAGAGAGAGAATTTTTGTGAGTATAATAATCGGTGGGAACGCTACAATGCAACCCTATGCATTGGATTGCACTGTAGCGTTCCTAAGGGATAGGGAATTGATAGGGCTTCTGCTGTGGGAGACTTTTTGTAATTTTTTTGAACTTTTCCCTAAATTTAGAGAAGGAAACAACCTATAGGGCTTTTGCTGTGAATGCTCTAAGTGGTAGCTTGCAAATAATCCTTGCCTCGTTTTCCAAATATATCCTTTATTGGTGCCAAGTCCATTTAATATCTATATTAATGAGTTCACACACCTTAGCATTTGCCGATAAGATTTTTGCAGTTGTCCCATCTCCAATTCTTCACTTGAGTCCATGTTTAAGTAACTTTTTATGTCAATTATTTTAATAAATAAGAGTGTAAATTATTTAAAATACGTCATGTCAGTCGGTGCAACAAGAATATGATAAATTAGTGTGAAGAGTAATATTACTTTTTTCTATTTTAATTATTCACTTCGATAAATGTTACACACATTCTCATTCTCACACTCTTAAGTGCACACTCCATATGTGACATTAAAAAATACTATTAGATTTTGAATGAATCACTATTAAATTTTGAATTCAATAATAATTTTTAGTGTCACGTCAAAAAGTATACACTTAAAAGTACGTAGAGTTTCTCATTCACTTTTACTATTCACTTTAAATATCTTTTTATTCTTTATTTATTCACTTCACTACTTTTTTTTGTATTAGTTTATTTATGTATTTTTTATTGGATTTGGCTAGCACTATAGCAATTAGCCATCTTCTTAATTAAATTGATTAGTCGGATCGAGATAAATATTGCTTTTATTTTGGGGATGAATAATATTAAATTATTATTTAACTAGCCGAATTAACAAAAATATTCTTTAACTAGCCGAATTAGAATGCTAATTGCCAAACACTAGTTTTACTATGTACGACGTGACAACTGCAATATATGCATGTATTATGGTCTTGACCGAACGACCCAATTATTGATTACATCACATGTTTTGGTCCAACACTGCTTTGGTCCAATTACATGTAATCAATAATTGGGTTGGTCCAATTACATTGCTTTGGTTCAAGTTTTGTTGGTTTAGTAAATACACTAAATGAATCAAGCCCGAGTCAAATTAATTAATCCGAATTGAGTTTGAGCTTGTTTGCAAGCGACTTTATTCAATAAAGGCCCTTGTCTCGAGTCTTCGCATCCCAACACATTTTAAAAGTTAAATATTGTCAAATATAATAACAAGTTTAATTATATAAAGGTATCGTAGCTGATCCAATAATTTATGAGTTAATTAGTGAAGGAATATATCGGCCATAATTGTTAATGCTTTTTATATATATATATATATTTTTTTCTGAGACATCTACTTATATAATTATATTCACATCAAATGGAATTTTCTGGCCATCAATTAAGATAAAGCCTGAGCCCACCCAAAATTGTATTGGGCCCCTGCCCATGTACACACCCCAATGTCAAGAGTGGAGACGAAGTGAGGACTCGGTCAAGGCAGGTGTGCCTCAGGCCCACACCAGCTGTACGAGGTAGACAATTTTGGACCTTTGCTTTAACTATATGTAATCAATAGATGGGCCTGGGTCAGGACCCAGGACCATAAATTCATGCATTTATTTACAGTTGTCACGTTTTACATAGTACAACAGCGTTTGGCACGTGAACGTCGTTCATGGGCCGCAAAGCCCCATTTAAAGCTTGACAATGACCATTTAATCAATAGCTACCCCACCTTTATCCGAAACCATCCAATGGGAAGAGGTAGACATGCACGTGATCGGCCCAGATGCAATGAATTCATCTGCTTTTGCTCTTCCCAGGTGCTCACTACCAAGTCAATTGGAAGTCGTGTCAGGCGTTGTGTCCACTTTCGTCAGTTTCCAACTCTTAAATCTTGGGGGTGGGGGAGGGGAATTGAGATATTAGCAACTTTTTTTAAAAGAATATGTGATCGTGGTGTATAATCGGTTGTGGTTGTGGTTATTTTTTACAAACCGCAATTATAATCGAAGTTTTCGGTTATTCACTTTTAAACAATAGGCCGGTTATGATTGTCACTAACTGATTTTAACGTGGTTTTAAATAAGTTATAAAAACTTGTTACTAATCGGTAACCAATTTTCAACTAATAGATTTTTTGGACGATCTTTTAATTTTTTGAACATCTTTTTAGACTATTTTAAATTCATTTTTAGTTCTTTTTAGAGCTATTGAATAAAGAAAAAGACCAATTACCATAGCCTTAGCAGCTTCAACCACATGGGATATGATAAACAAAAGAAGCAACAAAGGAACTCACGCTCGCTAGCAGCTCAAGGGGATTGAAGACAACAAGAGAGAGTACCTTTGTTGACAGAGAAGGTCTCAAAAGGCCAATGTTATCTCATTTTTCGGAACCTAGTTTTTTAAGTTTGATATATATATAAACCGATTACCGATTATTCGGTTATTAATCGGTTTTTTTATTACCTATAACTGGTAACCGCAATTAGCCTCGGCGGTTATCCGATTATCCGGTTGTGATTAATTTCGATTTTTCAGTTATCCGGTTATTTTCGATTATCCAATTATTAACGGTTAATAACTGTCCCGCTTGTACACTCTTATATGTGAGAGACTCTACCTGATATACACATGTCGAATGGGTAGCTTATCTTATATGTGCTATTCAATGTACTAACAATTTTAGTCGAAAATTACTCGAAATCCTTATCTTCAATCCTTTATATGCATTTCTCGTTCTGACAGCATTAACGTATGTGGCTTTGCATTTTTTTTTTCTCTTTCTTTTTCTCATAATATTATTTTTTTGGAGAAATTTCATTTAGGCTCCTCAAATTTTGGCCCGTTTTGACATACTCTCTTGAACTTTTTTTGCTCTCACTTTGGTACCCTGAACTTATAATTTCTCTCACTTTACCCCCTCTGTCTTGATTTACCGTTAAATCCTGTTAAAATTCTCAAAAAAATACCCATATATATATAAAATTATGGTATTTCCTTTATTCTTTCTTTTCAGTGTTGGCATGAAGTAAATTTAGAAAGAAGAATCATATGAGTATGGGAGATTTAGGTTACGAGCCTTTGTAATCGATCTCGTGACTGGCCCTTGTAGCGCCAAATTTGCAGAATCAATCTTACGTAATTTGCCTACGATGGTCTGTGGTTTTGTGGAGAATGAATGGATGAGGAGTTTAAGAGGGACCTCACCTCCGATGCAAGAGTTGATTGATAAGTTTTTTTTGGGAAAACTTTACTTACACTTCTCAAAGTATAAGTGATTTTTCAATCCTAATGTCAAAGTTTAAAAAATTTATAATGTCAATATTTCATGTTTTAACCCTTTTTAATTTTATTATTATTTTTTGTTAAAATGCCAAAAATACCTTGTTTTTGATAAATTGAAAATTCAAAAATGCCTTGGATTC
Source organism: Betula pendula (assembly GCA_900184695.1). Lineage (NCBI taxonomy): Eukaryota > Viridiplantae > Streptophyta > Magnoliopsida > Fagales > Betulaceae > Betula > Betula pendula. Next base: position 591,743 of record FXXK01000567.1, read on the forward strand.
ACCCACCGCCACGTTGTCGTTGCCTTTTTTCTTTTCTTTTTTTGAAATTTCACTTTTTTTGAAATGGCATTTTGACAAAAAAAAAAAAAGGTAAAATTAAAATGGACTAAAACATGAGATACCGACCTTTCAAATTTAAGTAATTATATACTCTACCCTTTTAACCTCCTTTGATGTGGTATGGTCCCACATAACATTTGGCGTATAAAAATAAGTTTTTTAGTTGAGGAATTAGTACGCCACATTAGCTTTTGGAGTATGGAATATGGAAGGGGGATAAAATGAAGTAGTATAAAATTATTTTAAAAATTTTTAAACTTCAAGATTATGATTGCAAAACCGCTTATATTTTGAGAGTATAAGTAAAGTTTTCCCCAATTTTTTTTTATGTCAAATTTTATTCAAGGACTTGATTCAAATAGACTTACAATGATTATTCCTAGTGCAAAACAAATTTAAACAAAGACTCCTCAACCAGCACCGAGACATCTTGAAGAAGATGTTCTCTTATTGACATATACGACTTCCTAAAATTAAAATACTTAAAAGACCTAACTAAACACTACTCCGGGACTATTTGAGAGGTAGGGAGAGAGATAGACTTCTTGTCCTAAGCATCGGAGGATTGCAACAATTTATTATTATTATTATTATTTGTGAGTAACAATTTATGCTTTTTAGTGTTGCTAACAAAAGATTTTTAACGGATATACACTAACTTCAGAGTTTCGCACAATCTTCAACGATAAGGGTCACTTTATTGCAAATAGTTTATCTTTCATCCAAATTTTCATGTATATAATTAAATTTTCATTGATTTATTTTTAAATTTACTATTAAAAATAAAATTGTCTAAGTAAACTTTTATATTTAGATTTATCTTTTAATTAATTGTTGATGAATATATATATATAATTGCATTTAACTACGATAATAAATAACAATGATTCTATTGAGCTCCAGTCAAATTTTAAAGGAGCTTGTGTCAAGATAGATAGAGCAAATATGCCTTTAGATACTTGCTCAAAAAAAAAAAGTACACATACTCGATCTCTTCAAACTACCACTTTATTGTCAATATTTTCCTCAAACTACCAATTGTGTTAATGTTACCCTCAAAAATATCTTTTATAAAATTTAAAAAATTCTTAAAATTATAAAAAATTCAAAAAAAAAAAAGGAAAAAAAAAGGGAGCCATCCCTTGATTTTTTTTTTAATTTTTTTATTTTTTATATATATAGAAAAAATATCCCCCCTAAACTACCACTCCTTGAATTTTTAATAATTTTTTAAAAAAACAAAATTAAATTTTAATTTTTTTTTTAGTTGAAGTTTTTTTTTTTTTCAAATATTTAAGGATATTTTTGTCTTATTGAAAAAATTTTATGGTCATTTTTGTCTTTTTACTGGCCTTGGGGGATATTGACATTTTTTTTGTAATAATTTAAGGAGGACATTGACACAATTGGTAGTTTGGGAGCTATTGACAATGAAGTGATAATTTAAAGAGGGTATATGTATTTTTCTCAAAAAAAAAATTATTACTATCCTAATTGTTTGAGACCAAATTCAAAGATCAAATCTAAAAAATGACAACATAATAAATTAAATTTAGGCATGAAAAAATAGATTACAAATTACATTTATTTGGTTTAAACACTAATTAAATTTTATCGAATTGTTTATTTATTTTATTCGTTATATTTTTTAATATTTTTAGTTAATTCTTATTCAACTTTTTTTTTTTTTTAAAAAAAAAAAATTCCCCTTTTAAACTTTTGCAGCAGCTCCCTATAGCTGTTTACCTTCACAAAATATAGGAAATATCTTAAAAACACACACACACACAAAAACCCATTTGCAATAGCTTCCCTAAATGTTGGGATGCTACAATATTACCCAATGTATAGGAAATTCTCTATACCTTTTCTATCCATTATTTTAACACCAAACTATTTTCCTCCCCTTTCTCTCATCTTTCCTCTTTTTGCATTTCATTAGGGATTGTGTTAGAACTTTGTAAAAAAAGTGAGGATTGTAAAAAAAGTGAGGATAAGTAGAGAATTTGTATTTTGTAAAAAAATAATATTTTTAATGACATAGAAAAAAAATAAGAGAAGATATTGTAGAGTATATCTGAATAAGGAAGAAAAAAATTAGTTTTGTTTCCAAATTTATGAAAAATTAAAAAAAAAAATTTACTATGAATGCTCTAAGTGGATTCTAAGACCGGAGAGGATCTGACCTGAAACTTGCAAGGCTAAGACTAGAGCATCGGCCCTTAGGGCTGTGCTAGATGGACTAGTTTCGGCTCAATAAAATTTTTGATGGGCTCAGGCTGGACCTTGGATGGCCCGAAATTTGTTTATCTCTTAAAAAAGTTGCATTAGGTGTGAATAGAACCAAAGAATGTTCCAACCCTTTAGCAAACTTGAGAAATAACTATCTAAATCAAGAATGAGATTTAAAGTTTTAAAAAATAAGATAACTTTTGTATTTACAAGAAAGAGTAATGCTTGTGTATTTATTTTATGTCTATTTTAGGGTCCTTTTAGTATACATGGACTAACTTTTTTATATTTTGAAAAGAGCAAGTGGAACCCAGCTTATGTTCAAAATGTAAGAAAGTTAGTTCATTTGTACTAGGACCCCAAAAAGGATATAAAGTAGATACACAAGCGGTACTTAGTTTTTCAATCGAAATGGTTTTTGGAAACGAATTGTTGTGATAAAAACAAAAATGATAGCATTTTCGTAAGTAATAAATAATGAAAAAAAGTACCAGATTTTTTGAAAAATAGAATTCTTAACTGAAAGGAAAGGAAGTGAATCCAACCTAAATGAAATAAAAATGAAATTAATGCACCCGAACTAAAACGTTAAAGGCTTAAAGCAATGGGAAGGGTGCTAGTATTTCCTAACTGCAACATTTGCAATTTATTCACGTTAATTCGGTTTACACAATCCACAATCAACCCGTCCCAACATTAGAATACATACACCAAAGCAAACAATGGCCCTTTCTGTTCATAATTGACAATGGAAAGGACATTAAAAAAAAAAAAAACAAAAGAAAAGTTTTACAAGGATCTAACACTAATTTTTTATGCCGTACAAAGTTTGTAAGAGGGTCAGGATCAATAGGATAATTGCGGCCAATGTGGAAAGAACAGCCCATGGAGTGTTAAAATAATTGTGCACAAGCACTGCACGCCATTTGGGCCAATGGCGTTTGCAAAACCTATTCACTTGCCTGCAAACGTCTGTGTGGCAGTAGATCACAAAAGTGTCATTGTAAAGCTTGCTGAAGAGCTGGGTCGCTTCCTCAGGATTCAACCAGTTATCAATTATTTTATTCTTGCAGAGAATATCCATGTCCTTGGTGGTAATAATGAGGTTGTCTAGGAGCATGACATAGGAAGTGAACGTATGATCACAATGGGGGTAACACTGTTCATAGCCAATAAGATTTCGAAAGACGGTTTCTGTTATGTCGTCAATTTGTAATGGAGGAATTTCTAGAACGCCATCATTAAATTTTATGTCCAAAATGCTTAGGGACGTCGTACCCCGTTTGAATTTGATTCCAGCCTCCACGAGGCTCGTAGCAGAAGGCAGGAATTCCCATTCCCGTCGTCCTTCTTGATTTTCTTTGGTACTTGATAAAGTTGACAATTTCTTGAACAGAGAACTTGATAAAGTCGACAATTTCTTGAACAGAGAACTTGATAAAGTTGACAATTTCTTGAACAGATGAACAAAATTGTTGGTGCCTCTGATATTGGTAGACAGATCCGGCTTGGGATCACTGCTTGATAAAGTTGACAAATTCTTCAACAGATCAACGAAATGCTTGATGCCTTCCAACTTGATACACTGATCCAACGTTGGATCTATTCTAGTTGATAAAAAGTTATTGTCCATGAATATCCTGGCAAGTGTAAGTAGGGTTAGGGGCTCATGGCAGCTAGAATCCTTCGTAAGGTTGAACAAACGCTCAAGTACCATCCAAGGTACTTGGTTTTCTAGCAATATCAAGTCATGGCACAGAAATTGTCTCATACAGGACCTGCTGAAAATAGGGTCATGTACTTCTCTAAGCTTCATATCAACTCTCCTGCGGAACAACTCAATAAGAAAGCAACCGTCAATTACCAAAATTTTGACAAATTGTTCTGGGTTGTAATGGATTGTTTCAGCATAACATTCACGAGCCTCTTTCTCCACCTCCATGATGGAACTAATGAGAGTTCTTAACATTGTATCCGGAGAGGGTGATCGAGAGATAAGGCCTTGCAAATATTTGGCTTTTATTTTTTCTGTGGCTTTCAAGTTTTGATCGCCATGATGGAGAGGCCCAATAGAAAATGCATCGGGGATAAAAGCTTTTTCATTATGCCTTTTGAGAATGACAGGGATTTTGAAGATGCAACTCGTAGGCGGCATGAGTGGATCTTGGGGCACCATATCTTTTATTGAAGACACCAAGCGGTCGATATCAAGTCTAACACCATCTCCTTCGTTCACAGCCATATGTTGGATTTACTTTCTGCTCAATTTTTGCCTCCTAAAGTTGTTTCTTTCGGAGTGAAAAATTTTTTAAAAAAGAAAGTAAAAACAAAACAAAAGAGATTTCAATCTTTAGGCACAATTCTATTCAAATATAAGAGAGAGAAAAAAAAAATTACCCATGCACTTAAGAGCATAACATTCATTCAAAAAAGAGTATTAGCCTAACACTAATAGCCGAAATAAATGTTCTAAATTCATCTGTTTGTGAGTGAGAAGAATGTGTTGGTCATTATTTCCATTCTTTTGAAAGAAAAAATTAATTTGAATTTGTTAAGAAAAAAAAGACAGTGCAAGTATTTCAAATGGAACCAAATAAAGGCAAAAATAGGTAGCATTAAATTCACATACAAGATAAGAATGCAACTACTTGCCGGTTCCACCACTCTTCAAATTTGGTTTTTAGTATCCAAATTAACAACCTTGAGGATCCTGCAAGAAAGTTTCATATAGACCCATCAATTAAAGAAATTTAAATGAAATTCTAAGAATACTTTTCAGATAATGTATAGTTCGATCTACTCAAGAAATTTCCAAGCTTTAGACAACAAAATGAGTAGCTCTTATTTATCCCAAAAAAAGAAAAATGAATAGCTCTTAGTGAACATGACAACGCTTCAGTTAAACTCATCTTACTCCTTTCTTACCTTTCACTCCTTTTCATAGACACAAGAGGCATGCTAAGATATTGAATATACATTTTGCAGGCGTCTTTGCCTGCAATAGGAGTTGAAGTAACCCATTATGATAAATTGGATCGGATTTTGCAGTGAAAGATCTTACTCTTCATAGGATTAAGTAGTATATATAATAAACAGTTTTTACTATTTCTATAGAAACATGTTTAGCATGAAGAAAACACCATAGGGTTTCTTTGCAAAACACAAATGAAAGAGCTTCATACACGCACATTGAAGATGATAATAGAAATTAGATTGAGTAGCAAAAGTGACGAGCTTAGAGAAAAAACTCTACAGCCATGAAAATAGATAAGGAGATAAAAGGATCCCAACCTCAATCTCTGTTCCCAGCAAAATGCTCAACTAAACTACCATATATAGTCATCCGTTTTGCAGTAGAAGTTTGGAGCTATATATATAGTGCTCTCTTTCCCGGTCACTTACCTTATTGATGGAATTGGAAGTAGTACGTGCCAACTACCATGCATGTGCGAAACACTTCAGGAAAACGAAGAAAAAAAAAAAGGAAAATGATTTTATTACAATTTTCATTCTATAGCATTACATAATTTGTAAAATAATAATTAAGAGTGTACCTATGGTTGATAAGTCAACCACTTATAATTATAGTAACAAATCATATTTTTTATTTAATTATTTTACTAATTATGAACTATATATATATATATAATAACTTGTAGTAAAAGTTGTATTCCCCAAACATATATATTATCATGTTACCAAACAAAACCGTCGGTCAACTTTGAGTAATACATTTATTGGCCTAATAAGTTAGGAAGCATCTAAGGCCCCGTTTGTTTCGACGTAAAATGATTTCCGTCAGAAAATGGTTTCCGGGAAATTGATTTTCGCCAAAAATATTTTTCCGGTGTTTGGCGCGCACGGAAAATCGCAAATATTTTTTTATATTTCAACCATCATATTAACAAAAAATTTATTTTTTATCACAATTTTAAAAAATTAATATAAATGGCCCGAAAATGTCTCGGGCGGGTCCCGAAAATGTCCCGGAGGTCCCGAAATGTCCCGAGCGAGTCCCGGGAGGTCCTGAAAATGTCCCTGGAGGTCCTGAAAATGTCTCGGGCAGGTCCCGAAATGTCTCCGGACGGGTCCCAGAAAATGTCCTGAGCGAGTCCCAGGAAGGCCCCAAAATGTCCCAGGGAGGTCCCGAAAATGTCTCGGCGGGTCCCGAAAATGTCCGGGCCAGGTCCCAAAAATGTCCCGGGGAGGTCTCGAAATGTCTCGGCAGGTCCCGAAAATGTCCCGGGAGGTCCCGAAAAATGTCCCGGGCAGGTCCCAAAATGTCCGGGCGGGTCCAAAAATGTCCGGGGAGGTCGAAAAGTCCGGACGGGTCTCGAAAATGTCCCGAGCAGGTCTCGAAAATGTCCCGGTGGGTCCCCAGGCAGATCCCGAAAATGTCCCGGCAGGTCCCGAAAATGTTCCAGGCAGGTCTCGAAAATGTCCCGGGCAGGTTCCGAAAATGTTCGGGGCGGTCCCGGGGAGGTTCCAAAAATGTCCCGGGCAAGTCCCGAAAATGTCCCAGGCGGGCCCGGGGAGGTCCCGAAAATGTCCCGAAATGTCCCAGGCGGGTCCCGGAGAGGTCCCGAAAATGTCCGAGCAGATCCCGAAAATGTCCGGGGTGGTCCCGGGCAGGTCCCGAAAATGTCCCGGGAGGTCCCAAAAATGTCTCGGGTGTGTTCCCGGCAGGTCCCGAAAATGTCCCGGACGGATCCCGAAAATGTCCTAGGCAAGTCCCGAAAATGTCCCGGGCGGGTCCCGAAAATTTTTCGGGTTGGTTCCAGCGGGGTTTGGTGGTGTTTTAACTGTGGTCTACCAATTTGAGAATGTGACGCTTAAACTTGGAAAATGGTTTACGGTTTTAAAAATGGGAAACCATTTTACGGAAATTAAAAAAGATTTTTCGGTCAAACTGAAAATGATTTCCGTTGACTATTATTTTACGCCCCACCAAATATCAGAAAACACGAAAAATAATTTCTGAAAATTATTTTACATCGAAACAAACGGGCTTAAGAAAGTATTTACGAGGTATCGAAGATGCCAAGTCTTCCATATTAATTGTAACGATATTTACTCTGCTCATAGCCATATTTTAGTCTTGTTTTTGTTCCTTTTTTGCCTTCTAAAATTCTTTCTTCAGGAATGAACAAAAGAAAGCAAAGGAAAACAAAACAAAGTAAAGAGATTTTTCAAAGTAAGGAAAACAAAACAAAACAATTCTCTTAAAACTCTGTTTTTGGTTCGTATTCTGAAGTTCTATCCCGCCTTCAATATCCTGCAAGAAAAGTTCATATAAGTCCAAAAACTAAATTTAAACCAAATTATAAGTGGATTTTTCAGATAACATTAGTTATACACTATAATCGAGTTTTAAATACCAAAATGAGCAACTCTTATTTGATTAAAAAAAAAAAAGATAACTCTTACTGAACATGACGCTTTCTAGAACAGATACAATATCAATGAGAAGTTCACTCCTCTTATCCCTTTCTTATCCTTCGCCATGATAACAAATATCATTGTTTATATAATGCTGAAAAGCACCCAAAGCAAAAAGGCAAATTCCAATAGGAACTTATTCTTTGCTTCGTGGATGTAGAATAAAAAATTAATAAATTGTCCAATCCAAAAGGCAATTGAAATAAGATTAGAATCTTCTACAATTTTTATATTTGGATTGTAGAAATTCTCTGCAATTGTGAGAGGACCTGAGTAGGTAGCCTCTATTGGAGGCCTTTCACAATTGCAGAAGATCCTCATTTGTAGGAAATTTTAATTCAAGGCCTGATAACTGGTGACTCCTTTCTTCTAGTCATATCATTTGCAACTTATTGGACAAGAAAATTTTCTTTTTAGGCTTTGTTTGTTTCAACATAAAATGTTTTTCGTCGAAAAATCTTTTTTGCAAAATCAATTTTTTTAAAAAATAATTTCGTAGAAAATATTTTTCGGCGTTTGACTTGTAAGGAAATCAGCGATAGAGGACAATGGCCAGCAACTTTTAACTGCGGCCAAAAACGGCCGGCGGCTTCTGACGAACACCGGTCGCAAACTCCAATGGTGGCAGGAGAGAATGAAATTTGAGAGAGTATGTACAAAAATGATAAATTCAAATTCGAAAAATTATTTACGGATTTTAAAAAAGGAAACTATTTTGCATAAATTTAAAAAAAAAAAAAAAAAAAAATTCTGATCAACCAAAAATATTTTTGATTTAACAACGATTTTCAATCTTACCAGACATTAAAAACTAGAAAAAATATTTTAAAAAAAATATTTTAAATCAAAACAACTGGAGCCTTCACTCTTTTTAGCTTTTACAACATAAAGTTACGTATAAGCGACATTTGTATCGATTTGTTGTTACTTCATCCACAGAACGTCCAACATCATAATATTGCATTCTAATGTGTGACGATTTTCACGTGTATCACGAGTCTTGGAGCTTGAAATTGGCTTCAATTTTCTTTTTCTTTTTTCTTCTCAATATAAATACTTTAAGATTAAATTTAGCACGCAGAACGATTATTCTGCTAAGGCCTTATTTGTTTCGATGTAAAATAATTTCTGTCGAAAAATAGTTTTAAAAAAATGATTTTTGCTGAAAACATTTTCTGGTGTTTGGCGTGCACGAAAAATCGTATTTTTTTAAAAAAAATATTTTCAACCAATCATATTAACCAAAAAAAATTATTTTTTATGCACAATTTAAAAAAATTAATATAAATTGTCCCGGGCGGGTCTTGGCGGTATCCTGGAGATATCTCAGGTGGGTCTTGACTGTATCCAGGCGGTCCCAGCCAGGTCCCAGCTGTGTCCTTAGCGAGTCTCAGTAATATCCCGGTCAGGCCCTAACGATGTCTCGGGCGGGTCTTAAAAATGTTCCGAGTGGGTCCGAGAGATGTTCTGGGCAGGTCTCGACAATGTCCCGACCAAGTCTCGGTGACGTCTCTATGGGTCCCGACGATGTCCCAGGCAGATCCTAGTGATGTCCCGAGCAGGTCCTAGCAATGTCTTGACCAGGTCCCCGTGACGTCACAATGTTGTTTCGAACGAGTCCCAAAAATGTCCTGGGTGGGTCCCAAAAATGTCCTGAGTGGGTCCCAAAAATTTCTCGAGTGGGTCTTAAAAATATCTCGGACAGGTTCCGAAAATGTCCCTAGTGGGTTTTCACAATGTCCTAGGCAGGTCCCAACGATGTCCCGACTGGATCCCGAAAATGTTTCGGATGGGTCCCGATGATGTCCCGAAAATGTCTCGGGTGGGTCTTGAAAATATCCCGGGTGAGTTTTGACGATGTCCCGGACAAGTCCCAAAAATGTCCCCGTGGGTCTCGAAAATGTTCCGAGTGGGTTCCAAAAATGTCATGAACGGGTTCCAACAATGTCTTAAGTTGGTCCAAAAAACGTTCCGAGCGGGTTTGAAAATGTTCCGAGTGGGTTTTGACGATGTCCCGGGCGAGTCCCAGCAATGTTCTGATCGGGTCCCAGTGATATCTCGGGCAGGTCCCAAAAAATTTTCGAGTGGGTCTCGACGATGTCCCTACCGAGTTCCGAAAATTTCTCTAGCGTGTCTCGGTGATGTCTCGAGCAGGTCATAACGATGTTCCGATAGTATCCCGACGATGTTCCGGGTGGGTCTCGAACGAGTCCAACCGGTCCTAGCAATTTTCTGGGAGAATCTTGGCAGGGTCCCAGCGATGTCCCGCGCTGGTCCCGACCGAGTTTCGGTGAGGTTTGGTGGTGTTTTGGTTGGCTGTAGTCCAGCAATTTGAGAATGTGACGCTCAAACTCGAAAAATGGTTTACGATTTTAAAAAAGAGTAAATCATTTTACGGAAATTAAAGAAGATTTTTCGGTCAAACTACAAATGCTTTTCGTTGACTATTATTTGTAGCCCCGCCAAACACCCAAAAATATAAAAAATTATTTTTAAAAATTATTTTACGCCGAAACCAACAGAACCTTAATTACAATCAAACATAAATATAAAATATTCTTATAATAAAATAAATAACCGTAATATAAAATATATATTTTAACATTCTCCACTACATAAAGGTAAATACACCCTAGTAGCACTTCTTTGTATTTTCAGTTACGAAATCTTATTTTTCAAGAGATTTGGTTATTATTACATACAGTAACGTTGCCATTTTTTTTTTATAAAAGAAAAAAAGGAAGAATCATTTCTAATAAGTGTTTTTCCCGTTAAATCCTTTTCATGATAGGGCAGCCACTTATGGCGGCATTTGGGTCCGGTGAAGCATCACAAGAATAAGGACATGGTCCGGCAGCCCTCTTTTTATTTTCTAATATTTTTTTATTTTTTTATTTTTTAAATTTAATTTATGAGTTTTTTTTATAATTTCATATTTTTAATAATTTTTTTGATAAAATATGTCACGTGTCGCGTTCCTATTGGTCTGACGTGACAGACTAACGGTTTCTGTTAAAATGACTAATGAAAATTTGCTTTAGGGAGTGATTTGTTATTTTAGCCAACCACAGGGACTTTTGAGTTTTTTCTTATATCACAGGGAGTGATTTGTAGTTTAGGCCAACCACAAGAACCAATTTTACATTTTTTCCTAAAAAAAAATAAAGTCACCAACTAAAAATTCCAAGAGAATGTTAAATACTTAAATGTTAATGGAATTTGTACCTCTCATTAACTATGGAGAGGAATTCTGTAAGAACCGAACTCAGCAAGCAATACTTACAAAAAAAAAAAAAAACTCAGCAAGCAGTTACATATACTTAAAAACTTAGCAAGCATATTGTAAATTAAATAATTAAATTTTTTATTTTTTATAAATTTAAATTTTTAAAACAAATGATAATTTAACGTGATTTTTAAGTCCAAACCTTATTTTCATTATTTATCTCTATTTCTATGTGTGTAAGGGGTGATTTAACACGTAATAAACTTTCATTTATGTGAGCAAATACTTTTTCAAATGAGCTTGGAGAAACTGGGATCCAAACTGCTTTCTCTTTCTCATTTTAATGCAAAAATTAAAAAATAAGAATAAAATTCAAACATCAATTTTAATAATCACCGGAGCAACGCGGAAAGACAGAAAAATAACTTTTGCATTGCACGTTGGTGGTAGGAGGGACCAACGGCCTGAAAAAAGTAAACCCCTTTTCAGTGCATTAATTGGAAAGCGAGAAGGCTAGTAAGATAACTCTCTTCAGGATTTGGCTTAAGTTACAGCAATTATGTTGTAATTTTTTGAGATAATTTTACTTATATTTTTTAAAATGTCATGATTTTTGTAATGTTATTTTCAAAGTTTAAACTCTCAATTTAAACTCACAACAGTCGGTCACAAGGTGACCTAATAATAAACTCACGTTTGGGTCAATTTCTTTTTTTTAAAAAAAAAATTAATTAATTTTTTATTTGAAATTAAGGATAAATTTGTAATTTTAAAAATTTTTAGAGACATAAAAGTCATTCACCCCTTTTACCGCTCAATTTAACAGAACTGCCTAATAGATGAGGGATATTATAAAAAATTCAAACTTGAATACATTAAATTGAAAGAGTTTAAATTTTAAGAGAATATTGTAAAAGTTGTGACATTTTCAAAGAATATAAGTAAAGTTATCCCTAATTTTTTTAAGAGTTTAGATTTGATTTTACACCTTTTTTTTTTCTTCTCATTTTCATGAAAGACTTTAAATCAAATATTAACTCTTAAAAAAAAAAAACAGTATAGGTGTTGTTCAAGAGAGAGTTATCTTACTAACCTTTTCGCTTTCCAATTAACGCACAAACTAACCTAAAAGTTATGGTTTGAAGGGTTTTTAAATTTAGTTTGTAAATTAAATAATGAAAGGGAAAGTAGAATATTCTCTTTCTAAAACTTTAGGATTTGTTTGTACATGAAATTATTATTTTTTGTCCTCTTCAAATAACCTTTATTAATAATAGAATAAGTAAAATAAAATAGTATTGAAATAGTTATTTTCTCATAATCATGAAAATGACTATTATAAGACAAATATATTCTACTTCTTAATAAAAATTATTCTAAACAATAATCATTATGTCTACCAAACATAACCTTAATATTTTATTACTATTAAAATCATAAGAAACACACAATTGCAGAAAATTCATAAGAGATCCTGATCGTCCGACCTAACCCATGATTCTTTCTTCTAATACTATTAGGACTATTTACCTTAAAGTAATGCTCAACATTAAACACTCTTTCTTTAATTTTCAGTTGTTATTCGGGAAAATAAAAAAAAAAAGCTTAGCATTAAATTCTTATTTTATTGGATTAATATGACAGTAACTCTTTAATTACTTTTTGTTTAAGAAGAAAAAAAACCATAAAAAAAATAAATTAATTAAAGAAAGCAATCGAGTGTGCTCTCATTTACTGACGGCGATTTATATATTTAATAAATGCTTGACATAAATTAAAAACACAAACCACAATCAGCTCCTTTGACAAAAACATTACATACTCCGAGCAAACCACAGGTCCACAATTAATCATGTAATTTCATAATTAAAGCAAACAATGGGGATGTTTGGGAAAGGATTGAGATTGTGGTTAGGGAATTGTTGACTTTTGATGTGATATAAAGTAGTGAGAATGTTGTAAATTTTTTGTATTGAAAAGTGAAAATTTTTGTTTTTTAGTGAGTATTTTATTTGAATGGTAATAAAAAAATATTTGATGTGATATAAAAAATGAAAAAAGTTGTTAAAAAGTAGTTGATGTGATATAAAAGATAGGAATATTTTTTTTTGAAAAAATCAAACTCATAAACAGTACAATTCTTATACAAACCACAATCAACTCCTTTGACAAAAAGATTACATACTCCAAGCAAACCACAGGTCCACAATCAATCATGTCTTTTCATAATTAAAGCAAACAATAATTCTTTCTTTTCATAATTGACATTTAAAAAGACATTGGAGGACAAATGACCACTTATGATCATGCTAAGAGACTGCTAAATACTTAAATAGCATATCTCAAACTGCTTTACAAGTCACTTTTGGACCAGAGGTAAAAGATTTGCTTAGATCTTGTTGTCGCCGAGCAATTTTTAAGATGAATAATGCTACCTACTCTCACTTCTTTATATTTATTACAAATATTTTTAATTGATTTTTAAATTAAAATTTTAATAAAAATGTATTTTAAATTTAATAGTAGTTTTAAAAGTCATGTAAAAATATATGCAAATAAGAGTAAAAAGATAAAAGTGTGTGTAGCATTACTTTTTTTATTATTAATAAAATACTATTTTAAAAAATAACTATTTTACATATAAAATGCGCCCTTAATTTTTTTTTTTCGTAATGAATTTAGTCTGTAAATTAGATTATGAAAGGGAAAGTAGGATCTCATTCTCACCTTAGCTAGTATTTCCACGTTTTAGGCCATATTAACGAGGTTATATAGGAGTATGCATGCCATAGGAAGTAAACCAAGCTTCACAATTGGAGGTATATCCTAGATAGTATTTCATGATAATTAGGGTGTATAAGTAGTTACGATTGAGGGTTATTGTTTCTAACCGCAGCCATTTTAGGTGATTAGCAGTTTTGAAATAACCGCCGGTTAGCGGTTATTAAAACTCAAAACTGCACCGCATAATCAATTTTTAAGTATAGGCTTTTTGGGCCTATTTTGGTGTTTTGATAATCTTTTAAGGCCTAATTTTAATGGTTTTGGGCTTTTCTTTTTTTTTTTTTTTTTTTTGTTTTTGCAGAAACCCAAAGCCTGCATAGGTTTTCAATGAGAATTAACAGAAAATGAAAATCTAATTTAATGAAAATTAGCAGAGTGCACTCGTTGCAGAAAACCCACAGCCTGAGTCATTTATGAGCAAACATATCACTCTTAGGGAACAGTAATTCTTATTACTCATAAGAGAATATCTATTCGAAGGCTATTTCATTTCACTATTTTCCATTTTTAATTAAAACTATTTATTTTTTTAATGAAATAGTCATTTCGCGTACCAAACATAACTTTAATACTATTAAAAAAAAAACGTATACATTTCATTTTCAATTAAAATTATTCATTTTTTTAATAAAAGAATCATTTCGTATACCAAACATAATTTTAATATTATTAAAAAAAAAAAACGCATTTCACACCCACTTAAGATATATAATAATTTTAAAAATTAGATTAAAAAAACTTACTCCATCCCGGTCAGCAACGGACCAAGGGTATTGGCTTTTTAAGTTGTTTTAATCTAATAGTCCTATTGACTTTACTGGAAAAGAGTTTCCTGTTTTTGTTAAATACTATAAAAGATTCCCAACCACAGACAGGATATACGGTATCATTTAGAATTTTGGACTTGGAAGTTTGTTTAAGGATAAACGTCAATGATTCACATGGCTTTTTTCAACTCTAGGCTAAAGAATTTGTCACCTAGCTAAAATTTTAATAGAAAGAAAAAGACTAGCTGACAAATTCTTTAGCCTAGAGTTGAAGAAAGCCATGTAAATCATTGACGTTTATCCTTAAACAAACTTCCGAGTCCAAAATTCTAAATGATACCGTATATCCTGTCTGTGGTTGGGAATCTTTTATAGTATTTAAAAAAACAGGAAACTCTTTTCCAGTAAAGTCAATAGGACTATTAGATTAAAACAACTTAAAAAGCCAATACCCTTGGTCCGTTGCTGACCGGGATGGAGTAAGTTTTTTTAATCTAATTTTTAAAATTATTATATATCTTAAGTGGGTGTGAAATGCGTTTTTTTTTTTAATAATATTAAAATTATGTTTGGTATACGAAATGATTCTTTTATTAAAAAATGAATAATTTTAATTGAAAATGAAATGTATACGTTTTTTTTTTAATAGTATTAAAGTTATGTTTGGTACGCGAAATGACTATTTCATTAAAAAAAAAATAGTTTAATTAAAAATGGAAAATAGTGAAATGAAATAGCCTTCGAATAGATATTCTCTTATGAGTAATAAGAATTACTGTTCCCTAAGAGTGATATGTTTGCTCAGAAATGACTCAGGCTGTGAATTTCTGCAACGAGTGCACTATGCTAATTTTCATTAAATTAGATTTTCATTTTCTGTTAATTCTCATTGAAAACCTATGCAGGCTTTGGGTTTCTGCAAAAACAAAAAAAAAAAAAAAAAAAAAAAAAGAAAAGCCCAAACACCATTAAAAATTAGGCCTTAAAAGATTATCAAAACACCCAAAATAGGCCCCAAAAAAGCCTATACTTAAAAATTGATTATGCGGTGCAATTTTGAGTTTTAATCACCGCTAACCGGCGGTTATTTCAAAACTGCTAATCACCTAAAATGGCTGAGGTTAGAATCAATAACCCCCAATCGTAACTACTTATACACCCTAATTATCATGAAATACTATCTAGGATATACCTCCAATTGTGAAGCTTGGTTTACTTCCTATGGCATGCATACTCCTACATAACCTCGTTAATATGGCCTAAAACGTGGAAATACTAGCTAAGGTGAGAATGAGATCCTTGATAAAATTTTAGATGGGCTCGGACTTGACCTTGGATGGCCCGAAATTTGTGTATCTATTAAAAAATTGCATTTGGTGTGAATACAACCTAGGAATGTCCAACCCTTAATTAGCTCACTTGATATATAACTATCTACATATATCAGCTGAAGATTGAAGTCTTTTCTTAGTTCCATTTTTTGTTGCGTTGTTGTCCTACATACACGTAGGTTTCTCCTTGTATTTTAACCTTATCTAAACTCCTTGTAATTTATCTTGTAAAACTCCCCGACTCCTTGTTATAAATAAGAACATCTTCTCCCTTAAACAGTTAAACTCTTTTAGAAACGAACGAAGCAAAATCACGTAAAATTCTTTGCTTTCTATCTCTTTACTTATCACTGACTTGCACATTTATTACAATCTCATCAATAACCTAACATTAGAACACATACACCAAATCAAGCAAACAACAACCCTTTTCTTTTCATAATTGACATTGGAAAGGACATTTAGAGAGACCAATCATATAACAATTAAGTTTTATAAGGAAGTAATACTATTTTTAATTGGTGCACAAAGTTTGTAACGAGGTTAGCATCAATAGGGTAAATGCGGCCAATGTCGAAACCATACTCCATTTACGCCACCTGCGTTGGCAAAAGAATATCCATGTCCTTAATTTGGAGTATTAATGAGGTTGTCTAGGAGTACTGCACAAGAAGTGATCCTAGTTTCACATTTGGGCTGACATTGTTCATAGCTGATGAGATTTCGAAAGATGGTTTCTGTTACATCGTGAATTATTAATGGAGGAAAATCTAAAACGCCATTAATAAATTTTACATCCAAGATGCTTTGGATAGTACCCCTTTTGAATTTGATTCCACCCCCAATGAGGCTCGTAGCAAAAGGCAGGGGTTCCCACTCTCTTGTGCTTTCTTTCTTTTCTTGATCACTTGATAAAGTTGACAGTTTTCTGTTCAGGTCAACAAAATGATTGATGCCTTTGATATTCATGATGGACTCATCCAAGGGAAGCATTCTACATGATAAAATTATGTTATTCAAGAATTTCATGGCAAGTCGAATTAGGGGCATGCCGCGGCTAGAATCCATTGTCAAGTCGAACAAAATCTCAAGTACCATCCAAGGTACTTGGTTTTCTAGCAATATCAAGTCATGGTATAGAAATTGTAACATACAAGACATGCTGAAAATATGGTCATCTTCTTTTCTAAGCCCCTGATGAGATGCCTTGCGAAACAACTAAATGATAAAGCAACCATCAATTACCAAAAAATTTAAAGTTGTTATGGGTCGTAATCGATTACTTCAGTCACAACACTCCTCACAACACTCCTCTATAACTGCTTCCCCTCCTTGAATATAAGAAAAATCTAAAAAAAAAAAAACAACAAAAAATTATTTGTAGCAGCTTTCCTATAAGTTCTTTAAACATTAAGATGCTACGGTACTACTTAATGCATAGGGAAGTTAAAAAGCTTTCCTATAGCTTCTCTATCCATTATTTTAACCCAAAATATTTTCCTCTCCTCGATCTCCTTTTTCCTATTTTTGCCTTTCATTGGTGATTGTATTGAATTGTGTAAAAAAAAAAAAAGTGAAGGTAAGTAGGGAACTTGTATTTTGTAAAGAAAAATATTTTAATTGTATAGAAAAAAAAAAAAAAAGAATCTATTGTAAAATGTATTTGGATAGGAAAACAAAAACTAGTTTTGTTTCATAAATTTAAGAAAAAAAAAAAAATCTGCTGTGAATGCTCTAAGTAAATTCTAAGACGAGAGAGGATTTGGTTTCGCTAGCGTGAAACTTGTAAGTCTAAGACTAAAGCATCGGCCCCTAGGACTGTGCAAGATGGACTAGTTTCGGCCCAATAAAATTTTAGAACATTGGCTTAGACTTGACCTTGGATGGCCCGAAATTTGTGTATCTCTTAAAAAATTGCATCTGGTGTGAATAGAGCCAAGAATGTCCCAACCCTTTGGCTCACTTGAGTAATAACTATCTACATCAAGAATGAGATTTGAAGTTTTTAAAAAATAAGATAACTTTTGTATTTGCAGAAAACAGGTTGGGATGGGCCAAAATGCCACCGTAAGTGGCTGCCCAGTTTTCGAAGTGAGCATAGTGCCGATGCCGTGAAAAAGGATTTTTAAAATGAAAAACACTTGGGCCCCGTTTGTTTCGACGTAAAATGATTTTCAGAAACTATTTTTCGTATTTTCTGGTGTTTGGTGGGGCGTAAAATAATAGTCAACGGAAATCATTTTCAGTTTGACCGAAAAATCTTCTTTAATTTCTGTAAAATTGTTTCCCTTTTTTTAAAAACCGTAAACCATTTTCCGAGTTTAAGCGTCACATTCTCAAATTAGTAGATCACAGCTAAAACACCACCATACCACGCCGGAACCCGGTCGGAACCAATCCGAGAAATTTTCGGAACCCGCCCGGGACATTTTTGGGACATGCCCGGGATATTTTCGGGACCCGCCCGAGACATTTTCGGAACCTGTCCTGGACTTTTTCGGGACCTCCCCCGGACTCGCCCGGGACATTTTCGGGACCTCCTCGGGACCCGCCCGAGACATTTTCGGGACCTGCCCGGGACTCGCCCAGGACATTTTCGGGA
>FXXK01000567.1:610317-627882 GCA_900184695.1 Betula pendula
CCCGCCCGAAACATTTTTCGGGACTTGCTCGGGACATTTTCAGGACCTGCCCGGGGCCTCCTCGGGACATTTTCGGGACCCGTCCGTGACATTTTTTGGACCTGCCCGAGACATTTTCGGGACAATTTATATTAATTTTTTAAAATTGTGCATAAAAAATAATTTTTTTTTGTTAATAAGATTGGTTGAAAATATAAAAAAATATTTGCGATTTTCTGTGCACGCCAAATACCGGAAAATATTTTCGGCGAAAATCATTTTCCTGAAAATCAATTTTCCTGAAACTATTTTCCGACGGAAATCATTTTACGTCGAAACAAACGGGACCTATCTAAATGATATTTAGAAACGAATTGTTGTGACAAAAACAAAAATGACAGCATTTTCGTAAGTAAGAATTAATCAATGAGAAAAAGTAGCAGATTAATTGAAAAATAGAATTCTTAACCGAAAGGAAAGGAAGTGCAACTGGGGAGTGAATCCGGCCACCTATATGTAGTAAAAAGAAATGCACCCGAACTAAAAGTTTAAAGCAATACTGGGAAGGGTGTTTGTATTTCCTTACTGCAACATTTGCAATATTTATTCACGTTAATTTGGTTTACACAATCCACAATCAACTCGTCTGGCCCAACATTAGAACACATACACCAAAGCAAACAACAGCCCTCTCTTTTAATAATTGACATTGGAAACGACTCTAGAGAGTCGAGAGACCAATTATAGAACAAGTTTTATTAAAGAAGTAATACTATCTTTTTATGGTGAACACAATTTGTAACAAAGTGAGGATCAACAGGATAATTGCAGCCAATGTGGAAGCAGTAGCCCACGGACTGTTGAAATAATTGCGCACAAGCCCTGCACGCCATCTAGGCAACCTGCGTTGGCAAAAACTATTCACTTCCCTGCAAAGCTTTGTGTAATGGTAGGCCACAAAAGTTTCATTGTAAAGCTTGTTGAAGATCTGAGCCGCATCCTCAGGATTCAACTAGTTATCAATTATCTTATTTGTAGAAATATATGTGGAATACTAAAACATGTAAATAAGAGCGGAAGTGAGAGAGAGAATGAGACACAGAGAATTACGGGTGGTTCGATGTTAGACACCTACGTCCACCACTCTGAAAGGCCCTTAGGGCTACATTGTGCTCATTAACTTGATTTTTCTACAATACAAAGGTTCCTATTTATAGGGTATTGAGTGAATATAAGTTTGGTAATCAAATCTCCCAGATTTAATTACAATCAACTCTAAATAGAGAATATTACAATATCAACCAATTATGGAATATAAGGAAAATATATTATATTTTCCGGTATATTCAATATATTATATTTTTCGGTATATTCTAACATCCCCCCTCAAACTCAAGGTGAAAGATTCTGGAACCTTGAGTTTGAAAACAAAAACAAAAGTTCGGTGGCGGCAGAGACCGAGTACGGGCCGTACACGGTGGCTGATAAATGGAGGCCGGTGGTAAAAACTGAGCGCGAACACTGCCGAAGAAGACAAGAGGCTGGTGGGTGGCCAGCGACGATGGCATGTGGCGGCGACGAATATGGACCGGCATGAGCCGGGATGCAGGGCCAGCTTGGGCCAAAACACAAAAGGGACAAAATCCAAAAGGGGCCGGCTTGGGCTAAAACACAAAAAGGGCCGACAACGGGCTGGTGGTGAAGACTGAGCGCGCACACTGCCGGAGAAGACAAGAGGTTGGCGGGTGGCCAACAACGGTGGCACGTGGCAGCGACGAAGATGGACCGGCGTGGGCTGGTGGTGAAAACTAAGCGCGCACACTGCCGGAGAAGACAAGAGGCTGACGGGTGGTCAGCGACAATGGCATGTGCGGCGACAAGATGGACCGGCGTGGGCCGGGGGTGAAAACTGAGCGCGCACACTGCCGGAGAAGACAAGAGGCTGGCGGGATGTGGCGGCGACGAAGATGGATCGGCATGGGCCGAGATACAGGGTCGACAAACGGGCCAAAATCCAAAAAGAGCCGGCTTGGGCCAAACACAAAAGGGCCAAAATCCAAAATGGGCCAACTTGGGCCAAACACAAAAAGAGCCGACAACGGGCCGGTGGTGAAAATTGAGTGCGCATACTGTCGGAGAAGACAAGAGGTTGGCGGGTGGCCAACAACGGTGGCACGTGACGGCGACGAAGATGGACCAGCGTGGGCCGGTGGTGAAATGAGGCTATCTAGGAACATGGCATAAGATGTGATCCTATCATCATAAACAGAGCAACATTGTTCATAGCTGATGAGATTTCGAAAGAGGGTTTTTGTTATGTCATTAATTTCAAATGGAGGAATTTCTAGAATGCCGTCATTATATTTTATGTCCAGTATGCTTTGGGATGTACCCCTTTTGAATTTGATTTCAGACTCCATGAGGCTCGTAGCAGAAGGCAGGAATTCCCATCACCCTGGTTTTTCTTTCTTTTCTTTACATATCCTAAACAGAATACTTGATGAATTTGACAATTTCCTGAACAGATCAACAAAATGCTTGATGCATTTGATATTGATAAACTGATACGGCTGGGGATTAGTGTTTGGTAAAGTAGAGATTTGCCTGAACATATCAACAAAATGCTCGATGTCTTTGATATTGATAACCTGATCCAGGGGAGGAATTCTATTGGAGAAATATCTGCTTTTGAAGAAATTCATGGCAAGTAAAATC
The DNA here is from genome assembly GCA_900184695.1 of Betula pendula. Taxonomy (NCBI): domain Eukaryota; kingdom Viridiplantae; phylum Streptophyta; class Magnoliopsida; order Fagales; family Betulaceae; genus Betula; species Betula pendula. The sequence goes on from FXXK01000567.1 coordinate 613,012, forward strand.
AGGGGATGTTCGTAATCGAAAGATTCCTTTGTCAATTTGAACAAAATCAAGTACCATCCAAGGTACTTGGTTTTCTAGCAATATCAAGTCATGGTACAGAAATTGTAACATAAAGGACCTGCTGAAAATAGGGTCACCTACTTCTCTAAGGCTCCAATAAGCTTTCCTAATGAACAACTCAATAAGAAAGCAACCATCAATTACCAAAATTTGGACGAGTTGCTCTGGGTTGTACGCGATTGCTACCGCATAACACTCACGTGCCTTGTTCTCCACCTTCATGACGGAACCGACCATCTCTCTCAGCATTGCATCCGGAGAATCTGAGCGAGAGATAAGGGCTTGCATATAATTGGCTTTTATTTTTTCTGTGGCGTTCAACTTTCGTTTCCCATGATGGAGAGGCCCAATAGAAAATGCATCAGGGATAAAAGCTTTTTTATTATGCCTGTACAGTATGACTGGGATTTTGAAGATGCAACACTGAGGCGGCATGAGCAAATATTGGGGCACCATAGCTTTTATTGAAAACACCAGGCTGTCGATATCAAGTATAACAACACTGTCTCCTTCGTTCCCAGCCATATGTTGGATCTGCTTTCTGCTTAGTTTTGGCCTCCTAAAGTTGTTTGTTTCGGAATGACAAAATTTAAAAGAAAAAAAAAATGGAAGTTAAAACAAAACAAAAGAGATTTGAATATTTAGGCACAGTTATCTTCAAATATAGGAGGGAAATAAATAAATAAATACCCATGCACTTATGAGCATAACATTCATTCAAAAAGGAGTATCAGTACTGTAACACTAACAGCCGAAGGAAAGGTTCTAAATTCATCATAGCCTGTGGCACAATCTCTGTTTTTCCCTTAATGTGAGTGAGAAGAATGTGCACGTATGTCAATATTTCATTGCTTTTGAAAGAAAAAAATTAATTTGACTTTGTTAAGAAAAAAAGACAGTGTAAGAATTTCAAAAGGAACCAAATTAAGGCAAAAATAGGTAGCATTAAATTCACATACAATATAAGAATGCAACTACTTGCCGGTTCCACCACTCCTTAAATTTGGTCTTTGGTCCCGATAACGAAGTTCCAGACTACCACGAGGATCCTGCAAGAAAGTTCATAGACACCCATCAAAGAAATTTAAATGAAATTGTAAGAATATTTTTCAGATAATGTATAGTTCTAATCAAGAAATCCAAGCTTTAGACAACAAAATGAGTGAGTAGCTCTTATGTATCCCAAAAAAGAAAAAGAAGAAGAAGAAAAAAAGCTCTTTGTGAACAAGGCAACGCTTCCTAGAACAAATCTCTTTGGAGAAGTAAAACTCATCTTACTGACTTACTCCTTTCTTACCTTTCACTCTTTTTCATAGACACAAGAGGCATGCCAAGATAATGAATATACATTTTGCACACTTCTTTGCAATAAACGTAGTTAATTAGAAACTAAGATGTGATATTAATGGGAGTTGACGAACCCATCACGAGAAAGTGGATTGGATTTTAAAGTGAAAGATGCTCTTCGCATGATTAATTAGTATAATAAACCGCGAGATATATATATAGATGCTAAAACTAATGCAAAACATATTTTACTATTTCTATAGAAATAGGTTTATCATAAAGAAAACTCCATATATAGATTCAGTAGCAACTGCATGCAGTGACGAGCCTAATTAGAGACAAACTCTATAGCCATGAAAATAGATACGGAGATAAAAGCTTCCGCACCTCAATCTTTGTTCCCAGCAAAATGGTCAATTAAACTACCTTGGTCATATTTACATAAAAATTTAAAATTTTAAAAAAAAAACAAAAAACAAAAAAACCCTAACATAGTCATGGGTTGAAGTCCGTTTTGCAGTAGAAGTTTGCAAGTTTGGAGGTATATGTATAGGAAAAATGATATACCCTCGACAGCATCTCGACTCTTAGCCGACTCTTCCTTACGTGGCATCTTTTTTTTATTTAGAAAAACACCATTTCCGACTTCTCCTTCATTTTGGCTATGAGTTTCAAAACACCCTCCCAATTTTTTCCCAACATTTCTTCCCCCAAATCTCCCCGCCATCGTCTTCCTCCCCAAAATCTACAAGCCGGCACCAGCTACCAGCTACCAGCCACCAGATCCAGATCGGCGACGATATACTGACAAGCCACCACCACCGCGCCGTTTTTTTCGGACCCATACAGGCGACGCCGCGGGCAAGCCACCACCACCGAGCCGTTCGTTTCAGACCCAGACCGGCGACGCCGCGGGCAAGCCATCACCACAGTGCCGTTCGTTTCCGACCCACCGGCGTCGCCAACCCCAGCTACTCTGTCTCTCTCTCTCTGTTTCTTCATCCGCTTCCTCCCCCAAATCGAGCAGGCCAGCGACGCCAAGGACAAGCCGCCGCCACCACCGGCGTCGCCAACCAACATCACCGTCTCCACCCTACGGCAGACGAGCCACTGGGAAAAGGTATTCTCAGCTCTCTCTCTTCGTGAGATCTATTGTTGGTTGATTTCTTGCTATATTCTTAGATGCTTCTCAGTGGGTTTGGCTTCTCTTTTCTCACTGGTATGGCTACATATGAAACTTATTGCTTAGGAGGAAAGGACTAGAAATGTTGATTCTTTTGATGCACAAAGTGATTTTCAAAAGTATGATCTGAGAGATGGGGGTAGTATCTTATCGGTGAAGCTCATCTTTCACAAAGATTTGGTGTTTGAGCTTGATAATTTACTTCACAGTTGATCTATCTGATCTCTTTTCTTAAAAAGTATTGACCAGTACATCAAATGAATACAATTTTCGACTACTTGCATCATGGATTCATGAATATGGCTATGGTCAAAGCTGCTAAATATCTCATTTGCAGTACCAGTAGTCGTACTTGTAGATCACGAAGGTATTTCAACCCCAATGGACATACATTTGTTTCTAGATCCAATAATTGTGCAATAGAGAGCATTCTAAATTGTTAGCAAATAAAATTTTATGTTCAATTTTCAATAAGGCTGCTATTGATCGTCTTAGATCTAGGAAATGATGCCCACACTGATAAACACTTGTTTATAGTTGGATTATCAACATAATAATTATTTATTTTTTTATGAATGTAAGCTTGGTAATAAACTCTGAATTATTGTTAGGTACTATGCTCACAGTAATCTATTTGCTTGTCTCATGTTAAAAGCTGCTTCCTTTTCGACATACCATAGATCTGATACACCCTTTTCTCATATTTGAAATGGGATGTAGCTCTTGTGAACTCCAAAACTTTTGTGAATTTTGCAATTTTGTATGTTGGGTGATGAATCTATAATCTTTTGGTCATAATTTGGAGGGATCTCAAACTTGGCGCTCGGACCTCTTCAATTTCACCTCTTTGATTTTGAAATATAATCAATCTACTGGTTGAAGTTGCATACTATGATGTATATATGTCTAATTGTGATCTTTGTTATAAGGTGTACTTAAATAGCTCTATTTGTTGTGCAGTTGAAGAATTTCATGGAGAAGAGTGAGAATAAGAAGAAAATGAGAGACTAAATATTTTGAGGAGCACTAAAACCGGGCTTGCCAATATTTTGAGGAGCACAGTTGAAGACATTTTGGATGTGTCTGAGAATTTTTTGTGCAAGTTAATTTGTGAGGCATGTTGAGGCCCATATGTAGAATTTTGTTATGTGCTTTAGGGGACCTTTTGAGTTGATTTTGATGTTGGTACTGGGGTGTATATATGGCCATTGTATTTTGGAGAATTGTATGATAATGTTAGTATATACTTTAAGGTGCATATATGGAGTACATGGATATATGTTTTGTAAATAATGTTTTTGTTGTCATTTTTATATGGAGTATCAATACTAGGCTATATATTTTGGCCTTTTTTTTTTTTTTCCCATTATGTATTGAATATGTTAGTTATTGAAATTGTTTGTTGGAAGAGAACATGCGCTGAGAATGAGAATACTATGTAGATGCTAGTTGCTTTGGCTTCTTTTGTGGAAATCACAAAATTTATCCGCAGGTTTTTGTTGTTGGAAGGTTTTCATTCATCAAAAGTACAAATTATAAGAGCTTACCTATACATGATAATCATGGCATTAAAAGCCTAATCCAAGCCGGAGTATTCATGAAGTTGCTATATATTTTGCCTAACAGCCTAGTCTTCTAAGGAGAACAACCATAATTTTTCTTTTCTTCGTAACCACAAACAAAGAGTAGTCCCTTTCTATAATTTCATATTCAAAACACTTTACCAAACATGAGGACAAACACAACGAGCACTTTTAAAGATTACAAATGCAGGGGACAACTTCTAGCAAAGGACACATCAAAGTACTACATGATGCATCAAATAGATAGCTGTTTAATTGAACCATATGACTTATATATTTATATATCTTGTGATATCTTGATTATTAATAAAATAAAAAATAAAACATTAAATCCTTCATAATACAAGGTTTGAACATCATACAAACATTAAAACAAAACAAAATACCAAAATTAGAAAGACAACTTAAATTGTGTGCTCCCAAGGCTACATGAAAAGGTTCAATTCCTAGTATCATCTTAACATCTTTTACTAACACTAGTATTGTTGCAACAAACTAAATAATATACAATAAGCAAAATAACAAAAATGACGGCAGCCTAGTTCATCTTCTACTTAGATTGCTACGTCTTCTACTTAGATTGGTACGTCTTCTTCTTAGTTTCGTACAGCTTTAACTGTAGCCGAAATTGGGCAAATTGACTCTCCATACCCGCCTTGCATTTTGTCAATTCTGCATTCATCATTCTTTCAACTCTAGCAACTTCAACCCGTGATTCCTCTTCTTTGTCCTTTAGCCGTTGCACTAATCTTCTTCCATGGACGCACATTTCTTTATCAGCTCATTGGAAAAAAAAAAAAAAAAATTACAATCTAGAGTCTACATGATTAAAAAAAAAGTCACAAATTACCAACGAAATAAGAAAGCAACTAATAAATCTCTCTTAAAAAATTACCTTATAATTTATATAGCCATACCACCTTGTATCCAAAAATTCCTTAAACATGCATGAAATCCATAGTAGCATTGCGGGCTTTGACGTCCGCTAGAACTAGTTGCATCGCTATTTTAAGACATTATTTTCCTATACATACGCAAAAAAAAAAAAACGTTTCAATTAGTAATTCTAGAATAGCATCCCTTCCAATGATTCCTAAAAGAAAAAAACAGGACAACACATGTAAACTTACGTTCATCAATGGAACTCTTAATTCTTAACCATGGACCCCAGCATCTTGACCTTTCTATTTGTGGTTATATGCATACTAGGATATTTGAAATCAATAAGTGGAACTATTAAAGCTGGAACTGTCAAAACATTTCAACAAAAAAAACGTATAATTTCAGTAATACCTCCAAAACCTCAAACCCTTGCTCTTGTGCACAAGCATAGGTAGCAGCAGATTTACCACTCTGCAACACACAAGGAACACAGCTTTTAACCACCAATATAATTCCAAAGCATTTGCAGAGAAAAAATATTGAGTTTGACAACATTTATGTAATACTCTACAATGCAATAGCATATCCTTCTAAGTATCAAAAGTGAGCTCTATTTGTATAGTATGAAATCTAGCAAACATTATAGAATTAAGACTCAAATTTTATTAACAGATTTCATTAAAAATGAAGGAACTAGAAGATATTACAATGGACCTAAAGCAAGCAAAAATTGATTAGAAAAGGCCACCATAAAGCCAACTTTAATACCAACGCATATTGACACAGGCATTACACAAAACCTACTGACCATGGGCAGGACAGTGCAAACTAACTTAAAATACCAGTTCTAATTTCCTACTCAACTACATGCACCTCTAAGGAAAATCAATTAGTAATTCTAGAATAGCGTCCCTTCCAATGATTCCTAAAAGAAGAAAACAGGACAACACATGCATTGGCTTCCATCAAGGACAAAATCCACTAATCACTGGATGTCAAAATTATTAAACATCAGACCTGAAAAGTAGTCATTATATTTCCTAGATAAACTTCTTTAATAAAAAAAAAAAAAGGCTGATGAGATCCCCAATAACAGTAAAGAGATTAAGATGTAGGGCAAATGAACATCATGATTGTCAAGTATGCCCAACTCGATAGAATCACCCTGTAGACTATTGTCCCAAAATAAGTGCTTATAAAAAGGACTAGCAACAATTAATCTGATCCCTCTTTCTTTTAGCATTTTTATTATACATTTTTTCCACACAGTTGCACTGGGTTCTACATTTATAGCATCCAGCCTATTCTGGGAGGCGGAAGCAACTATGTTGTCTGTCTCCTCAAAATCCTATCACATGAACAAGATCTTTTCATAAACTTGGACTGAAAAATAATATTTTATGAAAGCTTTAAGTAACTACATATACAAGTATTCTCTATCATCTTAAAAGTTCCAAGAATGGATCACACTATTTGTAATGTCATGTGACTGTCAGTACAACTATAATGTATACATATGGGACCCGTGTACATAAGACGTGACAAAAATCTTATGCTGGCTGTCAACCTACCACAACCTTCAACCTTTATATTTGGGCTTGATATAGCCAATCCCAGCTAAGACGGAGGCTAAGTTGAGTTGAGTTGAATTGAGATATTTCATCTTCAAGATCACTAAATAATAGTATTTTTTTCTACCTTCACCTTGTAACACAATCTTACTTAAGGGAGTAAAAGAGGTCTATTTTTTATGGACAGAAATTAGCTACAAACTGGTTTGTAGCAATTAGCTATAAATTAGTCTAATAAAATGACATGTGTCCCTTAGCATGTGAGAATCATATGTTTTTTATTAATATTATTAAAAAAAGCATGTGAGAAGCACATGTTATTAAAAAAACATGTGCTTCTCACATGCTAAAGGACACATGTCATTTTTTAGGACTGGTTTGTAGCTAATTGCTACAAACCAGTTGTAGCTAATTTCTTCATTTTTTTTTTTTTTTTTTTTTTTTTTCAGGAAATAGACATATTGGACCTAGCAACTGATGTTCACACAATTGGCAGAAGAAAGCTTGTTGTGTGTCTAGTTCTTTTTGGGTTTAACTCAATTCTTCTCAATTTTTCATTAAAAGTCAACAATCTTCAACAACTCAAATTTTTTCAACTCAACTCAAATTTATTAACCAACTCAAAAAATAATATAAAAAATTATATAAAATTATATTTTATTTTGAAAAAAAAAAAACTGAAAAAAGGAAAAAAATTTGAGGGGTGGTCCGGCAACCCCGTTGGTGGTCCGGCCACCCCTGGCGGCGTTCGGCCACCCCAGCGTGGTCCGGACCACCCCAGCTTTTTCTTTCTTTTTTTTTTTAAAAAAAAATATATAATTGAATAATTAAAATAAAATATTTTATTATTTTTTTCAAATAAAATCCACCTACTCAAATATTTTTTCTAAAAACCATCTAACATAATTTCAAAATCTATTTTTTCTCGATATTGTGAAGTCACATAGAATCAAATAAAATCAAATTAAATTTGAAACCCAAACGAGCCAAAAGAAACTGAAAGGGGAGTTGGGGACAAGTTTGGGTCAAATTGGAAGCATAAAGAGGAAAAGAAGAAATGGAAGTGGAAACTGAAAATCCTAGAAATAAAATTAGGGAAAAAGGAATCAGGAAAGTATCTACAAATTAATAGGATATAGTCAATAGAAAGTATTAAAGTCAAATGGAATCCTGCCCCCCCCCCCAGGGGAAAAACATGAAAATTATTAGAGATGTTTCTAAAAATTATGCCCAAATTTTTCTGCAGGTCTCACTTTTAAAAATAAAAAAATAAAATAAAAAATACTCCCAAGGAACGTGTTCCTCAGCAATTTGAATTTTGGTGGGAGGTTGTAAGGCTGCATAGAGCCAGTGAATCTGCAGAATACCAAAAAGTAGAGCATGCCAGTAAAAAGGATGCATGCAAATGGAGCTGCATATAAAGACGTTCATAAGTCCTATAAAAATTGTGTACAACTCAATCATATGAGAATCCTTTAGAAGAAGGATATAGGATCATACCTCATAAGTTAAAGTACCCCCAGAAGAAGTAGGTTGACGAAGCGAAACATTAGAAATTGTACCATTTGTAGAAAGAATGCATATAGCACGGGATCCTTGTTGAGAGAAGGACATAACCTTTGTAGGGCCCTGATAATACTACGAACAAACATACGGCCCACGGCCCAACAACTGTTAGTGTGAACAGTACCCGGTCGGCCCTTATAAAATAGCCCTCATGAACAGTAAGGACCCGGCCCAGACACAAGGCCCATGTAACGCCGCAGTACCTTTCTCCCTCCCTGGCCCTCGAGAACAGTAAGGCCCCGGTCGGCCCAATCCGAGTACCCAGCCCTCCTCCTGAACTCTCCTGGATCCTTCTAGATATATGGAAAGCCCAAAAGACACGTTCACCACTTAAAGTCTGATCTGGGCAACGAAACGTCCCTCCCCCCATAACGGTCCACAGCAGTTAGGAAAAGGGAGGAGACGTTCACAGGACGATAGCGATTCTCAGTACGTTTCCCCTTCCCTCCTTCCTCCCATATAAGGTCCCAAGGTATCACTCCTATACCTTACCTACCTTTTCTCTTACCTATCTCTCACTAAGAAATTTCCCCTAACTTTAGCTCGAGTGACTTTACTGGCCAGAGCCAGTAAACCCTCTCTGATCCTTTTCTTTCTTACGCAGATCCATAATTCACGGGCTAAGTGTAAGCGTGGGGTTACTGTAGTTTTCGACATCTACAACCTTCATTGTAACATCCTGAAACAACCAGAAGAAATCGTGCCATTTATACAACCTCCCATTTCAAACCACACTAGGGAGCATAAAACAATAGTTAGAACCACAATCAAACAAAGCCCAAATGATGAAATGAATAATTAAAAAATTAAAAATTTATTGACAAAACACAAAGTTTCATTTCACACATAATTGTCAGGGCATACCTCACCAGCATTAATAGTGATCACATGAGGTGTAAAATTTGCACCAACAGAGTACGCAATTCTGTCACCTACAGTACAAAATATCGCAGAAATCAGTACAACCAAAATGGAACTCTTATTTTACTCAAGAGAACTTAGATCTTAGTTCTTGAACCCTGGATCATCATGCTAACATAAACCAAAATTCCGAAATAGCATGCTGATAAAATTAAATTTCCAATTCATTTGATGTTTGATTAACAAACAAATGAGTTTCTCATTTAGTTATCAATCTGATGAAGCAAGAAAGAAACTGCATTTTGACCATATTATTTTGATTGGTAAGTGACATGCATAGAGCCAGTGAATCTTGGACACTGACATTTTAAGAAATATAAAAACATTTTAAAGCAACTTTACATGGAGTTCGTGATTTTGATTATAAAAAAAAAAAAACAATGGAAAAGATTGTCATGATAGAATAGAGGGTCCTTACCATTGCATCTAATGCTGGCATTTTCCCATTTAATTGCTGACATGGGGAAGGAAAATAACAAGGAGATAAATTCAACAAAAAGCTTAATTAGAATTATATATAATAATCAGAATTTTCAAGCTGTCATAGAATTAAAACAAAGAAAATTGGACAGAATATATTCATTATCAGACAAGATGGAGGACGTGGTCGTGCCATTGTCTAGTAAGAACAGATTTTTGCATCAATATAAACAAGCAAGCGACAGGAAATCTTTACCAATCAAAATAACTTGGGGAGGGGGAAGAACGGCCGTCAGCTAGGATAACTTCAGTGCACTTAATCGGAATCAGATGAAGACCGGCGGTGGTGAGGGGGCAGACCGGTCGTGTCTGGTCCGTTCGTGGCGTGGCCGTCCGTGGTGGTCTGGGTCTGGGTCTCTCCACGAACGGTGCGGAAGACCGGTGTAAAGGGATCAGAGGAAGACCGGCGTCGCTGGTCTAATCCGTTCGTGGCGTCACCGTTTCGGTTTCGTCCGTGGCGTGGTTGATCTGAAACGGACGGAAGAGTAGAGAGAGAGAGAGAGAGAGAGAGGGTGCAGGTGGAGGTGGTTCGTCGGCCGGCGGTTGGGAGGGGGAAGACCAATGGTGTGGCAGATTTTGGGAGGGAAAAATTTGGGGAGGGGGAAGACCAACGGATGCGTTTTTTGTCCAAAATTTTGTTTTAAAAAAACCTGATGCCACGTAACAGGGTCGGCTGAAAGTCGGTTTATAGTCGAGGGTATATCATTTCTCTATGTATAATGCTCCCTTTCCCGTAGCGGTCACTTATATTATTGATGCTGGAAGTAGCGCCAACCACCAGTCTGCCACGCATGTGCGAAACAGTCAATTAGGAAAAACGATAAAAAAAGAAACAAAAAATGCTTTTATTATAATTTTCATATAAATTAACGTGAGTTCATAATTGACAAAATAATTTAGAAAGTATGGTTTACAAGTCAATCACTTATAAATTATATTGACAAATCACTTTTTTTTTTGCTTAATTATTTTGACTAATTATTGAGTGCCACGTATTGTATAAATGGACAAAGATTCTCTTAATTTTATTTGAAATGAAAATTAGTCATTATATAGTTATGATTTAATATTGTTGTATCTAATTGTGAAAATAATGTCACATCATTTAAAATTTTTGAATAACATATCAAAACATTTATCATGTGACATCATCTACATTATTAAATACAACAACATTAAATACTAGGTATAAAATGACTTGTCTCCATTTTACTTAAAGTGGAAATGATGTATTTTTTTTTATATATAATGTAATTGATATAATTTTCTGAAATTATAAAATAAAAAATTATTTATTTTTTATTGCTTTTTTCTCTAACTCTCTCCCTCTCCCTCAACACTCCCGTCTCTCTTCCTCCATCCTCAACACCAGCGATCAGAAACAACATTTGGTGAGCCAAGATTTCGATCGTTGTTGCCACCGTAGCTTAGCACCAAACTCGAAGTCGAGAACAAAGCCATCGCCATCATCATTTCCGGGAAAGATCGAGAACAATAGCTCTGTGGAGAACGACTTCGGATGATTTCAGTCGAGGAACTTGAACGATTCATCACGCATGAGAAGCCCGAATCTCGAGATCAACGGCTTCTTGAGCTTCATGCACCGAAGAGGGCAGCCATAATCGAAGTTGAGGCTGGTTGTTGGGGTTCAATACATTGGAGCTGGATCGAAGCCAAACCCGATTGGGCTTCGATTGTTTTGGGTGTTCTTATCTTTGTTGGGGTTTCGAATTTTTGGGTTGGCCGATTTGTTGGCTGTTGAAGGCATTGAGGTTTCAATTTTGAAGCTCCACGACGAATGGACAGTTCCATTTTGATTGTTCTTTATAAATTTCCATTTGATTGCTCAGTATAGGTTGCTCTGGGTTGGAGACGAGAGAGGAGGAGAAATCAGTGGGTTAATAAAAAACAATAAAAAATAATATTTAAATGAAGTAAAGAATGAGAATACATAATCGGTTAGAGTAACCAAGTTCTTTTTTGTTTAACTCAATTCTTTTTAATTTTTCATAAAAGTCAATAATTTTTAACAATTCAAATTTTTTTAACCAAACTCAAAATTATTCAAGCCAACCCAAAAAATAATATAAAGATTAATAAAAATTATATTTTATTTGAAAAAATTATTTATTTGAAAAAAAAAAAAAAACTGAAAAAAGGAAAAAATTTGAGGGGTGGCCGAGCCACCCCCGGGGTGGTCCAGCACCCCAGAGGTGGTCCGGGCCCACACAGCTTTTTCTTTTTTTTTTTTTTAAAAAAAATTTAATAATTAAAATATAATATTTATTTTTTTTCAAATATAATACCTACTCAAATATTTTTCTAAACCATCTAAACATAATTTCAAAAACCCATTTTTCTCGATATCTGTGTAGTACATAAATCAAATAAAATCAAAATTAAATTTGACACCCAAACGAGCCCTACAACTGGAGATACCCTTAACTAAAGCAAACAACAATCCTTTTCTTTACCCAGAGAGAAGAGAAAAAAAAAAAAATCCTTTCTTTTCCATTATTAACATTGAAATATATTAACTTCAAATTATCAAAAAATTTGTAAATATTCCCGCTGATATCAAAAGTATCGTTTATACAAGAAATTTTAAAAAAATCTTAAAAATTATATTAAAAAAAATAAGTTTTTGTATTTTTTTATTAAGGAAAATGAAGGTTCGGGGGTGGCCAGCCCAGCCCCATCGTCAATATCTCTTCTTCTCTTTTTTTTTTTTGGTTCAAAAACTATTGATGGTAACATGATGTCACTAATTATCTTTAAAAAGTTAATAGAAGGATATTTCGTTAAATCTTAACAAAGAGGTGTTAAATTATTTAAATACCTTCTATCTTTTTTTTTTTTTCAAATTTTAATTTATTTTTAAAAATTAAAAAAAAACTAACCCGTGAGTCACCCGTGACCACGGCTGGGTCACGTCGGGGTCACAACCAGACCCACAAGGTGACTTAATAACAAACTCACGTTTGGGTCAATTTCTTTTATCCTTTTTTTTTTTAACAAAAAAAACTAATTTTTTTATTTAAAATTAAGGGTAAATTTGTAATTTTAAAAAAATTTAGAGACATAAAGGTTATTTCACCTTTTTTGCCGTCCAATTTAACATAATTGCCTAATAGAAGGAAAATATTACAAAAAATTTAAACTTAGATACACTAAATTGATAGAGTTTGAATTTTAGAGAGATATTACAAAAGCTGTGGCATTTTCAAGGGGTGTAAGTAAGTAAAGTTATTCATAATTTTTTTAAGAGTCTAGATTTGATTTTACTTTTTTTATTTTTCTCATTTTCATGAAAGACTTTAAATCAAATCTAAACTCTTTAAAAAAGAAGAAGCCAATATAGGTGTTGAAGAGAGAGTTATCTTACTAACCTTTTCTCTTTCCAATTAATGCACAAACCAACCTAAAAGTTATGGTTTGAAGGGTTTATGAATTTAGTTTGTAAATTAAATGATGAAAGGGAAAGTAGGATATCCTCATTCCAAAACTTTAGGATATGTTTGGTACATGAAATCGTTATTTTTTGAAATAATCTTTATTAATAATAGAATAAATAAAATAAAATAACGTTAGAATAGTTATTCCTCCATAATTATTAGAATGATTATTATAAGACAAATTTATTTTACTTCTTAATAAAGACTATTTTAAACAATAATCATTATGTCTCCCAAACATAACTTTAATATTTTATTTTTATTAAAATCATTGGCAACACACAATTGCAGAAAATTTGTAAGGGATCCTGATCGTCCGGCCTAACCCATGATTCTTTCTTCTAGCGCTATTAGGATTATTTACCTTAAAGTAATGCTCAACATTAAACTCTGATTTTACTGGATTAATATGACAATAATTCTTTATTTACTCGTTGTTTAAAAAAAAAAAAATCAAACAAATAAAAAATAATTAGATTAACACTATTACCTAAACTCAACAGATAAAAGTAAGATTCAGGTGTATCATTACCATGTAAGTAGAAAGGAAATCACGCGAAATCAAAGAAAGCAATCGAGTGTGCTCTCATCTACTGAGTGCGATTTATATATTTAATAAATGCTCGACATAAATTAAAAACACAAGCCACAAACCACAATCAACTCCTTTGACAAAAAGATTGCATACTCCAAGCAAACCACATGTCCACAATCAATCATGTCTTTCCATAATTAAAGCAAACAATAATTATTTCTTTTCATAATTGACATTGAAAAAGACATTGGAGGACAAATTATATATAATACTTCCAAATTTTTAATGGATAAGGATTGGGTGGTGTAACATCACTCAAATCAAATTTATTTTTAATATTGATATAAGTATAACATTATTTTTTTATGTGCATATGCACCGTAAATATCTTTATTTTATTATACTAATATAATAGTATTTATCAATTTTTACTAAGCTGATGTGATAATATATATCAATATTTATTAAAAAATAAATAAAAATTCAAGAGTTAATAAGCATTGCCACATTAGCCTAGTAAGATAAAGGTAGAATGAAAGTTTAGTATCTAGAATTATTCTCCAAAATTAGATATGTTTTGTGAATATGTTTCAGGGTTTTTTTTTTATTTTATTTTTTTTAATTTTTTGGTTTTAAAAAGTAATTTGATGTAATTTAAAATTAAAACCTGTTTTTGTATTTTTAAAAATATTTTGTTGTTTTTATTTTGAAAGAATAAATAAATTTCAAGAAATAAAAATGCTACGAAACGGAGCCTTGACTTGACACCAGCATTGTGGTAAGAGAAATATTACGCGCACTCTTATTCCCACTCTCCCAAATGCTACAAACACCCAAGCATTGATTTTAAAAATAGAGCTTGAGGTGAGTTAGTATTATATAAAATAATACTATACACCACACTTTCATTCAACTTTTATCCCACCTTGCCAATTAACCAATGAATTATTATTATTATTATTTTAAAAAACAATGATTGGTCTAAAAATTGATTAACGGTGCCACATCAACAAAATGAGACAAAAGTGTGGTATATATCATTTTTCATTTATAAATGCCTTCATTTTTTTCCCTCCATTTTTTTCCTGTAACCTTTTTTTCCATTCAATTAAAAAAAAAATTAGAGAGAACAGTTTATTCAGATTCCATGGTCCATTCTTTCGATACTTTTGTCGTGATATTACCCCATTGTCTCTCACCTCTTTCAAACTTTCTACGGATCGAAGAATAATTGATCCGTCCATTATGTCATTGTCAGTGTTCTAATAAAAGAAATAAGTGTTGTTTCTTTATGCAATTTCTTCTCGTTAGAAGTCTTTCAAAATTAAGATGTATTTATATAGTTGAG